>OZ008357.1:9834473-10341980 GCA_963931975.1 Cataclysta lemnata
AGTCGACTCCGAAGCATGACGCACGCCGAGGGTGGAGAGTGCGGTCAGCTGATCGGAGGCGGGGGAGCGCGGGGGACATGTGCACACGCATTGACAGGCCCGAGTGCGCCGCGCGGCGCTTTCTGTAGCAATTTTACATTACATCCTCATGATGTAGTTTTTCGAGTATTTACCTCGAGAAAAACTGGCACAAGGCGTGTTGCGTAAGAAACCGTGCCTAGCGTCTACTCATTGTTTAATAGGCACTTTGCTTACCTACGCGATGATCAACTCATTGTTGTTTGAAATAACGTAGAGCAAAACAAACCGGTCTAGGCTGCTCGACACCTACGTGGGGATGCTCGAAGGCATTCTGCCTTATTACCAAGTCGTATATCAGCTGAGTAAATGAGAACTCGTTTGCACTCTCTAGAAATTTAATAACTTTTCTAGCTGTGTACCTGCTGTGGCTAAAGTATCTGTAATCTGATTATGAAAGATAAAACTAGACATTCTGAAGAAATTCTCTTACCGTATTCCCTGCTTGATAAGATAAATTATGTACTTACTACAAATACAATTATGTATGCCGAAAACATCTAGAGCTCTGAATAAATAATAATATTGTTATTTTTTTGAAACCATTAAGTTCTGACCGGCCAAAAATCGTATTTTGCCTCGCGTCAAAACACTATTAGCGCATAATTGATTCATTCCTTATCACGCTCAGTCAGGTACATTGTGTCCCGCCCATGTCGTCACAAGAATTTCATATTCAATTAGTCACTAGTAATCAACCTATGAAGGAAAACAACAAGTGATGTCTGAAAAGTTGAAAATGTTCGCAGTTTCGTCATGTGGAATTGCTAGAGCGGCCACGTTATCGTATACTCTTATCAGCACACTGCTTCGTGAGCTATGTAGCCCTGGTACCGCAGCCACTCTCGGTCCGTTATGTGCCAGAGCTGCCATTTTGTTCGGCAAAATAAGTAAACTAAACCTCTCACTCGTTTCGCTTGACAATCGACATTCGTTCTCTTTCTAATAATCTGGTTCGCGTTGAAGATCTTTGTGGCGCGTCAGTTGTTTTTTATAACTTGCGTGTTACTAAATTGCATTACAGGACGCAAAGTTACAATTATAATTATTTTATACAAAACACAATGGTGTTTTCATGCCTTATCAGTTCTGTTTTTACAACTGGACATTAATTTCGCCACACGCACTCCATTATTTTGGTTATAGGTATTAATCTCTAACTAAAGTGATAAAATTATTAGAATACAAAATTTTATCTACTAACCTCTGTATTATTATACATACACACATTTGGTCTTTTAAGGTATGTAATCTTGTAAACGTTCAACAAGAAAACAAACAATGAAATGTTGTGATGCAATGAATGCCAGCAAGGCGTAGTCCGAATGATTGTGTTTATTTCAAATCTTTATACTCAGCATCTTACTTGCCCTTTTCCCAGTTTATCTTGGGTCCTATGTCATCAAGCCATCCACTCACTTTTGATTCATATCATCTATAACACCGGGAAGGTGTTAATGATGAATGAATGTTTAGAAAAGCCGCGTGGTGACGGCAGAGTAGAATACAATTGTCACCACCCCAAATCTTTCCCGTGGGTGTCGTACAAGGCGACTAAGGATAAATCTGAATATCATTAGGAATGGGCAGCAGCGTTCGTCTTATACCACCTAGGCTAGCAATGTATTGCGACTTTTGTGCCCGATAAATGGCAATAGGCTCGCCACGTATTACATGGGACCTAACATAATTGGCGAAACGTGGGTGCTAGTTCAGCTCTGCCTACCCCTTCGGGAATATAGGCGTTATTTATGTATGTATGTTTAGAAAAGCTATAGAATTTGAGAGACCAACGAACGGAGAGAGTGATTGAGATGACAAAATTTTAATCACAGTTTAGTTTTACAGCCAGCTTCTAGCTTGACACCAATTCTCTTTGGGTATTGGTCGGTTGCCCTCCACCATTAGGGTGCCCCAAGGTGCTTACTGGTCTATACCTGGCAATCTCCCTTAGTCGACTTTTTCGGTGATTCGGGGCTGGCACATTCTATGTTATGTTTTCGCTCTCATGCCAGCAAGTGCATCTGTACTATTATTACCAATTTTAATATTCTTACAAATTCTGATTTTAGCAGAATCTGCTAATATCAAGTACAGTGTTGTACAAGTACAGTGTTTTATAAAAGTTTGTTTATATTTAACCTTAAAAACTACACTGTTATAGGCGTCGACTTAATTTTACAAACTGTTATCTTGCCAAAAACAAAAACCAGTACAAGAAAAGTCTGCATTTGCTGTCATCGTAGACTGCAAGCAGGATTGAAACCAAATGAACAATTAAATTCGTGCTGTTATGAATTCGGTGCCCCGTCTGACATTTAACTGCGGTGGACTACTGGCAATTCAAATCTGAAAGTCTAACTTTTTAAAGCACTATGTAAAGTATCCTCTTGTCTAGACCAGTTTGAAATTGCTTCTGCAGTTTTTCTTATTAGTATGAATTTTGTAAAACACTATTCGCGTTCTAGCTTAAAGCTGTTTACGTAATGATTTTAAAAATATATTATATTTATTTCCGGAAGAAATGTAAATGTTGGTGTTGATTGTGTGACTTTGTTACTTGAATTTAATAATATTGGTTCCACGCTGAAAAATTGAGTGCCTCAAAGTAGGAGCGGCGTACATACGAACAATCAGTATCATCAAGGCTCGTCGTAAGGTCGCCGCCAGTACCGGGCTAGCAGAATGGTGAAAGGGATTGCGTGACCTCGCTGTGCAAGCCTGAGGACGTGTCGTATGCGTAGTATATTGAACTACAGACGAGCGCTACAGCATGCCATGCCATGGTTTACATTTCTTAATGCAAGCGACCAATGCGAACTACAATTAGATTTGTAAAAAGTTGCAATTTTCGATCAAACGGGTCGCTTTCAAAATCATTTGTAGCAGTGGCTCAGTCAATATATTAAAATTGTAATATTCTTTCTTTTTGAACCGTCTTTTCTGCTGCAATTCGTCTTAATCTTTAAGACGAAGTATTTTCAAGTCTGTATTAAAGTTGAAGTTCACCATGAAAATGTAAATTAGATATTAATATATCTCGCAAAATTGTAAATTGTCGATAAATTGTGATCCGTATCCGTACCATACTGTTTACAATTTAGCGCATTGTTAATTGATAGTTTACGTTAACTAATACGTGAACTAATAAACAGACAAGGAGAGTGAGCGAAAGAAAGCCAGTTAGATATTCATGCTTTTATAGAATTTAATAAATACCGAAATTGTTACTGATTACAAATTTTAGATATAATCAATTCGACAATCTTACCGGATTGATTATAATCAAAGATTATAAACAATTGTACATCGACATAAACAATCACAGTCTTCTTAATTACACACGTGTATCGTTTATTAGCACACGTGATTTTTGACCGTATCTGATCTTCTATGTATTTTAATATTTGCAAAACTTAATGATATCACTGATGGATCACATAACGGACATGCTATCACTGAAACAATAGAACCAGAATTCATGAGATCCTCCACGGAAAAAATAATATTTGAATTGTATATTTGCTCAAGGAGTCAAATTATGCACAATATATGGAACTATTTAAATGTATTGCCTATGTATTAGTGTAGCGGTACCTCGATCCGGTCCCGTTACCTGTTAACAATTTCCAATGAGGTCGATTTTTGGAATTTTTAATTTGAATCAGGATTATTTTTATGCGCACTATGCCTGTGTAATTTTAAAATCTCCATTAACTATTATTTCTATGTTTGTGGAATATTGAACTGCATTAACTGTTATTTATATGTCTGTGGAATATTACACCCGACAGTTTTTAGAATAATTGCTGTTTTTTTTATTGGCGCTTGTTTCTTGTTTGACTATCGGTGAATGAGGTTATTTTTTATAAGTGACATGTTCAATTTGCCTGTGGTATTTGCGGTTATGCTCATCATAGCCTTCAACAACTTCGTTAAGATTAATAATTGCACCGTCTCTTCCATTTAAATCTTAATTTAAATGTTTATCAGCTGCATCAATTAGAAAACTTTCTCTTAACGTAGACAGTTCATGTCTCGACTTCCGGTGGGAGGATTCCCCCTTAAATTATTACGAACTACTAAAATAAATGATTTATTATCGACTGTCGGATTTACAAATATTGAAGCATTTTCCAAACGCTGTACGTCTACAGAAACGGACCACTTTCCTTTGGAGTTGAATTTTCAAATCTATTCGCCGAGAATCCCACGAGAGCTCTACGAATCCGGTGGATCGGTCGGTGGAGCGAAAAATTTCATTTTGCACCGAGCAATTGATTTAATCAGGACCCGGTGTTCCAGAAATAGAATCTAGGCACAATGCTAGGTCGCAACAACCTGCTAAACCGGCAGGTGTGGTTCCAGAGGTGCAGGCGGGGAGGGAAGGGTCCGCGCGGTGTTCCCCGGGCGGGGAGCGGTGCCTGCACGCTGCACCGCGCCAAGGTCAGCCGCCGCACGCATGCGCGGGGAGCCTCCCTGCCTGCCACCTTGCCGGAACCTGCACCCACTCTACTTATGTGCTCCTGTGAGTTGCACTCCACATAATCGCTCCTTCCCCTCGCTCACGTACCGTCCAGACAAAGGTTTCGCTTACGTCCTCTTACAATAGACATTTTGCCGGCTTCAGCCTTCAATAGATGGAGTTAATCCTAACCATCCGATCTAGTGCTCCTTCAACAAAGGACCCAGATTCAGGCAGTGAAATAAAATGTTTAACATCGGATCTAGAGCTCCTTCAACAAAGGACCCAGATTCAGGCAGTGAATTAAAAAGTCGAAACACTTTCCGGTTCCGTCTAAAGAGTTCAGGGTTTGTAGCATTTATAGCCGGCGACATGAATTCTCGGTGTGCTCGTGTATAGTTAAATGTGTAACTAGAGTGCGCTGTAGTGAGATCTCGATATAGAGATATAATAAAGCTACACGTGCCACGGGCGGCGCGTCGCGTAGGAGGGCTCCTCCGGGCGTATTGGCGCATAAACGTACTACAACAAATATAAATCCTATTAGGAAGATCAGTGACCATGACGCCAGAAGGAGCGAGGCAAAACAGAGCTTACTGCTACACTGTAATGCAAAGTTGCGGCTAAGGATGACCTAGATGATGATTAGAGTTTTCAGAATTTGTCAAGAAGTTGAAGTGAACCAAAAACAAGTCTTTGACTTGTTTGCTTTACTTTAGGCTCGGTACCATATTCTTAACCTGAAACAAAAGTGTTGAATATTTAATAAATGTCACACGGTTCGCTTCACTTATCATTAGAAAGCTCATATTCTATTGTGCTATTAGAATCGTCACAGTCCGCTACTCGGCCGCCTGTTCCTACGTTAGTTCGCAATGTTGTGCCGCTCGATTCGGTTGCAATGTTCCATTCACCTTATTCGCCGCCGTCGAGGTTCACTGACTCCGTCGCCGACCGACTAACTCCTTAGAACACGTCATCTGCGTGCTAATGCAGCCGTTTCATCACCTACGGCCGCAGCGCGGAGCTTATTATTCTGTGGGTGTCTCGCGGCCGTCGCGACCTCATTCTGCGGCCGCGCGGGTGCGACGAGCGGCGCCCGTGCAGCATTATGTAAAGTGTCGAGAACGGTGCAGCGGTGAGCGCTGCGCTCGACCGCGTGCGCTCCCCCCGCGCCTGCCCCTCGCAATTTCGTCCGCCGTCGGTTTCACTCGCGACGATCGCGGCGCGGGGTTCCGGAGGTCGCGCGCCTCCCGCCTCCTCCGCCCTCCTCCGAGACGGTGCCGTCCGCGGTCCTCGGCGACCGCTCAGTCGTCGAGCGGATTGCGTCGACGACGGTCGGCTCCGCTACGGTATCCGCTAGGCGCCGAATGCCGTCGCTCGCGTGTTAGCATCACTCTCGCCTCGCTCGTCCCGGGGGAGCTTCGGTTGCGGTTCGTTCCGGGAGTTCTTGTGGTAATTTGCGGTTGCGTATGGGATAGTGAGGCGGCTGGGGCGCTGGTCCGAAATAGCGTGCGTTATCATCGCGGCCTCGAGCATCGAGACGAGATAGCGCGAGGTCGCCGGCACCTGCGCGCCGCGCCCCACGTGCACGATCCGGTGCAGCCACAATAAGAGGCGATCGCTCAGCCGCCGAGCGGTGTCTCCTCGCCACGGCTCGGTTCCTCCGATACTTCTTGCATTCCTAGTGTGCGTAACTCCCAACACGTATCACAGCATTGACCATTGCAGTCTGGTTTTGAAGCCGCTAAGAATTTCCTCATCTTCGTTGCATTCAGTTTTTTGCCAGAAATAATTAATTGACTAATGAGAGATGGCGCTAAGTAATGTCGTTTTCTCAAGGTTTGATTGGAATTTGTTACGAATGCTTTCGTTGGTCGGCAGGCTAATTTGGTGCCCGTTTTCGAGGTTAATTATTTTTTAGTAATCGATTTATTGTTCAGTTGCCGCTTTCCAATTCTTTCTAATTATGTAATGAAGAGGCCTAGTAGTAGTGTAATTTGCAGAACTTGCTCTACTTGTGTGTACAGTTAATTCTATTAGCAATGTCGGTGCTGTATCGCTATTATTGATTTGAGCGAAGCAAATAATTATAAAAAAGATCACTCATGGTTCAGTTACATCAGTAATGTTCTCTTATATTTGCACGAGCACTACACACACTAAAATTTGTTTTATTTCAAATACATCAGTAATTGCACTTACTGATACCTTTTACAGAATATCTAATATTACTTTTTGTGCCTTTGATATTAAAAACGTGTACTGGTTATACGCTGATTGATGACAAGTTTACATGCTAAAAATTCTGGCAACCAGACTTTGTTGGACAAAAGGTTGTTGCTTATTTGTAATGTTGTCGCTGTGTGTTTTATCATTTGAATTATTTATCCACGTTTCTAAATCATGCATCTGTGTGTAGTTATGTTTAAGCTTATTCAATATTCGATTCGAGCCTCTGATTCTTCTAAAGATATTGTCATCCGCTTGTCCTTAAGGGCCATAATTATATTTAGTTTTAATATTTTCTATAACTTCTAAGCTCCTAATCATAATGGATATTGGAAAAGTACTTCCAGGCCTCGGAATAAATATACACTGTGTCACACATTTTTATTGCAAGTACATCTGTTGCGCAATACGGAATATCGTGCGGTCTTGAAAACTATGTTGTGTGTGTGTATATGTGGACGATGCAAAACTGTTAATTGTATCATGACCCTGGTTTCGCTGACACTTATTTGTTCATTGATACTACTTTCGGTGGTTTCAATCGATCCACCAACGAAACTAAAGACTTTAGTGTTCACTATTTCAACTGCATTTGGTAACTTTTGATCGATTTTATGGAACTATATTCTAAAGCTATTTGCTTAAATGAAATTCAATAAAGATAGAATTATTACTGTAAACTTGTCTTCGTTTGTTCAACTTAGCAATTTTCCAAATCTAAACGTATAAAAGTCCAAACGTACAATTAAACTATGCTCTAAAGAGAATACATCAACAGTCTAGAAAAATCTTGATGCCTTTGCGATGCAATTATTCTGAAGCTCCTTTGCGATATAAATAGTTAACGGCATCATAGTATTACTATGTTGATACATCTATACTTTGTGCTGAGCGTTAGACAGCTAGTTACATAACATAAACACCGACACATGTCGTCCGTATATTATCGCTTATATAACTGGCGCGTGTGTACGCTTACGCTAGCCTACTCGCTGCCGACCGAGACCTTACCATGGAGCTTCCGACGGTCGACCTACTTTGTTGTCTTCGTGGTTTGAACATATAGATTTCAAAATTTTAAGTTTCTCATACAATCCTGAAACAATACAATAGTAGAGCAGTTTGTTGTCAAAACATCAGTATGTTTTTGAGCGTTGTTTCACGCTGGTCGCTTGTTATTTCTTGATATCAACGTTGCTTTCTTAGCACGTGTTCGCTTTAGTCACTATGAACCGATAACATTATAACGACGCGACGTAGTAGTAAATTTATATAATAAGCGGTATTTACTGATTGATGAAAAAAATCAATCTTGGCTTCAAGTCAGTTTTAGTGCGTCATCGAGACAAAATATTCTTCAGACTGTGTCGCTTCGATTAAAAGAGCAATTATGTCAATCTTTAGAAAAATATGGCGTAACTTTTAGTTTATATTTTAACAGGATTGTTTTTTGTTTTTAGGAATCCAATCATAAGCAAATAAATCTCTCGCAGCAGCCGTATTCTGTTTGTCGTTTGGAATATCCACTATGTCTGCCAATTCAGTCGGCCGCTGTACTAGGACCACATGAGGCTGCAGCAGGAGGTAGAGTTAACTGTCAGCGGGGTGAGGGGTGATGAGCGGGGGGCGTGAGAGGGGACTGCACGTGCCGGCGAGCCATGCCATGCGTTCGACGCCCTTCCTCACTTGTTGAGCGCCGCGCCGCACCGTCCAGCCAGAGCTGACGTTTCTAGCTCACTTCACAACCTTTATTGCCCATTCTCCTTGGCTTCCTTGCTCGCAGTTGTTTGTCTCTCTCTTGCAAATATGTTGTGCGTAGGTTTCAGACAGACTCTTATTGATCTCACTTATCATCTCGTGTAATAATGTTTTCGCTATGGCGAACGAAAACTGTTTACGACTTGTAACGTATTATTAGGTATATTGGAGAATTTGTCAGAACTCAAACAAACTCACAGAAGTTTCTTACAGAAAGTGAATCATTAGCCTATCCGTCATCGTTAGGAACCATAGCAAACTTACTTGTCTGTTATATTAATATCAGGAAGGAAACCAGCTATCTTTCTTGGGAAAAAATAAATGTAGCCATGGAATAGACCTTTCACTAACTGCTAGGGTGCTATCAGAGGCCACTTTCGGCGTAAGTGGCACATAATTAGTATAACAAAACTGCCCGAGATAAGTATGTTATTAATTCGTTTTTGAAATTGTCTTAAGAGATAATATGTCTGAATATTGTAGAACAATGCAAGCCTTTTTTGGTGACAGGGTTTTTGATTTTCTTAACACAAATATGTGTTAGCTTCATGGAAAAATGTAAAAAGAAAAAAAGCGGTATTTCCGAATATTTGACTACGTCTATGAACCCTTCAGCGTAATAATGCTACCACTAAAAAATCTAAGTAAACACTGTATATGATCCGGTTTCAGTAATTAGATTTCTACCGCACACCTTAATCTTTAAAATGTCCAAAATCTTGACTTCAAAGAGATCAAATCTCATAAAAAATAGCCCTCAAAACTGATGCAAATGCTGTGATCGTGTTATTTCCTTTAATACTCGATTACATTCTTCGATTTTGTAGATTTTGAAAAACAAACAAGAAATAGTTATGCTGTGAACAGACAGTGATAAAAGTTGTAGAAGGACACTCTAAGTGCCTATCTTTGTTAAAGTGTCGAAATGTACAGGACGTAGTGCGATAATGACAATGTGGACTTGTAGTTAGCCAATGCCCCGTCCCATCATAGAATGGGTATACTTATGGAAACCACCCAAGTGAATCTGGGTACCGCCAGTTACCGGAGGCGCAGAGCAGAACCGGAAATATTCGGCGCGATGGGATCTCCGGGTCATTTTTACGCTGACACCCTTCACACTATCGCCATCAATACCAGGGAGACAGAATTCGGGAGTATTGTCGAACCGATCCCTATAACGCTAAAAACTTACAAGCAGCTCCAAGCACATGGACATTCGATCAACGGTTTCGGGTACCCTCAGCAGCAAGTGCTGACGACTTTGGCACCTGCACCCCACGTACCAGAAATTGACAAGCCTTCCACGTCTGCATATAACCCTAGTCCAGTTAAAGAAGAAGTTAAGGATGAAAAAATCGCCAGGCCTCCTCCCAAGAAAAAATGGATAAAAGAATATTTAGGTAAGTGTTCGAGCCAAATTGAATCGACAGTGCCATAAATATTAATTTGAAATGTCGTTCATAAAAATATTCTGTCACTTATCGAATATTGGCCCAAATCTTGTCAATATGAGACAAAAGGCCTTGCTTTGTTCGTTTTGACCTCGTTTAGTTTTTGCCCGACGATTAGTGTTGTTATATGGTTGTTTACAATGCAACGATTTTATTCTGATTACTTTGCAGCTTGTAAATTATCCTCAGAAACGGTTTCGTGTTTGTTTGCCTGAAACTAGATAAAAGTTAGAATAACATTAAACGAGGCTTAGGGCCTGTTTCACAATCGACAAGTGAGTTCGAAGTAGCTTTCTTTGCAGTTCAACTGACATATATTTCATATTACAACTGTCAAATGATCTGCGAAGTAAGCTACTTAGAACTTACTTGTCGATTGTGAAACAGGCCCTTAGAATATAAGTCTTGTTGTAGTTACACCTAGAAAATTATACAAGAATCATGTATCACGTTCTGGATCGGAAATAGGAAAGTATTGACATCCGCAAATCAGCGCCGCTGTCAAGGTAGTCTTGTCCGTAAGGTCACGCACGACACACATAGTATATCCACATGCCTGCCTCGTAAAACTATTCAAATACATTTCCTAATCAATAACTCTGATATTATGCAATAAGGCTGATTTTTGTTTGGTGGTAGGACTTTTTTCAAGTCCGCTTTCCTAGCTACCACCATCTTATCGAAATCTGTCGCCATAATAACTTTATTGTCTTCCGACAATTTGGAGTAAAATAGCCAGACCCTCGGTGGTTGAGGATTCCAGGTGAAGCTCGATTTTATCTTCGGTCCTTGTCGTCACTTACGATCAGGTGAGATGAAGGCTAAGAGCTTCCCTGTCTAGCATTAAAAAGTGCTTTGATTTTTACACGAACTTATATTTCCTTTTTTGTTTATAGTAACTCTTAATACAGGTGATAGTATTATTTTTGTTCCTTTTTATCGTAGTTTGAGCATTATATAATTAATTTCTGTTTAGTTTGATAGTGGCAGTACTCTGGTTTACATACTCAAACCACAAGTTATAACGACTGAGTTATGAGTTTGTTATCGGACGTAAGACGCGTTTACAGGTGTGATTTTACATAATATGCGTAGTTTGTTTATAAAGATTGGCACAGTTGCTAACCTTTCATGTGTGGTGACTAGCCTGGTATGTAATCAGAGTATTTATCCATAATGTAAAGAACGGTGAATTATTTTATTATTTTTATATGGTCAAATTGAGCTACATGTTTCATTGCAGACAATATTTACGAATCACTTCGATAAACATCATTCATTATCGCTAAAGGGAAAAAAATGTGTTATTATATTTTTGTTTTTTTTTTATTAGAAACCATACGTAACTATCTATCAATAATATTTTCATGCTCTCTTGGGTAAAAATGACATATAATGTGCCAGGCCGGATCCTGAAAGTCGTCTAAGAGAAATTTTCCGGCGTATACCAACAATCTCCTAGGGGCACCCCAATGGTAGAGTGCAACCCACCAACAACAGCATAACCAAAGAGGGCTGATGTCAGGCAAGCTGCTGACTGTAAAACCAAATCTTGATCAGTATGGATTGCAATATTGTCATCCCAATCACTATCCGACAATCGGTTTCTCGACATGGTCCTTTCCACCATTTTTTAAACTCATTAATCACTCGCACCTTTCCGATGCGCTAAATGATATGAATTGAGGGGAATTGGATGTCTGGATGACGTCTGCCCGATATGAATGGAAGAGAAAGATACTGCGCCGACCCCAGATAAGCTAGCAACAGGAAGATAAGGTGATGCAATAACTATTTGAACTTGCATATAAACCAGATAATTTTGTAATGATATTTAAACCGTGACATACATTAAAAAGAATTTAATTTTCAACACATACTTACACTGAACATTTTAAAACGACACAAAGACAAAAAATACTGCATTAATATTTAGGTCGCAATATTAAACACACAATTGACATAAAATAAGCTTTTGACGTTGTTACGTAATTTATCGTAGGTAATTGAATAATTATTTTCTCTTTCTTTTGAGAACACTTGCCATTGATTTATTTACAAGCAAACGATTACGTATTATTAATTAAGTAGATAACCACCTTTCAACATTGCTTAGGTTTGATAATTAAGCTGGATTCGACAGGGTTTCATTCTAGGTCCCTTGTGTATCTGGCTTAGAATCAATTTTAATGTCCACATTATAAACTTTAAGGAACATTTTTGTTTTGCTAAAATCTGGAGCATAACAGAACAAAATAGTACACAAAAAAGACTAAATCAAAGTAAAATGGGCAAGTGTGGAGAATCCGTCTGTTCTCCCTATATTCTTCTATCCATAGGAAAGGACTGTGCCCCAGAAATGAGGACATTGAAGCATTGGTGATGATGACAAAGTAAAATATATTGTATAACTACTCAAAAAGGGGATGGTATCTACAAGTCACGTGAAAAATTGCCATTATTTCATTTTAATTGAACATGTTGGCCGATTTTGATAGGTAATTGTACTTTATGTAACCTTTTATCAGTTCTCTGTATTCGACATAATAGTTTAGTCGTTTGTTTTACACTTGCAAACACTTCGCCACATCGTAGGGCTATATGGCAACATTTACGTAATCCATGTATCGTTGACGGACAGCGTAACTGCGCGGTGGAGTAATTCAATAAAGATTGCCCGCTGTTACGTAACTTGACGTTGTATAGGGGTTCTATACAATATTCAAGTCTGACAGGGATGCTTAGGAGAGCTAACAAAAGCAATTCGTCTACTGAAACCGTTTCTGAAACTAAAAGAACAATTCTCGTTATTAAAACGTCTTTCATTCTACATGACATGTAACATATCTGTGCCATACTCATTAATTTGTAGCAAAACCAAGGAACACTAGAAATAGCTCAATTCCCATTCTTTTCTCTGAAAACTCAGGTGACACACAGCTTATAATTTCATCATTACTTCGTAACGTAATAAACTCTATTTTGTACAAAATTTGGGATTGAGATTTAAATGTGGGATTGGATTATAACGTATTTTTTTATAGGAATGGTGTTATTACAAAAGAGTACTTGAGTTAAGGATAGTTTAGGTCTGAAGCTGCCACAAACTATTAAAAAAGTGTCAACATCACGATCATCAACATTACCCAAAACCAACTATTACCAATTACAAACTGGTAACATTGTTATCCTATTGTACGATACCACGTTGCCATTCATAAAATGAAGGCGAAGAAGAAGAACAAAAACACGCCTTAAACACTTTGTGTAATTACATCGTAAAAGTTTAATCCGTGCAGTAAAAAACATTTTTAAATGCTACGTGACTTTTACGAAAACGATGGACGGTTCTGAAATCTTAGCCAGTTATAATCAGAATTGTAATCTAATAAATTAAGTTATGAACTTCATATTATTATAGATAATGTGTAGGTATCTTTGCAGGCTTGATTGCTTGAACCATTCATACCCAAAGGTTGGTGTCAAGCTGTCGGCCTGCTGTAAAACCTAAACCAAAACTTTGAATGTTGTCATTCCAATTACCTACTCTCCGTCGGTCTGTCGACATGGACCTTTTTTATACAATAATTCTATACATGGGTGATATGGATCGAAAGGGAGTGGATAGCTTCATGACATCTAATCGATATAAATAGAAAAGTAAACGTGAACAACGTAAAAAACTGCGACGGCCCCAGATGAACTAAAACAGGGCTGGAAAAAGAAGAACATTGCATGAACAAATAAGAAAGATTTTCCAAATCCGTTAATTAAGGAAAAAAGCACGGAGTGGACGAAGGAATAGAATTAAGTTGAATTTAAGTAACTATCTACTGAATTAACCAAGCCGTGTGGTAACGGCAGAGTAGAAAACAACTCGTACAAGGCGACTAAGGATAAATCAGTGATGAGGAATGGGCAGCAGCGTTCCTCTTATACCACCTAGCAATGTACTGCGACTGTTGTGCCCGACAAATGGCAATAGGCTCGCCACCTATTACATGGGATCTAGCATAATTGGCGAAGCGTGGGTGCTAGTTCACCTCTGCCTACCCCTTCGGGGATATAGGCGTGATTTATGTATGTATGTATCTACTGAATTGAGTTAAAACAGTTAAAACAATTTTCTGTCCACAATATTCTAAAAGAGTCTTTCTAAAATTGTGAAGTAATGTTTCTGTTGATTATAATATTATGTTATCATTGACAACAAGGCCACAGATTAGCAGTTCAAACCTCCACGTGGCGATGGCGGACATTTCATTATGTAAATCCAAACAGGCATGCAATCTACCTGTAGGAGTACTATCATTTTGTGCTTACGATTATTATGAATACAATGGCACGCAACGATACCATGATTGTGTAAGAAGCTTCGTGCAGGCTCGCCCCAAGTGTGTTTGCTTACACTGAAACAATCATTATTGTGAAGTATCTGTCGTAATCTTGGAAAATGATGATTTTCTCTTGCGGTCAAGTGATTTTCCTTAGAAAGAAAGTTATTTCTGAGTTGATTAAGTGCCGTGTGGTGGCGAGATAGCAGAATACAATTGTCACTACCCCCAATCTCTCTCGGGTGTGGTAATCTTAAATACGAAAAAATTGCATTCCTGTAAGAGGAAGGTTTAATTTTATTGATTTAGGATACAATGTTTTGTAAGTTTGTGTTCCGACAATTTGACTGTGACATAAAGCCAGCCCCTCTGTAAATGAGGGTTCCAGGTGATGCTCGATTCAATCTTCGGCCCTTATTGTCACCTGCCACTAGGTGAGATGAAGGCAAAGAGCTTGCTTGTCTAGCATTCAAAAAATCGGCTACTATCGTCATCTGGTTACATTACTAATTAAATATAAACACGAGTGCTCGTTATTGTACCGAAAAAATAGGACAAGCCGTGCAGTGCAGGTCGTTGGCACTGCGATAAAACTATTTCTACGGTTACGTTGGCAACATGCGATACCTAGACGCTCTTTGCGAAAAACTGTTAACGTGGCTAGCAGAAAATCTGTTCCTTTGCATTTCTCCTGTTCCCCTATTCATAAGGATTCCGCATTGCACACAAAGGACTGCTTTCGAAGGAGTTTTCAATATGCCAACGCCAACTTTACATATCCAGCGAACAAGATTTCTCTTTGAAAAGATATTGTTCAAGACTGTTTCCAGGAACTAGATTCTTGTAAACGTTTCCATCTTTATGAGTTCCTACAGGTTTATTTAGTTATAATTTAGTTACTGCGATGTTTGAGGTTTAATTAATTGGTTGGTCTGGCTTATAGACTGACCTATATTCCAGCTGTTGCTAAACGAATCCCCCCAAATTTAGATTGGTTTAGGATTGCTGTTACGGTCAACTAGGTTGGGAATTTTGATAAAATAATTACGTTAATTAGTAATATATATAGTATTAGGGATGGTAATCATTATCATGTATGAAGTACAGTATTGACAAAATATTATCAACAATAGGTAAATCTAAGTAAATCTATAATGATTTTGAATTACAAACATTTTTTTTCTGTTCTATCAAAAATGTTAGGTAATTCAACGAGCGATCGAATGTTGATTTAGATTTGTGATCATATAAAGAATGAGTATAAAAACATCTTGTTAGGAACACGGCCTACGGTTGCGGATATATCATTATGATGAGGAAAAATTGTTACTATTTATATTACTGCTGTCTAGAGTGAAGCCATTGTTAGTTAGTCGTGTCTTATCGTTGTTTGGTGGACCGCTGGCACTTGATACTTGAGTGAAATGAAGGGTCGAAGGAATTTTAAATGACTGCATTGCGCTTTGTGACGTCCTTTTTTCGTCTTTGTGACAACAATGACGTAATAAACCGCTACTTTTTTAAGTGCACGTTCGTTTTATTTAGATACATATTATGTCACGTCTTTCGCTCACAGGGGAAGGCAGAGATCACTTCTTTCCACTTGCTACGCTCCTTACATGCTTCTTTGCAATATTTACTTTAGCAAAAATTATAATAAAAATAAAATAAAAAATAAAATAATTAATAAACACGTCGTTATTTGTATTAAAAGCAGTAAATTAATTTCATGTTTGAGGTATGACCATATGACCACTGACCTCTAATATATTAGAGGGCAGTGAGTATGACTCTCATTTGGTTGTCTGAGATTAAGAAACGAATCCAATTCATGAAAAGCAAGTCTCATGCGTCTGTGTTTTCATCAAATATGTACGGTGAAGAGTGCACGCTCTCATTCTATATTTAAGAACGATTTAATTCAGACGGCTGGTAAGATGCAAACGGTTGCGTCGCCATCGAAATAAAACGGCGCCACTACAGGCCGGGTAAATAAATGGGTAATCAGCTCATGTCCCCACGCGTAGAGGGAGATAAGAGACTGACAAAGCTCTCCCCCCTACCGCTGCGTTGCACCGCGGCCGAGAGAATCGCGCCGCGTGACTTGCTGTCACGTGGCCCGTCGCCTCCCCACCCCATCCCCTGGCGTTATCATGGTGAGCTCGGCCTAGCTCCCGGACCCACCCGTGTAGTTTCAATATTCAATTTACGCGAAACACTTTGATCGTCACTCGTCAGAAGATTTCTTCAGTGTGCGTTGGAAAGTATTATGTAACATACACGTGCTTGTAATATGGGTAACACCAATTAAGACTATGCCATATTCGCTTTAGCACGTCGTTGTTTCAGTAACATTGCCTTGTCAGCCTTGTGTCGGCTAATCAGCATTTATTGACGGCGGAAATGTAAAAAAAAGAAATTTGTCTTTCTTTGAATGTTACATAATAAATACACATTAATCATGCCTATGGCGTATGAAGAGGTAAATTAGCACCAACAATTTCTCATGTTATAGGTAAGGGACGAGCCTAATGCTATTTATCGGGCACGCAAATCCCTGCTAAGGTGGTATGAGAAACACTGCTGCCGATTACTTGACGGCAGAGATGGGGGATGGTATTCTGCTCTGCCATCACAACACTTTGAATATAATAAGAAGATTATATTAGAAACTATTTTTTTAAAATAGTTAGTGGCCGTGGTGACGGCAGAGTAGAATACAATTGTCACCACCCCAAATCTCTACCGTGGGTGTCGTACAAGGCGACTAAGGATAAATCAGCCATGAGAAATGGGCAGCAGCGTTCCTCTTATACCTACCACTAGCAAAGTACTGCGACTTTTGTGCCCGATAAGTGGCAATAGGCTCGCCACCTATTACATGGTGTATAGTTCACCTCTGCCTACTCCTTCGGGGATATTGGCGTGAATTATGTATGTATTTTTTTTAAATTAAATATACCGTGCGGGTGGCAGATTCGCGAGACGACACAGACTATTTAACACTTAGTACTTATAATTGGCACCGGTGGCGGTCGGATACCAGTTTATCGGAACCGAATCATCGATACTGGTTTTCACAGTCTGTCCTATGTAAGTAAGTACGTGTGGGAAGGAGGTGTCAGTCAGGGTGGGGCGGTCTGTCCGTTTAGCGCGCCCGCCATGCGCAAATGTACCAGGGGAACATGACCTTGCGGGAGCTTTTTGCCGCTCTTGTCTGCTTTTTTTTCGACGAACAGTGCAGTGGCATTGAATTTGTTTGGCGTGCGATCTTGAGGTTCACTTTCTTTAGCGTTGAAGATAATATTATTATAAGAATGTATTATTATGTGGAAATTCACTTTTGTCACGAATCTGGTTAAATCAGGAACGTTATTATAAATACTGGTATTTGCTCCGTGTGTTTTGTCACGTTCTCTCATTCTGTAACATTTTAGTTTAAGATATTTAAAGCTTTGTGACGGAATAACAAGTGGGACAAAATACTCAAAAACATAATAAGTTTATGTATAGGTAGGTAGGTAACTACCTATTGAATACTTTGAACTGATTCTCATCAGTCGTTATACTGTTAAGTGCAATGCCTGCTTCTTAAATCAAGTACCTATATTTTTTTAAGTCATTGGCAGGCAAGAATTTAACTGTTATTCTTCTGATGTTTCATTTTTTTGTAGTAAGTTTCACACCCATTTCACATAGGCCTACCTGAATCTCATGACAAATTGAGAATAAAAATTTGTCGATTGCAATACTGGGGAAATTGGACTAAATGGTCTTGATACTTTTTAATTTTTATTTATTTTTCAGACGTAACAGTAGACAATGTATTAATTATTTATACTAGGTTAAGATATCATTATTATGATTGCTAACATTTTATAAATTAGACAAGATTGAGAGGGGCAATAATACTATTAAAGTGGTGTTTGAAATTTTATTATTCAATAAATTAAATTTTCAATTTGAACTAGAAAACGCTTCTAAAAACTCCACATAAATATTTTGCTCTTCAGCATCTGTAGAGGAAAATAGAGTGGTCATTATTTTATAGCGTTCTTCCAGCATCTCTATTAATCAATCTTGCTCTATAAAATCATTTTCAATTTTCTATTACAAGTTCACAACATTTACGCCAATCTTCTACATCAACAATGTAAAAATCTTTTATTTTATTTTTAATTAACTCTCTATCAAAACTTTCCAAGTTGATTTTTTCTTTCCAAAAATAGGAGAGCCTATTTTTACCAGGCGTGGAAAATATACCATTCGATACGCTTTCGCCTATGATTCGCCGTATAATCGTATTGAAAACCCGTACAAAGACGTTGTATGCAATATTAATATAAGTGACAAAGAGTAAACATATAGGCAAAAGTATCAATATCGTATGTATCAACTTACCGGTCAAATCTACGGCGCGCTTTAAAATTGACGTTTGCGATTAATTTACACCTCCTTCTACACGTATTTTACGATACACACTGACAACAATATTTGTCGCTTGAGATCGAAGTGACGTTTTCGATATTTTCACAATAACAAATTATATTTTGAGAAAATACACAAAAATCTTTGAGCACTTGACAAACCTTGTCATTTGATTTGAAAGACGCCAGTTGACATTGCCATATCAAAATCATAATTAAAAAAAAACAACACTTTAAGACGAGGCTGTATGGCAGAAATTAAACCTTTGCCTTTTCCATTTTTCAAATTTGGAAAAACAGGTCCAAAAAAAAGGTGTTTGGCGCATTTCGTGGTGACAAACGGATTTATTTTGGATTATTCAAAAATTGTTACAAAGTGGATTTTGTGCAGTGAAAGTGGTGTTATTTCGATGCACAAGCATCCGTGTTGATGTGCAATTATGCAGAATCATTGAAAATGAGTCTTATGACGTGTTTGATGTTGTGGTGAAGACCACTGTAAAAGTGGTGTTATCCACCTCATCAGGCACCGTCATGAACTCTGATACCATCAAATTCACGCCAAGCACTCCCTTGATGCGTTTAAATGTGTGACACCCATATTTTAACGTAAAATTCATATCATTCATAATTTCATCCACTCATTATTTCATAAAACTACAGATAAAATATACACTAAAGACATTGAGTTGTATGGGCTAGAAAGGTCTGCCTTCCCTAAAATCTAGGGAGAATTAAAAAAAAAAACAAATAATGCCATGAGATTTTGGTAGACCTATACAATCCTGTTTAAAAAATTATTCTGTTCACTAATTCATAATAATAACGCTATTAAAAAAATTAGGCCTTATTTATTTTCCCTCTGTGTGATGGCAATCTGCGAAGCAGTCATGATAGATTACATTCGATGTTGCGTGAACAATTTAAATATTGATACGATGATAAGTTTGTCGAAAACAGGGGACAAAGTTGAATATAAATGAGCTTTTTAATATTTCAGTAGTTTATGTCACCGTAGAGCTTTTTGGAATATTGGCTATGGATGAATGATGAATGATTGGCTATGTGTACGTATTTTCTCAGGAACAGTACCTACACTACACTAGCGTAGGATGGGATGTTTTATATGACAGCTGTCATAAACATACTCTGTTTCAAACTAAATAGTTTCTTTTTATTTTGTTACATGTTATCATAAGACTCATCTAATAAGTTACAATCTATAAAATCACAAATTATTAGTTACACTATGTAGGTAATAATGAGACAACACGCATACAATTTCGTTCCTAATCAATATAACTTGTCGGATCACTTAATCCCATCCAATTAGAGATAACATCGGTCACTCACAGAGTCACAGAGCTTTGTATCGTAACTTTTGCAGTTTTGATACATGTACTTAGTTTGTGGTTTTGACGTAGCTAAAATCAAAAATCCAAGTCCCTCTAAATAAATAAAAGATACTACGTGAAGATTTTCATGGAACCTGCCTACTTTATTAATTCACGGAATGAATTTGTGAACTAATAAATGAATTTGTGAATAAGTGAATTATTAAATGAATTTTGAATTTGTATTTTAGACATTATGTAGAAAGCGTACTGCGCAATCGTATAAAAGATTTTATTCGTAATAATACTGAAATGACTAATCACAATATGATTAGTCTGTGTGACCTTAGAATAATACTACGAATCGAAAAGTGAGCTCACGTGGGTTACAAAGGTTTAATAAAGTTACGTAAGTTTGTAAAAGCATAAAAAATAATTAAATACAAAAAATGTGTGCTTTCTGTGTTGGCATGAAGTATTTTTTCAATATACTTTGTCTATGCCTCGTCAGCTGTCAAAACCACGTTGTTTCGATGCGCGTAAAAACGGTCGTAATGTTGCCACGGGCACGGTTATTCCATCTGTCCGTCAGCTAAGGGGGAGGGGGTAGTGACAGACGTCACAGCTCCACCCCGGTTACATAACCACCCCTCGCTTATGTTATCCTAGTAGTCGATAGCTGCGTTAGACAGCCAATAGTTTTTTTGTGAATACAAAATATTGTACAAGTTTTGTCTTTTCAATTCGATCGCTATGAAGCAATTATGAATTATTTACTTTACGAATTATGCCATACTCCAATTTTTTATTGACTGTTTTAACAAACACCGAAATAAATGTAATCTGGTACACTTATCTTCTAACAAAACAAATCCGCAACTTATGCTAAACACGAAATCAATTATGTTTATCAAACTGAATAAACAGGCTTTGAAAATGTTTGAGGACCTTTCATTACACACACGTGAAGCCGTTTAAATTACTAATTACGGCTTCTACAAACTTCATAACATTTTCAATGACTAATATCGTTCACCTTTCGTACAGGTCAAATCTCGTAAAATGGTAATTTTTGTTCTTACAATATTCTAATGTAAGCATGGCAACACACCGAGTTCTACAGCATTTTGTAGTTTTTAATTATGGTTTCGAGATAAGTTATTATTAATTGAGTTTCTGTTTGTGTTGAAAAATATTTTTCATTTCCTATTCTTATATTCTATCTGGTTATTCAATTCGCAGTAAAGTTTTGAAATAAAAAAAATCAGCACTCGACATTGGCTTAAAAGACCTTAGAACTAGCTAGACCCATAACCGTTACGCACCAACATGAAGGAATTAAGAATAAACGTTGCTACGATACGATTTTCAAATTTATGGTGCGTTGAACCCGTTCGCCTTTTGTCTAATTCATTTATGTAGTAGAATACAAAATATGTCCATAAATAATTCATTACTCTCCCAAGTCAATATAAGTTTTTATTATCCACGATGCCAGTCTTTCATGCTAGCCTGGGAGTCAAAAAATAACATAGAATGTGCCAGCCCCGACTCATCCCATGGGTGTCGTAAAAGTCGACTAAGGGAGGTTGCCTGGTGTAGACCAATGAGCACCTTGGAGCACCCGAATGGTGGAAGGCAAACCACCAACAACTGCATACCCAAAGATGGTTGGTGTCAGGCAGGCGGCTGGCTGTAAAACCTAAGCCAAAACCTTGAGCAGTATGGCTTGGAATGTTGTCATTGTAATCACTCTCCGTACATCGGATTCTCGACATGGTCCGTTCCGTCTCTATTATGATTAATTACCTTTTCGGAGCGAAGCATGATATGAATCAAAAGGGAGTGGATGACTTGATGACGTCTGTCTGACCGATATGAATGAAAGAGGAAACATACTTCGCCGACCCAAGATAGACTGGTAACAGGGCAGAGAGAAGATTATTTTCGGCGACTCTTTCTTTTGTAAGAATTAGGGTCTAGCGAGTTCAAACAAGTAGTTAACCACAGCTTAATGAATAAATTCATTGTGATATTTCTGTTTTATAGTTATAGTATGATTTCAAAACCTGCTTCTTAATTAATTATATTTAATTAAGTCATATTACGCTTGGTAAACCAGTTGCTTATAAAATAGTTTTACTCAGTACAAACATCAATTACCAATTATAACAGGTTATTTGATACTTTCATTATAAAATTAATCGTAATGCATTTTTTAAAAAATAATTATCTCAAATTTTCTTAATTGACTTTGAAGAAATAGACAGTTTTGGGTAGTCAGAATTGCCGTTGACCTTAAATTTTTTAGCTATTCGAAAAAAACCAAAAATAGCAAAAATTAAAAAGTATCAAGACCATTTAGTCCAATTTCCCCAGTATTGCAACCTACAATTTTTTTATTTCCCAATTTGCCATGAGATTCTGGTAGGCCTTTATGTTACAAAATGTTTATTTTTTATTTTGATTCTCCCTTTTAGGAAAGGCCATACAGACATGACTTGAGAATTTATTTTTCTTGAATTATTCATTAAAATACACTATAAAATTCTCAACGTCCAACAGACACACTATAACACTTTTATTATACAATGAAAAAATTGTTCATGAAGTGATAAAAGAGAAACCAAAGACTGTCTGTCTGACACCGAACATAACGCCACGTAATCTCGTTTCAAGTGCAAGTTCAGGAATTCAGAACGACCTTATTCCGAACGCATTAAAAGCCATAATGGCCTGGACGCGTTCCGGTTCGTTTACCGTTTACAACCTACGAGACTGGCTGGCACTGTGACCTTTGATCGTCCTTATGTCAACACAATAAGATCGATTTTAGATGGCTCTATCACGGCAGTTGCACAGTATACGATAAACAGTAATAATTAATAATACAGCAATATCTTGGAATGTATTATTTATTTAATCACTAATTTACTTTGTTATGTATGCTAATAGATAAAAATACATTCGTAAATCACCCCAATTTATCCCTGAAGGGGTAGAAAGAGGTGAATTAAACGTGAATGTAATAGGAGGCGAGCCTATTGCCATCTACCGGGCATGTAAATCGCAGTTTATTGCTAGATAGCATTATGAGAACAGTATATCCAGAAAATAATATGAGGAACGCTGCTGCCCATTACTGATCGCTGTCTTTACCGTTAGTCGACTTATACGACAACCGCGGGTGGGATGGGGGTGGTGACAATGGTATTGTCCTCAGCCCTTTTAGACAAGTGGGCAAACTATCCGAACGAATAGAATACAAATGTATGACACTGACGTTTTACAGAGGAAACAACATGGCGACCGTCGTGTCAGATGTAAGAGAAGCTGTCAAAAAATTACATTTGTTTGTTAAGAACGTTGTAATAGATAGCTAGGCCCCCTGCTGTCACCTCACGGCTAAATATATATTACGGACAATAGATATCATTATTATTACCAAATGCATTTTGACTCTTATCAGTCTGGTTATTAAATGAAGACGTGTTGGAATCCATAGCGCGTTTGCTGGACGACTAATTTATCTACAAACTGGTTTATCGTACAAACGGTGTATTATTTTTGTGATAAAAACCACAGAGCAGCTGATTATCGGCGCGCCGAACTCTGTTGTCAAGTTGAACCACGCGCGCGGCCACATGCAAGACGTCATGCAATCAAACCACGCCCCTACTATATTCGTCTCTTTCACTCCACACGCAATTTTTATCCGTTTCATCCGATGTTGCAGCATGACTGATTTACGTAAGAGTAAGCCAATATCGACTTTATTCGCGCTACAATTAAACCTCTTATCGAACAGCCGCTGCCTCTAGTGGCTGACGTAATTATTTGTTTGTACGACCGTCCAGCTCGCACAGCTATTGCCGTCGCAGTCGCGAGTGCCGTTTCGAGCTCTCGCGCGGTTATGCTGGCCTGGTACTTTACCGCCACGGATTGCAGCCGCCGACGAGCGGTTGACACGGGTTTGACAAGGTGCTGACCGCAATCGCGGGCGCAGACAAAAAAATCAATTAATTAATTATTCGTCTGCGCGAACCAGGCTTAAAATGGTGGGACGAGTTATTTGTCGTACACATTGCGCCGGTGCATTTCGCGTTTTTATGGTCTTTGTTTTCGTTTTTAATTGGAATTTTTTGTTTTTTAGGGGTTCCGCGCCCAAAGGGTAACGGTAAAACGGGACGCTAAATTAGACTCCGCTGTCCATCCGTCAGCGTAGCGTCAGCGCAGGCTATTATAATATCTCATGAACCGTGATAGTTCGACAGTTGAAATTTTCACAGATGGTATCTGTTGCCGCTTTAACAACAACTACTAATAAACAGCATAAAATATATATCTAAATATAAATAAATATCTAAATATACAAGTCCCATACAGGACCCAATCTCCCTATATTTCTTTAATCCATAGGGAAAGCCCGTGCTCCAGCAGTGGGGACATTAAAAGGGCTGGTGATGATGATGCTCCCATACAACAAACCTGATTTTTTTTTGCTTGTTTTTTTTATAGATAATGGTACGGAACCCTTCGTGAGCGAGTCCGACTTGGCCGGTTTTTTTTATCGTATCGGAAGACCAAGAACCGTTGTCTGACGCTCTTTTCCCGTTGTTCACAGAGGAGGAGCCGAAATCCCCCGTCTCGGTGCGCGTGGTCACAGGCCTCCCCCGCACCAACGGCGTGGTGCGGCCGACATCCCCGCTAGCGCCCACCGTCATACTCGAGCAAGTGCCACAGCCCGACTTCATACAAGAACATTCCAGGCCCCGAACCACCAGTAGTAGTCATGGGTGAGTGATCACTACCATCTACCGCTGCTGCGCTCATACCCTCCTGGTATTGGCGGCGTTTCAAACAGCTGAGTATTCTCTTACGCTGTCTGTCAACGAATGATGATAATAAAAAGTCGTCTTCTATTTTTATTTTTATCAGTTTACGTCATTAATTTCGCGAACTACTTAGACTATAATAAAATTATGATGCACATTCTTTTCTTATTTCTGATATTTAGGTGTTGACAAAGATACGATTTGAGGTTTTTAAACACTGGTTTGGTAGTTTGTTCCCGAACGTTTCACTAAGTATCCACTTTAACTGAATTAAATGTTGGTTCTCAATGGTTATTGCAATTAAAGAAATTTAGAATTTATATTATTTATTATGATATTTAATAAAAATGTCTGCATCACTGTACAGACAGACGACAAAAACTAAGAAATAGTAATAAAAGTCAGCCGATTGCGATTGTTACAAACAAAGACAATAATGTCTTTGTTTTAATGGCTCTTGAAAAAATATGACCGTGTAACAGGGTATACTCGTATTAAATGTTATCTCTTTATCATCAGAAGACTTGTTAAATAACTTTTTCACTTCTCATGCTCTGAAAGTGCTTGTTTGTGCAGGATATAGGCTGCACAAAATTGAATTTTGTGCTCTAGAGCATTAACGTATCTAATCATTAAAGTATCTATATTAAGGCAAAGAAAATAAGCCATGCAGCCAAACACAATAAGAAATTCAGAGATAAAATTTGTTATTTTATTATTTACTTAAATTTATTTGCCTTATGTGTTTTTTAAGACATAAAAGATATTAAAATTTTAATTCAAGTAAGTACGGCAGGTTATTAAATTAATTTAAGAAAATTATTATTTCAAAATTAATTTAATACTTGGCTGTATAGGTCTGCAGCCCAAGTCTAATTTCAATGGGAAAAACAATTTCCTTTAGTATTCAAAACTGTACTAATTTTAGTTTGAATTTTAAGACATGTTTTGATAAACTACTGTTCTATTTCCTCGCAATTGAAGTGAAAAGCAGAGTTTCTAACTCGTCCACAAAACCATTTTTATCCTCGACATTACTGTCAGCCCTCGCCTTCGGCTCGGGCTGCTAAAAGTCTCGGACAAAAATGATTCGTTTTGTGCACTTGATGGAAAATCTACTATAAATCTTCTACCTATTTATCATCAGAATACTTGCTAAAATTAGAAAATAGAAAAAATTAAAAATTTGTCACTAAAATAAACATAGAAAAGGAGAATTAAGTCGAAAGAGTTCTTTTTTTTGCTGTCGACGATGTAATGTAAAAAAAATTAAAGCAAACAAAAGAAAAATTAAACCGACGACTTTCAATTTGAATTAGTAATTTTAATCTATGGAAATATAAAGATTTTGGGGTTAGAAAAAGCCAGATTTTTTTTCAGACATTTATATAATGTTAAAATTAAAATCGAATAGTCTATGGAAATATTTTAATATGCAATGTGTTATTAATTCATCTCCACACAGTTTGACCGTGACGATATTCATGGCTTGTTCTCTTTGCATAGGTACAGCGTACCATATTAATTCATTTGTATCTCCTATTATCTCATCACGTGCCTGGTCCACGCACAATGAAAGATTAAAAATTAAATATTTATGTCGTTCGATGAAAAACACAAATGGATTGGGTAAACTCGCCTGTTTTCACAAGAATTCAGAAGTCGTAATAATTTCATTGGTCACGTTTTATCTATTCTATTTAGAAGTAGATAATGAATCTGCGATCTGTTGTTTCGGGCTACAAAATTCTATTAACATGTTGAAGTGGATAACATTTCTCGGAATCTGATGTTATTTTCAGGTGCAATGAACATAATGAATATTTAGCTAATGTTTTATTCCCATTGCATTTAACTATTTCTGCATTGAGTTTATAGTTATACATTGTCTAGATTTAAATAGAAATTATAATTCAGAGCCCACTTTATCATTATCCTTTCCGTGAAAACCTCTTCTTCAGTCCTAATATTGTAATTCTATCACGTACCTACCTCGCTAGAACCTTCCATAAGAAATTAAACACAATTAATGTAAACAGGTCAGAATAGAAATTACAATTTATCCTTGTTTAGTCTCCATGTGTTCTAAGTGTTTTTCGATCGATTGCTTTCAAGGTTTGATTTTTAAAATGAGCATATTGAATGACAAACTACATCTACTGTTGTTTTCATTCGTCATCATTATACTACGCATGCATATCCTGCAGTAATGAGCTGTATGCATGCATACTAGATGTAAGGGCTTATGGCAGTTGAATCGAGGCCGAATGCTAAGGAAAATTTCAATAAAAATCAATGTTTGCAGATTTATTTTACGACCTATTTTATCAATCAAAACTCACAGCGCAGTTATTTTAGCGGAGCTCTATAATAAAATAAATTGAGAGAATCCTCTAGTATCTAGCACGGGAAAATTCGAATATTCACTATTAATTACTTCGAACCGAACCGAAGTATTCGAATTTTTTATTTATGTTTTTTGCATTAAAACAAGGACGCCTTAGTAGATTTTCCATCAAGTGCACAAAACGAATCATTTTTGTCTGAGACTTTTAGCAGCCCGAGCCGAAGGCGAGCGCTGATAGTAATGTCGAGGATAAAAATGGTTTTGTGGACGAGTTAGAAACTCTGCTTTTCACTTCGATTGCGAGGAAATTAAACAGTAGTTTATCATATAACATTTCTTAAAATTCAAACTAAAATTAGTACAGTTTTGAATACTGAAGGAAATATTACCATTCCCATTGATATTAGGCTTGGGCTGCAGACCTATACAGCCAAGTATTAAATTAATTTTCAAATAAGAATTTTCTTAAATTAATTTAATAACCTACTTGAATTAAAAATTTTATATTTTTTATGTCTTAAAAAACACATTAGGCAAATAAATTTAAGTAAATAATAAAATAACAAATTCTATCTCTGAATTTCTTATTGTATTTGGCTGCATGGCTCATTTTCTTTGCCTTTATATAGACACATTTATGAGTAGATACGTTAATGCTCTAGAGCACAAAATTCGATTTTGTGCAGCCTATATCCTGCACAAATAAGCACTTTCAGAGCACGAGAAGTGAAAAAATTATTAAAAGCTACGAGATTTTGAAACGAATTCATAGAAATAGCCCGAAATAAATATGATTTTGCAAAATAAAAATTCAAATACAGGAGAATTGATGTATCGCAATAAAAGCAAATGATGAATAAAATACATCAATCAGTAAAATGTAAAAGAGTGTTGAATGTGTATTACACGAATCTTCAACGGTTATATACGTAACCGTTGAAGATTCGTGTAATACACATTCAACTGTATATTTCTGTATGTTTGACATTACCAACGATTTTGGTAAACCAAAGGTCGAGTTAATAATCAATGATGTACCTACTAAATATATAATAAATAATTTTTCTATTTTCTATTTCTATTTCTATTCTCTTCTCTACAGGCCCCCTCAAATCCCCTCCCCACCATCAGTCAGCAGTAACGGCAGCAGTAGCAGTAACAGCAGTGTGCCCAGGGCAGGAACCCGGGAGGTGCACAACAAATTGGAGAAGAACCGGCGAGCGCATCTTAAGGAATGCTTCGAGTTACTCAAGAGGCACTTGCCTGCCACGCCTGACGACAAGAAGACCTCCAATCTGTCGATACTTGGATCCGCAATTAGGTACATTCAGGTAAGGACCAACGAAGAGGTATACCAATATTGATTTCTTTCGACGGATCTAAACTATTGGCCTAGAGGCCTTTACAGCATCTAGTTTTTTGGGGAAGGCGACAACATTAAATGGTTTTCTAGCCTTCACGCACTTCCTGAGAGGGTTCCTCTAATATTAAATGAAATTTCTTGTCAAACTTCTCATTAGGTATAATGGCTATTGTAGGGATAATGGTTCTACCAATAAGACAATGTGTAATGGCGAGTACATGGCCTAACGACTACGGAATACTTAGTAAAGTTATTTCCAGACACCTTTAAGAAACAAAAACCTAAGTTTTACGAAGCTATCCATTTTCTTGACAGTGTTGCAACATCGGTTGCGTATTCTTTTCTTTCAGTATTTTTCAATAATGTCCACGTGACTCGTGATCGCAATTTTTTTCTCGAAAAGTTGAGTGAAGTTGAATTCTCACCAGGACCTCATAAACGCTTAGTATTGTACAATTGTAATGTGGCTACGTTATTGTACTTTCTAAGACTTCTTTCGAAATGTTTCGTCTCAAATACGTCAATGCTCAGGCTTTCGTAATTCGATTATTGTACGGCTTCGAAACGTACAAATTGTTCCCAACTTTTAGGTACAACATACACTGTCTTTATTGAATTTTATTATGATGTACTTGTTCAGTCTTTCTCGAACATTTTAAATAGGTTTTGTTAAAACTTTCAGTTTGTATATTTCAAAGAAACTGATGACGTGATAAATTAGAAATGTATTAAATAAGTTGACTTATTGAAATGTCAATGAACGTCCGTCCGTCTGCCAATAATAATAAGATTGAATAAAATTGCAATAGTAAATAATATTAGATAGGAAATAAAATAAACTTACATAGTATAGTTATAATTGCTAGATTTTTTTTTAAAACCTAATCTTTTACATCAATATTATCGTTTTTAAAAACTCCTATTACTTGTTCAGGATATAACTAATCTTTTTGTACGATCGTAGTTAACTCAACCAATAAATTGTTGATAATGGTTAGGTATAATATACCAGTCTAATCCTTCCATACTGGCCTGGGAGCGAAAAAATAATGTAGAATTGTCCAGATCAAACTCATCCCATGGGTGTCGTAAAAGTCAACTAAGTAGACGACCGGTGTAGACCAATGAGCACCTTGGGGACCCGAATGGTGGAGGGCAAAGCATCAACAACAGGGTTAGTGTCAGGCAGCTGTAAAACCTACGCCTAAACTTGAGCGGTATGAATTGGGAGTAAGTTGTTATGTGATTCCAATCACTCTCTCCGTTCATAGGTCCCGATGATGATGGAGTATGGATTGATGACGTCTGACCGATATGAATGGAATGGGAAACATACTGCGCCGACCCCAGATAGCCTGGGAACAGGCCAGGGAAGAAGTATATCGGTCTAATATTTAACCATTAGTAATATTAACTAACTAAACTATGCATTATATTTTTATATTATAAAACCGGCCCCATATTTAAAAAGTAACTAACTTTTCAACGTGTCTTATTTGCAGGTACTAAGACGTAAGGAGCGTGAATGCGAGCACGAAATGGAGCGACTCGCTCGCGAGAAAATCGCGGCGCAACAACGTTTGGCCGCTCTGAAGAGAGAGGTCCCGGTGCGCGCCAGTGTACGGCCTCGCAGTATTGGTACGTTTACCTAAGTGAGGCTCATGCGAGCCTAGTACACAAGGATGAGACTATTTAATATTTGGCGCTTGTGGCACGCTAATAATTATTATTTAACAATAATTATTAATAACAAACACTCTAACTAGCTACTATTATTATGATTAAACGTAACGTAGCGGTTGAATAAAATACCAATTATTTTAGTTGTCTGTAACGTATTTACAATGTGATGATATCACGATATTTGTATTGCGAGTGGCGCTATCTAGTGTTATATTTTGTTAATGTTAGTTTTAAAAAGTTAACAAATAGCTGTTTTTTTTTAATTACCTACCTTTAGATTTGGATTGAATATGGTATTAATGATGTGTCCTTTTTCATTTTAGATCCTACATCTGAGGACAAAGACAGGGATGAAAGTCTTAACAATCACGTTTTAGGAATTCCCATAAGTGTAAGTTTCATTTATTGCGCTATTTAGTCACTAACGAGTCTACTATGCAATTGTATGTAGATAGAAACCAATTAGAGGCAGAGTCTGACAGAGGTAATTACTTCAATTTCAGAATACCTCATCGCCACCACGACCCGTAGCACGGATAGAGGCATCACCTCCCCGCACCCTAAACTTGAGTACCAAGTTGCGCACGTTGCCCATACAAGTTTCGCCAACCTCTTCTCAGGTATGGGTTCCTGGTAGCGCGTTACAAATTAGAGCTGACTAATCTTGGATTAGAGTTTAGAAAATGAACGTGGTGTAAAATGCTCTGTAGCGCCATCTCTTTTAGACATTTTGAATAAGGCTACATTTCTCGTTCGGTAGAGGGCAGTATGTTAATATTATAGGTTAATAGCTTAAGAAGAAAATACCTACTACTAGGTACCTATTTCCAGAAAAAGTTTTCGCCTTAACTGTTCGATTCTTTCTTTAGTGTGAGTCGAAATACCTCTGAATATTCGTAATTACATACAAAAAAACCGGTTATTTTAACTACATAAATATTTTTTTGTATTGCAGGTCGTGCGGACTTCGTACGGTGCGAGACATAACACTCTCACACTGACTGCCTTAGCAGCAGACGTCGCCAACCAGGTGAGTCTTACCTTTCAATACCGGGCAATACTGCTATTGCCAAACATACGACCCACCATTCCGCACTGGGCCAGCGTCCCAGCAGTCGGGACAGGGCTGGAGATGATTGCAAAACAATTCTTTCAACGTATATCATCTATTAGCTAGCCTAAAAAGATTAGCGCTTGTGTCAAATAAATCAGTTGTGATATACTGAAAAACTGTCAAATATTTCAAATCGATTGCCAAACTTAATTCATCTAAAGCACAAAGACGATTGAGAAAAAATTGCGGTAACTAAAGGTACGTGCTGTTGACTGTGCATCGATTGATATAAGTATTATGACATGGTCCTGACATAATAACTAAGCGTTAATTAATTAAGCACACATTCTCCTGTTGTAAGTGAAAAAACTTTTAGATTTTTTTTAGAAATATGCGTCTTTACCAATAAGCGCAAGCGTCAAAATATGCATAAATAAATTATAAACGTAAATAGATAAATAATGTAACAATTAAAAAATTATTACAAATAAATGCGGATTGCGAAAGACTAGACTCATCCTAGATATATATTTCTTTTCTTTTATAACAATTTTCCAAGGGTTTGTGCATTTTTATTCCAGAACGGGCAGCCAGAGAACGGCGTATCGACTGCTCTTAGCACAACACTGATGCACCCAACTCAGATACACTTACCACTATCTCAAGTGAGTAAAAAGTATGCTTTGGCTTAATTGTGAGGCTGTACTTGTACGGTGTGTCAATACAAAGTAGTAAAGTAGCTAATTAATAAAAAAACGTAAGCGTATACCTGAGCAATTTAACAAAAAAACGTAAACGTAAGCAATTAATTAAAAAAAACTGTAACAATTAAAGCAATGTGTATTTACTTTAGAATAAGACTTACTTTAGGACACAGCGTTTTTAATTTATGCCTCTGAACCGAAATATTTAATGTACTAAGTATTTTTGTATTGCGTATTTTACTCCAAAAAATTACATGAATATAAACTTGAAATAAAAATAAAAAAGTGATTTCCGACAAAAAAATACGAAGCTCAATGTTATTTTTTTTTATTTCAGGTTGTAGGCAATGGGGGCCTGGTGGTAGGTCCGGCTGCGTTACAGCTTCTGTCTGCCAATGGTGGTCTAAGGGTTCTGCCCGCGGTTCATACTAACGGTAATTAAATTAATAATTTAGTTTCATTTCAAAACTATCTAATAAGTGCAAAATATAAATAAATTAAACCTTAAACATAATATCTTCATAGCATTTTTCAACAAATACACTAGTTTTATATTAACATTATGGCTGTGAGAACAGTTGACACAAAGAAAAACTCCTAACTAAAAAGAGAGGAAAGAGCGGTTGGCCTGCCTTTACGTAAACTGAGCAATGTACGCTAAGGCCGGTGATCAAATGGGTGACCTAATGTACAAATATTGAGATGCCCGATACCGGTCTGCAATTGCATAATATAAGGACCGGTTATAGGATTGCTTATTGCGATCATCGTCATCTTGAGGAAATATACAGAGAATCCTATTCATACGCGTCAATCCCATTATAAAAGTCAATATCAATAGTATGAAAGACAAGAAATAATAACACTTTTATAGTGTATAAACCATATTATTTACCCTTTTCTTTAACTAACAGGGGTTACCATCGATGGTAGTAGGAAAGAAAATGGTCTGGTGTCACCCACTCCGGTGTCGACAGGTAATGATAACATCATTTAAATAACCAAGTTGTGGGAACATTTAAATTACGAATTTTAGGTGTACACACTTAATAAGAAGGTATAATAATGATAATACATTATATTCTTTAAATTGTAAAAATGTAATGTTTAGAAATATGAATTTGTATGTATTTTAAATGTAATAAAAGAATAATAATAATACATATATAATTAAGTCTTAAATAACATTTGAACCGTGTAATGATATAAAAAAATTACATTTGTTGTGTGGCGGCAAACAGGAAGGGTTTTCTTGAGCTCTAACTTTCTAAAAACTGTAATATCTCCAGTTCTAAAATTGAGGCTTTTTTTGCTGTTGATTAATTTGTCTTAAATAGTTTCTTTAAATCTATTTAACTGTAATGTTATATATATTTGCAGTGTCGAATTCAATTACAACTTTTTATTGAGAAGTAGATAAATAATTATATCGTTCCATTCCATTCTTCTTAAATGTTTTGGTATGAATTCACTTTAACGTAAGTTTAATCAGCAACCTTTTGCTGCATACTTCACTCACCAAACAAGCAAGAGACTATGGTATATTTATGTATTTTGTCTCCAAAAACTGTTATAAGGAATCAAGGAAAGTGTATCATCATACAGCCAAGTTCCTTAATAAACTCATTCATTACATTTTCGCTTTGACAAAGCCAAGGAATCGTTCCTGGCCGCATAATACGTGTGACCTCCATCCATCCAGTCATCCATCGCACAGAAACGTCATATTTGGCGGAAATCTGCCTCCGCCAGCTGTACTAGGAGATCATTACATATCAAGAGAACATTGTTAGTAGAGTGCGCGCCAGAGATAAGTACGAGTGGCGCTGCTCGCTCATATTGGCACTCCTAGACGAACAAAATAGCAGGCTGAATTTTAGTTACAATTTTGACCACGCGCAAACTTATCTGGCACGCACTCTATACTTATGTATTGCTGGAAAAAGCGCGCCAATAAGTGTAAAATACTTTATTCCGAAATTGCGAATGTCCGACACGTATACCTTAAGGCTCAGTGTACCTATACGTAAAGATAGGTATGTTTTCAGAAGGCGGCAGCGTCGTAGTGAGCGGACTTACGCCTTTAGTAGTATCGCAGCCCGGCGGCCATCTTCTACAGGCTCACACGCTCGCACACAAGGTAAATAATTATCTTGCCCAAAGTAAGTAGCAGCAATATTGTGTTATGGATACTAGATGACGTATAAATTTTATTATCATCACAATCATCAGCCCTTTGAGGCACAGGCCGTCCCTATGGATTATATGGAATATGGAGAATAGGCCATTACCCACAACGCTGGCCCAGTGCGGATTGGTGGGTATTAACGTCTGCAGATGCACCCAACCGACGGCTTAACGTGCCTTTAACCCTTAGGGGGACCCTCTCCAGTTAAAGACATCATCCCAAAGGTGTAGTCTTGTTGAGAGACTTTACCATTTTTCTCAGAAAAAGGCCTCCTGTTGCTTACGATGCCTTTAACATTGTTCTCAAGATTCTATAAGTTTCCGACCAAAACGCAAACAACGCTTTGATCGCAAACTAAAAGAAACTCAGACGCAGTGTTGTGACTCTTCGGTTTCTACTTTGCAGATGGTTGAAACTCAAATGGTGAAAGGCAACGTAGCACCGCTGACTGTGAGCGCCCAGTACCTAAGCGCCACGGCCACCATAATGAAGCCGGTGGTCGTAGTGGCGGGCACTGGCGCCCACTCGCCCCCCACGCCCCCCGCCTCCAGCCCGCCCGCGTGAGACGAGGCCCCGAGCTCATACGAGCCTGGTACCACGCACGTGATTACCTTCACTCTCCCCCAGTGGCTATGGGACAATCAATAACCTCGTGGAGAAATTTCAACCAACCTTCGCGACCAACGCCAGAAGACATCTTTGTGACGTCAGCTAGTCTACTACTGTGCCGCCAAAGGACACTAATCTCCCCAAATGGACCTAGAAAGAAGATGTATCGAACCCCTCCGAGTGAAGGATATAGTTTAGAGACTGTTTATGGTGGAATATTTCTGTTTAGAATAAAAATGAGGCCTTTTAGATAGGCCGTCGGGCTTGTAAGTGTTGAGAATTCCTACGACGTTTTGGATCTGGTTTATCGTAAACGTTGGGCCGTCGCACTGTCTGCTCTCGAGGGTATATCTTCCTAGTACACTGCCAAAATAAATCTCTAGCAATAAATTCGGTGCGAGTGACGTTCCTCTGACTGCGTGAACGTGATACGCGCCTGGTACCACGGACACAGTCGTTGTCTCTTTTACTCCGGCGCGAATCCTATAGGAGTGAGTGCAAGAGTTTTCCGCGTCTTATGTTAAGATTGCGTGCGCGCAATACGGCTAGTGACAAGTGGTGGTGAACTTTCAAAAGTAACGGTATATTGCGCGTGCACTTATATTTTTCTATTAATACCATAGTCCACAATGTGATCGCATACAATAATATAATAGTTATCGAGTGAATGTAATAAATCCATTATTTAATTTTTATTTATTGTTAGTAATTTTAGGGAGCAAATGTAGTCGAAATTACTAAATCGTTTGGAGCTGTCTCCAATATTGAAATTTGACTAAATATCATAGCTTAGTGTAGGCGTATTGACGCCCAATTTCTAGGAAGAATAAGAAATCTGTGAACACCATTTCAAAATCACATAATCAGATCAACCACTCTGCATAGTGAGAGTTCGTTATCTCTTGAAATGTAGGGTTAGGGTAAAGTGTACTTGTTATGTATAGACTAACAAGATAAAGTTTATTTTTTCTATATAATCTGTGATGTGTGCAGTTAGATACTGTGTAGAGAACTCTGTACAAAGACGTCTTTATAGGTGTTGTCAATTTCTAACAGTATGTGTTATTGAAGTCAATAATGGATAAAAATTAGGTATTGAAAAATTGTGGCTTACCTATTATGCAAATATTATTTTGGGGTCATGTTATGTGATAGACTGGCATCAAGCACCAAGGAACCAGAAATTAAAACGAGCGACATTAATTATTTGGAATTATAATTATGTGAACTAAAATTTTTGTAAATAATTTATGTAGTAGAACATTTATTGAAAATCTGTACATAATTTTACAAAATATAATTATTATTTATTTAACTATATTTTTTAAAGCATGACAAATTTATTTTATTAATGACATATTGAAAATCCAGCTACTAGGACAAAATAAAGCTGTGGAGTCGCCCCTGGTTTCTTACGGTGGTGCGGGCCGCGGGCCGTCCTCACTCTGTGCCTAACAGCGTTTCAATTAAAATTATGCTACCTCTTCAGTCAGGCTAATAAAATCTGTCATCATAGAATTATTGACAGATTTGTTGTTTATAAATATATCGATCAGTAGCTATACGGGAGTTCATAGGAAAATGATATCGTGAAGTGTAAATACTTTAGCTTGGCTGAATGGAGCATAGATAGAGTGCGGAGATTAAATTTTGATATCGAAATCGGGTAGTTGTGTTTTGAACCCGAATTTCAATGTGATCGCTATCAAAATTTAGTTTCTGCTACAGATAAGGTAATTTTGTAAGTCTTTTGAGAGTATAAAATAACGTTTGGCTCTCTGTTTCCGCACTGTTAAGTTTTGGCGATTGGATGTTGTTCTTGTTACCTTAGATATTTGTACAGGTGAGGTAAGCACTGCTGTTTTTAAATGTTGAAATTACTACTATATTTCTCATAATATTGATTTGCTATTTTATGATGTAAACGCAATTTCTGAGTATGTACTAGGAATGCATGAGCTAAGCAGTGCTCCCTCTACCTTATTTTTATACTCTTCGTCTCTTTCGCTCATACTGGCTGACGGAAAACCAAAGGGACAGTGATAAGTAGCATTTTGGTCTTCTACAAAGCAATATTGTGCCAACAGCTAACGCTACTGAAATTGTTGGATTACGTGTATGTGACATTGTTGTGTTAGAATCAATAGTATAATTTGATCGAGCTTGCCTCAACTGCTCAGGGAATGTACATAAATAAATAGAGGAATATTAAACAGTAAAAACGGACTTTGTTTATCGATAACGCATCGAAATACCTGAAAATATCAAACAAAAATATAGGTACGAAAATAAAACATATTTTTTCAGTCACATTTTATACTTGAGCATACTACACAAATAAGTAACCACTTGAAGTTGCCACCTGAACACGATAGTATACAAAATATTGGATAAAAATAATGTGAATAATATTTCGGCATGTTTACTATTTTTATACTTCCTTAATCATAATGGTCTATGATTATAGGTTGATACATAGGTTATCATAACGCGAAAAGAGACTGCAATAAAATTTTTGAAAAGTATTAAGTGTAGATAAAATTTTAACATTACGTAGATGTCTGTGTACTGTTTTAAAAAAGAGAGCTACATTATTTTTATTTGGGGTGGCAACCATAACCTTAAAGAAAATTTATAATTCAACCACGGAAAATCTTGGCGAAAATTTATTAAGAAATTGCTGTTATTTTCTTACACTTTTTTAACTATCATAGTGTCACGTGGGTGTTAATTCACCTCTTTCTAGCCTTTTGGGGATAAACATTTATGTGATATACAAATATTACTAAATTATTTGATTTTAATTTCAACATTATATAAATGTTAGAAAAATTGGTACAAACATTTAGGTGGTTAGAAAAAGTTCCAAATACATATTATGGTTGTGATGCGGGCATTCCCCAAAATCTTTGTAATAATAAATAAATTTTTGTAATAATTTTATCATTGAAATAGAAAAATTCATCGAGTGTTCTCTATTCATTTTTCAATTATACAACATTTTAGCTCTAGAAAGTTTTGTGTACAATTAAGTATTCATTTATCAATTTTTGCCTTTTTTATTAACAACAAAAATACTGAGCCAACATTAATCAAAATCAAAAATAAACTTAGGTAAAATGTCTTCATACATAGCGGCATTTTCATATTGTGACCTAATTTAGTTTACAATTAAATTTTATTTATTTATAGTATAGACTTCTTTTAATCTTGAATAAAAAAGGTCCCTTTCCAAGAGTTACATTGTTAAAAAAATGGTTCATACCGCTTATTTATGTAATGAGACAGTAGCAGTAAATATTCTTTTACGTTTTGCAAAAAATATTTATTGGAACTTGGAACGTTAAAAATAATGTTGGCACCTATTTCACAGTTTTGTATGACTCCAAGTAAATTTCATTTTTTTTTCCAAATCTAAAAAAATTCTCAAAAAATTTTTTTTGATATAAACTAATTTTTAAGGTAATAGGTGACATGGTTCTTAAAATATTGTTTTTAAATGACAATGGAACAATCCTGATAAGAGTCTATAAATAAAAGCATGCGTTATTAATAATAGATACCTACATAAAGTCACATCTATTTATTCCCGAAAAGTTAGGCAGAGGTGAATTAACACATTTAACTCCCACGTTTCGCCAATTATGTTGAGTCCCATGCAATAAGCGAGCCTATTGCCATCTGAGCTGCGCTATTCTGTCGTAAACCTAGAAGAACGGGCAAGAAACTTACCAAATTTTATTTGAAAACATTGAGTCAATAAATTTTGTAAATACCAATTGAAATAGACTGTAAAACGTTTATTATCAACACTGCTGGGTGTTTTATGTGACTTATATGCAATACATATTATAAGAGCCAATCAAGAGGTTTGTTTAGATTGGCTTGGCTGTGACTTGAGGAATCGCAAGGTTTATACTAGAAAAAAAAACTATTTTTCGATGTCCAAGTAAGCAACGTACATAATACAAATTTTCCCGCTCCATTAAAAAGAAAATGTTTGTCTATTTTTGGTTGTTTAAAATGCAGTAAAGTATAAACAGAAGCTTTTGTACCGATTTATTGTCACTTTGCCTACGATGATTATATTATTATTATTTTGAATGGAATATATGTATGTAATATATTATTATAATAAAGAGAGAAAATTATTTTAATTGTAATAATATTGAGAAGCAAACAATGCTCATGTAAATAAAATGACGTAGTGTATAAAGTTACAATATTATGTTAGAAATACAAAAACTGATTACATATTTTTCAATGTCTTTTATTATTGCCTTTTGTTCCGAGTAGAATTTGGGACTTCAGAAGATTTGGGATCTCAATCATCGGTAATGCAGAATGTTTCGTACAACAATCTTAATTATTTTAAAAAGAATATTGTGGTTAGAAAAATTTCGAAAAATTATAGTCTTGATTCGGAAATAATTATTCGAACTTTTACTAACTTCTTTGCATATTCTTTGTACTAATGTTTCTAACATTTATATGATGTTCAAATTAAAATCAAAATAGAAATATTTTACAATTTCAAATTTACAAAATGGTAACTAGTTCAATCTATACTAATATTATAAAGTTGAAGAGTTTGTTTGTATGGTTAAACGCGCTAATCTCAAGAACTACTAACTCAAATTGAATAGTAGATTATTAACCAAGGGAATAAAGCAGTGTCTTCTGTCGCGGGTGACGATTTAAATCGCGAGCGTAAAGAAGGACTCGAGGTTTACTCCCCAGCGTACCGAGGGTGTTAAAAACTTAAATTACGAGCGGAGCGAGGGATTTAAGACTAGTCCTGAGTGTGGCGAGGGATTTAGGTTCACCCAAGACTAAGACAGTTTTATTACCGAGGAAAATACTCTACTTTTCGTACCATTTCCGAAAAAATTAACACAATAATAATATGAGATAAGCATTTATTAAAAATAATGACAATTAAAAGTAAAAGTTAACATTCTAAACATTGGTCCAATTACTGATAGAGAGAGTTACATTTTTGTTGTACATTTATTGTTGATGAGTTGATTTGGTACATTTATTGTTGATGAGTTGATTTGGTACATTTATTGTTGATGAGTTGGTTTTCGTAATTTTATTTAATAATCATAACTGCACAATAATAGCGTATTCCTTTTTCAAAAAGATGTATAATGCTTAATTTTATTTAATAATCATAACTGCACAATAATAGCGTATTCCTTTTTCAAAAAGATGTATAATGCTTTACATACAAACTCAATGGTGTAAACACAGATGTAGTTCAGTATAAATTTCGGTAAGTATTCCAAATTTAAATTCTCCCCCTAGAGGATGAATGAAATTCAGTACAATTTTCTTTCCTGTTTTTAACAGATTAAATATGACTATTGTTAGGTTCGCTTTTTGTGGCATAGAATGTCACTTTTGAGCAAGTGGTACGAAACATTTCTTTTTGTGTTGGGTAGTCCATTTATCGAGGAAGGCCATATAACAACCGACATTAACGCGAGCGAAGTCGCGGGTGACCACTAGTAAACCATAAAATTAAAAATTAAATACAAGCTCTAAAAAAAGCCTTTCAGTTTTGAAAAATAAATGGAAATCGTTTCTGAAATTTTTTTTTGCAATATTATTTAAAAAAATGATGTCACACCTGACCATAAAGTGGACTTTTCCGCCCGCTATGCGTAGGTACGGAAAATCCCACTTAAGGGGGTGACATAAAACCTTAAGAACGAACGAACGAAAAAATAAAGCCTCAGATCGCATTTTAGTCAAATACTTATTTACTTATAAATTTTAGTTATAAATATAAATACGATCTGAGATATTCTATGTCTTATCGCCCTTGGTATATAATATACTATTGTGTCTGTATACCAAAACTAATTGACGAAACGCGGTTGTTAATTCACCTCTGCCTACCCTTTCGGGGATATAGGCGTGATTTATGTATTTTTGTATGTGTCTGTATATATCGTTTGTGTTATATAACCGACAAAGCATTAAGTCGAAGTGAAAATTAAGCAATTTGTAGGATAAATAATAAATATGCTTTGTGAGGTTAAAGGTATTTTTTTTTGAATTATGAAAACATTGTCGATTTAGCAGAATTATATTTAGTTCACACCTACCTGTTGGTTAGTTTAGGAAGTTTTTTGGTTTTCATCATCTTCATCACCTGCCCTTTAATGTTCCCACTGCTGGGGCACACGGTGGTACTCAAAAATCTTGATATTATGTAAGTCATACGTAGAAAATGTTTAAACATACCTACTAGTACTTACTGCAGTCTGGACTATACCTCGTTTGTATAGGCCAGACTGATTGTGACGGCTGACGGTCCTTCACTAGGCAAACATCACACAGACCTAATAGAAGCGAGCTCCGGCGGGCATGTTTGCAGGCAATGCCCGCGGGCATGTCCGTTTAGTACTACACTGTAGTAGGATCAAACGAGTTCACAAATACAGTTTTGCAGTTTTTCTATAAACCTGAAACGTTGCCAATATTCTATAGCTATCAACTATGTAGTAAGTGGAAATAAATTACTATGACCAACGGACTGATATTAGTTTTAAAACACTCGTAAAAGTTAATTGAAGTTAATTACCATAGAGCCCGTGCCCCTATAATTTTCTTTGACGTATAAAGTCTACATTCTATGGGTTTGGAAGACAGTTTTACTATTTGTTAATTAGAAGTTTTTTGACCTACCACCATGTAATGAGGTACAGTCGCAAGTTAACTAATATCTACAAAAGTCAGCAATCGAAAAAAAAGAATAAAAGGAAAATTAAATTTATGAAAAGGAAATTTTCGAAAAATTATTGTCCTGATGTGGGTAACGAATCTACATCTTCCGTCATCTAGGCGGCTGCCACCATTCGGTAACAAAGACGTTAGTCAACTTTTTAAAATCATCTAATCTTTCAACTTGTAAGAAAAACCAAATCACTGATTGATTCATCATCATCGCCAGCCCTTTTTAATGTCCCCACTGCTGGGGCACGGGCCTTCCCTATGGATGTAAGAATATAGGGAGGTTGGGCCATAACCCACCACGCTGGCCCAGTGCGGGTTGGTGGGTATCAACGGCTGCAGATGCAGCCGGGATCAAAAGCTTATCTTGCCTTCCGAAGCACGAAGGAACTCGAGATAATAAATTTTTGGTCACCCATCCAATGACCGGCCTTAGCGACCATTGCTTAGTTAACGCAATCAATCACAGCCCAAACACTGGCGTTATGGCACTGAGCTAGCGAGCTCCTCCTACTAATTGATTACAATTACCTTAATGAAGTGGAATTATTTGAAAACTAACGGCAGCATCCAGCATTAAATGATACTACTTTCTCGTATCCATTCACACACTGACTTACATCATAAGAACTAACATAGTTGGCAAAATGTAGGTTGTAGGTGTAAATAAACGCCTGACCACCCCTTTGGGTATAATATAAACGGCGTGATTTATGTATGTAGTACCTATTGTCAAATCTTAAACCTTAATCTGCAGTTACGTCACACGATTGTGTACACTTTAATATGACTGGCAAGAGGACATCAGGCGTTGTGTTGTATCAACGCTTCCTCAAGATAGGGGAGCCTTGTACGCTTCTGATTATCATTGTTTCCTAGTCTTGGACAAATATTACTTTGGCAGATATCCTTAGCGAACGGCCGTATCATGCCAAAAACAATTTGCTTGTTGACAAATTAGTCATATCTACATTCGCACAGATAATTGGAACATTTTATTTTACTTGGCTGAGGAGAATACACGAGTGATTTTGAGAAACACCTCCATTTAAATCATGGCCATCAGGCCTTTAAATGGCCCCCTGCTGGGGTAGTCTGGGATCTAAGAGGCTAATAAAAAATAAAGAATTTAATTTTTTTTTTAATTATTTTATATTATGATTTTTGTTTGGAAATTATGTAAATGTTAGAAAATTATTCTCATCATATAATCATCTCATAGACAGCAAATCTTTTTTATTGTATTTTCTGCTAAATATTAAAAAAATACTAAGCCGGTACCATTTCCGCGAATCCTAAGGTTATACTGGCGCCAACTGTACACAGCGCAGAAAGTATCAATATCTTTTTTAATGTAAACAATGTATGTACGAAAACAAAGGAAATGTCAACCGAAAAAACCAAGGTTTCGCCTTATCGATTAGTTAACATAATTTCGCCGGTATATCCTTTATCAGGAAGTTAGGAGTTAACGAACCTCGCCGTGTTTACCCTATGACAGCCCCGGATCGTTATAAAAAGTCGACACCTTCAGACGCTCCATCACACCTTCTGGGGACTCCTGCCAGCCTGGTACTTCAGTTGGCAAGACAAATTAATTAAACTCTTGTAATTAGTTAATTATAATATTACATTCGTTAATTATTATTAAAACAGACATGGCACTGTTTTTTACTACGTTATTTTTATTTTGGGCTGCCACTGGTGTCCATTGCATCCCTATGACCAAGGACATTTTGGTAAAAGATCTGGTGGACGCCGAGGATTTAATGGGAAAACATGTTCTATTGGACAATGGCGTCGACGAAGGAGATGTAAACATTGATATTTCGCATTTGGGACCGGCAGCGTTTGGGAATCCGAAGAATGAAAGTGGTGAGTTTAATTAAAAACATGATTTTGATTTACAGAGAAAAGAAATGTGCTCGACAAATTTTGCAAAATTATGTTCAAACATTATGCATGATATAACTTTAGGCACCATTTTTATTAGTAATGATTTTATAACATAATTTGTATAATGTTCAATTACAAACACAATATATACTTAGTTTTTAGCGAAGACTAGAGATTAAACTAACAGCACTCTACTTTTCATTTCGAATAGGGTCGAATATTTATTTCGTGCTACGGGGGCAGCATTTTACGTAACCACATTCAGTTCTATTTTTATTATTCATACCCAGCCTAGGGAGTAATAACAATGAATTTTTCCCGCTCGACGGTGGGAAGTACCATTTTCACTAATTTCCACCCGCTCGGCTGCACCCGCTCGAATTTGCACACATACCTACATATGTCGCTTTTCTCCCACAGGGGTAGGCAGGGATGACTTCTTTTCACTTGCTACGATCCTTACATACTTCTTTCGCTTCATCCAATCTCATCAATAACTTCATACATGCCCTTCGTTTCGGGTACTCTTGACCTGTAGGCCTATTCCCTAACTTTTTTTGAAAGTTGAAAGTGATGATCACCGAACTATTTACTAATACATTGCTGTTATCACAGGACAAGTGTCACAATAGCATTATAGTAAAGTAGTAATGGATAAGTAAATAGTTCGGTGATCATCACTTTCAACTGTCAAAAAAAGTTAGGGAATAGGCCTACTGGCCCTTTTTTAATAATTAGACTTTCAATTTGATTATGAAGGATCCGCCTAGATCCCCACAGATCGCCATATAAATCCTTTTATTTATTCTTCTTCTCCCATACCTAACTTTCACTTCCATACATTAATATCGGGACCAGCACTCCATTATGAACAGCCATACGAGCCTTTCTGGACACGCTTTGGTTGCTCACAAAAGTGCAAAGAAAGAATTTGCATTGTTTATTATATCTGACTAAACGCACGAAATGATTGTTTTGATAAATTTTCTGTACATAAAGTTTATTTGAATAGGCTGTCGACACATGACACCAATAATTACATAAAAGATAACAACAGATAATATCAAGTTTGTGAACATTGTTAATCAACAATTAAGAGTTCCGGCTTGCTTTTTGATAGTTTTGCGCTCAAAAGGCTCGCCACTTGTTATATGGGACCTAACATCAATGGTGCAACATGGGTGGTAATTTGACTCTTCCTACCTCTTCGGTGATAAACAGGCGTGATTTAGGTTTTAGGCTACGTATAATTTTGTATTAGTGTTTACTGAATTATCATATAATGATCATATAGGCATAACAGAGAATAAGGTCCTCTTACCTAAGGAGCTGTAGGTAAGAAGCCGACATAAATTTAATCTATTAAGTTTCAATTGAGTCACTATTTATGTTTCATGGTAATTGCCCCGTATATCTCTTACCATTAGCAAATAAATAATTCATTCGGATATCATTAACACATTGATAAAATCGTCAATTGTACTAACACAGTTGATGACAGGCGTTCGATAAAACCGTCAATATGATGAGGACCTTTGACAGCTCATTTCCCTTAACTTATGAGGCCCTGGGAGCTGTTGATTACAATACGCATAACACTCATGCCCTACCTAACCCACTTTAACAAAAAATCCGCACGTATTCAGTATTTAAAGATAAACCTACAGTGTAGTTAACAGAATACAGAAACCTATTATTTTTATTACACAGTACATACAAAATTGGAATTACCCCTATTTATCCCCGGAGGGACAGGCAGAGGTGAATTAACTTAACACCCACTTTTCGCCAATTGTCTTAGGTCCCATTTAGTTGGCAAATATATAGCCATCTACCGGGCACGTGAATTGCAGGACATTGCTAGGTAGTATAAGAGGAACGCTGCTACCCATTACTTACAACCAGTACCCCCTACATATAACAAACACATAATAATACAAAATACATAACATAAAACTTGGTCGCCTTTTACAACACATGAAACTATATGTATGAGTATGACAGAGTTCTATCAAATCTACCAGTTCTTTACAACAATCAATGTTTTCTGACTATTAATTTAATGAATTTTGAAAATAAAATGAATCAATGTTTGACAGGCACAGCTGTCTCGGAATGGACAGAGGAATCGCTGATGAATCCCGAAGAGATGGGCTCCTACGCCGAAGGTGACATACTGATGCCCAACCCGAAGACGAGGAACGGAGTACGAGACCAGACCTCCCGCTGGCCCAATGGCATCGTACCCTATGCCATTGAGGGGCATTTCAGTAAGTGTTTCATTCTAGTTGTTTCATACATGGATAAAGCATTGATATACACCCGAAGGGGTGGCAGAGGTAAATTAACACTCATTTTTCGCCAGTTACGTTAGGTCCCATCGCTGGGGAGCCTATTGCCATCTATCGAGCACGAAAATCGTAGTATTTTGCTAGGTGGTATAAGAGGAACGCTGCTGCTCATTAATCTAATATTTTTTTTCTAATATTTATATTAATTAATTAATTATTTTTAATTAATTATTTTTACACTCACACCTATCATCTAGCCCAAAGTAAGTAGCCTAAGCACTTGTGTTATGGATACTAGATGACGGACATATTTTAAATATAATTATGTATATAAATGTTGAAAATATACTACATAAACATATACACAACCATGACTCGGAAACAAACATTTGTGGTCATCACAAAGTTTGCCCCTACCAGGATTCGAACCCGGGACCTCTTGGCCAATACCCAGCAATCTGAGCATTCGACCAAGGCGGCCGTCAAATCATACCCTTATTCGCCTTGTAAGACACCCGCGCGAGTGATGGGGTAATCATACCCTTATTCGCCTTGTAAGACACCCGCGCGAGTGATGGGGTTAGTGACTCTGCCGTTACCACACGGGACTATTCTAATTGTTCATATTACATAAATTAAGAAGATTTCGAAAGCACAGCGAGAGCTATGTCTGCGATTGCGCAAACTAGGCAATGTTAGCCAAGGCTGGTCATTGGACGGGTGACCAATAAAGAATACATTATCTCGATTTCCTCCGTGCTTCGGAAGGCACGTAGTATGTGAGCAATTGATTTTGATAAGAGTACCAGGATTACATAACAATATGACACGTGTTATTTCCAGATCAGCAGCAACGCGAACTCATAATGAAGGCGATAGCGGACTACCATCGGCTCACCTGCCTGAGGTTTGTGCCTTACAAAGGACAGAGGGACTACCTTACCATAAGGAGCGGGAACACTGGCTGCTGGTCCAGCGTTGGTCGTATTGGTAAGTACAATGGGTAAGTCGCGGTGGGGCTGGCTAGGGGATAGAAGGCTATCATCATCATCACGTCATCAAGCCTTTTTAATGTCTCCACTCCAAAGGCACAGGCCTTCCTTATAGATAGAAGAATATAGGGAGAATGGGCCATAACCCACCACGCTGGCCCACTGCGGTTTGGTGGGCAATGACGGCTGCAGATACAACCGCGTTTTATGTGGCTTCCGAAGCACGGAGGAACTTTAGATAAGAAATTTCTGAAATCATCCTATGTATATCCTCGAAGGGACAGGCAAAGGTGAACATAACCCATCTCTCACCAATTAAGTTAGGTCCCATTTAATAGGTCGAGCCTATTGCCATCAATCGGGCACATAAATCGCAGTATATTGCTAGGTGGTATAAGAGGAATGCTGCTCCCCATTACTCATGGGGTCGGGCGGTTTTTACCTTTAGTCATCTTGGAGGACACGCACAGGAGAGATGACTAAAGGTGTGTAGTTTTTTTTGTTTCTAAGAGCCTATGCTTCTTAGTAAAAAGTTCTCGTTAAGATCCACTGCATCGATTACTAAAATTAAATGGGCAAGGACAATTTTTTTGATTTTTCAGTTGGGTTGATTCCCGGGTCGGGTAAGCTTTTTATGAAACCTGAAAATACAGTTATGTTTCTTTTTAAAAATAAAGGCATGTTTTCTCTCAGTAAATTGAGCTGTTTTAAACATTTAACGTACTTTCTCTCCGGGGTCCATTTTTTATTTCCACCCTGTATACTTCCAGGTGGCCGGCAAGAAGTGAATCTGCAGATCCCAGGGTGTGTGTCGAAGAAGGGCACAGTGTTGCATGAGCTGCTGCACGCGGTCGGCTTCATGCACGAGCAGAGCCGCCCCGAGAGGGACGACTTCGTCAAAATCATGTACCCCAACATCAAATCTGGTAATTTTTGATTTGATTTTTATTTGAACTATTGTTTATTAATAAAATATTGACTTTGTATTTACTAGGGCTAGTTCACCTCTGAATTACCACTATTATATTAAACTGAAAGTTACAATATAAACCGACTAGTAATGACCACAGAGTGGAGAGAGAACATAAACTTTGTGTCACATGCACAGACTACACAGTGTAAGTACTGAGACAGACGGCGCGAAATTTATAATATTACTAACATGAACATTACAGGTATAAATGTTTGAAAAAATATAACTCGGGAAGAGAGTTTTGATCTTAGATATTAAGCTCGAAAGCAGTTTTTATCCGCTACAATGGCTAGAGGATAAAGTAAATTGAATTTAAAACATCGTGGGCACCAAGTTTGTGAATTCAAAACATCATCAAACCTTTTTATTTCTACCTCCATGGTGCCGAATTTATCATGCAACCTTTTTTAATTTGTTAAAAACTCAGACTCGGAACCTTCTTGTTGTACTTTTCTTTTACATACATACATACATAAATCACGCCTATATCCCCGAAGGGGTAGGCAGAGGTGAACTAGCACCCACGTTTCGCCAGTTATGTTAGGTCCCATGTAATAGGTGGCGAGCCTATTGCCATTTATCAGGCACAATAGTCGCAGTAGGTAATAGCTAGATGATATAAGAGGAACGCTGCTGCCCATTCCTCATAACTGATTTATCCTTAGTCGCTTTGTACGACACCCACGGGAGAGATTTGGGGTGGTGACAATTGTATTCTACTCTGCCGTCACCACACGGCATACTTTTCTTATAATTTAGATAAATTATTTTCGAAAAATTTCTGACATTTATTTCTTTCTAATCTGGTTTGCTTTAAATAGTTGTTCTTTTTTTCACTTGCACCGCCTCCTTTCAATTCCTTATTAACATTATGAGATTACAAACGTTACGTTTACATAAATCACGCCTTTCTCTTCTAAGGCTAACCCTTGTACTAGCACCGCTAAGTAATTCGCGACTCACGTAGTCCCGTAGTCCCGTAGTATCGTAGACAAGTAGTCTTGAAGACCCGTAGTCTCGTAGACCCGGAGTCCCGTAGACCCGTAGTTATGTACTCCGTCCATACAGACTGGCCTGCACGGAGAGGAGAGCTTTTTTTGAATGCGTTTAAAATAGTTTTGAGTCATTGTGATAAGGTTTCTTATTGATTTCACTTCACTTTTGTATAGAAATGCTCGAGAACCGCACATAGAAAATACATGTAGTGACATGTCAAAATAAACCTAATCTCAATAGTTCTAGGTAAAATTTTATAAAAATCTGTTTTCCTCATCGAGCGGTCCAGTCTGATGGGACACTGACAGTATCACCCCCGAATACAGAAACGCTGCTCAAAGTTTGAGTCGTGCTTAACATTTAAGTATTGTCAAAAGTGATGTTTTTCCATACATATTCTGCCAGGTGTTGTCCACTTAACTTTATAAGCAGTGCTCAAAATTTGAGTAGCGTTTCTGTGTTTGGGGGTCAGACAGTCTCTGACCGTTCGTTGCAATGATGCGTCACGTAGCTCCTACTTTCTCATCATAGTTGCAAATATACCATATTGCTGTTCTATTGCCACAGGCGCCGAGAACAACTTCCGAAAGGCCGACGCGAAAAACACCAATGGCTTCGGCGTAGCCTACGACTACAACAGCGTAATGCATTACTCGGAATATGCCTTCTCCAAGAATTCCAAGAAGACCATTGAACCAAAGGTAAGTTCCTTCATCATTCGTTCATTTCATTTTGATTGGTAGTGCGCGGCATGTTTCGGTTTATCACATAAACCGAAATAGTTGTGGGATTGTATTTGGTGCATAATTTACAATGTACCTGCAATGTCATAACTCGTTGACAATGGTGGGTTTCTCTACAGCCTACTTGCGTGCCGTTCTGCTAGCGGAGCGTTGGGCCCTGATGCGTTTAGTATCATCTTGGTATTGAACGCGTCAGGGTCGGCGCTTCGTTGCGGATCTGGGCGTGGGCGGGTTTGGGAGACCTATCATTACAGACTGAGGCATGCTGCGCACTCCCCAATTTTTTTCTTGGACACACGGGTTTTCGGTATCTAGCGTCTTGACGATTCATAGGTGTATTGTAATCATACCAGATATGAATAAATGAATTTTGACTTTGACTTTGATCATCATCATCACCAGCCTTGTAATGCCCCCACTGCTGGGGCACAGGCCTTCCCAATGGACGGAATAATATAGGGAGGGAGAATGGGCCATAACACACCACGCTGGCCCAATGCGGGTTGGTGGCTATTAACGACTGCAGATGCAGCCGGGTCCAACGGCTTAACGTGCCTTCCGAAGCACGGAGGCAGTCAAGATAATAAATTTTTGGTCACCCATCCAATGACTTGTATGATTAGTTTACGCAATCCGAGCGCGCTATGCCACTGCGCTAGCGATCTCATCATCATCTTCATAACGTCTCATTTGTTTATCCTGCCCTAGGCGGGGTCAGCATAACATGTTTTCTTATTCCACTCGTCTCTATCCTTCACCAATTTCATCACTTTCATCATCCACTCGTCTCGCTGTCATAGCCTCCTTTACACAATTCGTCCATCTCTTCTTTGCTGCTCCTCGCCGCCTACGTTCTTACGTTTATTCATACCTCACATTCCTCTGCCAACTTTCTTTCTTCTCTTTGCATAACACGACCGAACTTCTAAGTTTCGCTTAACATGATTAAACCATCATACCGTCACACTGCAGGGTTGAATTTAATATTAGACGTTGAACTCATTTGCATTTTTTTGTAATATTTTTAATATTTTTAGTAATAATTTTCTTAATAGTGTAAGATATTTCTGGACGGTATAATATTGTGATGTACTAAATTACTAAATTATTATCTTCATGGGATGAGATATACGTGGTAATTGACGGGACGGTAAAATGTATCCCACTGTCGCATTGGCGCTTTCTGTTGAAAGTTGTACCTATTTTTTAACGTAACGATTTTATAAAGTTACAGTGGCATTTCTGGGTTGCCATTTATTAGACTGAAAGGTATTTTTTCTCGCAGGTTGGAGGCGTCACATTAGGTCAGCGGGAAGGGCTTAGCCGAGGCGATGTCAGAAAAGTCAACAACATGTACAACTGCAAGAAAGAGTAAGTCTCATTCTGTCTGTTCCATATTAGTCCAAAAGCATTATCCCAAGAAAACCTCTTTTTACAAAGAAAAAGAGACCAGAAACAGTACTAATTTAATGTTTATTTGATCCAATGATCGAATCGAATAGCGGCTTCAATCTAGATAAATCTGACACACGTTGTGATAAATGACTTACTTTAGCAAAGATAATAAAGTCAGAATAATTTCCCCATCCCTCATCAGGACGATGATTTTTCTAAATTTTTCTTTATTATTTTTAATTTTTATTTTATTATCACAAAGAAATTTGTGGTCAAAAAAAGATCGAAAAATTATAATAAGTCTTGATGCGGGAATCATCAGGAATTCCCGGAATGAAGAAGAAGATAAATTCTTCTTCTTCATTTTCTTTGTAATATTTTTATAGCCTTTATGTAATGTGAAAACTCAATAATAATTAAACTCAAATCATAATTACTTTGTATTTAAGAAGTGAAGTACAACATTGTCATTCTTTTCACAGGGAACCACAGGGCGGCTGGATTGGAGGCGTCTGGTCTTCTTTGTTCGGCAATTGACTCAATCACGTCACTCTTGTGGCACGGGCCAGACAGAACTCTGTTTCTTTTCAATGATCATCTCTCTTTCCATCAATCGTGTAACTCTGCTCTGATCTTTTGATAACAGAGAACTAAACAAACAACCTAATGGTTATAACTTAATTCCCTTTTTGACGATAACCGAACAATTCCTTTTAGCAATCAATCCGCAATATAATAACATCAACCTACTTATAACGAGGATTACCTTCTTATTTTGAATGATCTTCTCTGTTTCAGTTAGCACTGGATCTCTGACTGATATTTTTATAACAGAGAACTAAACTAACCTCCTTAATGGTTAATAGCTTAGTTCCCTTGTTGACATATGATCGGACAGATCCTTATTTTTTTACCACAAAAAACACTGCTCTATTGTCTACATATGGACACGTATCCTGACCTAATCCCCATTAATGTAGCGAGACGTCTGTCTAAAGTAAAGCGCCATCTCACTTTAACTTCTGCACTCGGAGCTATGCTACTTCTGGCCCGTTCTACGTACCTGAAAACATTTCTAGATCTGCTTAGTTTTAAGGCGAGTTTGCTTATTTAATGTTTTGTACCTACTTAAAAATTTCTAAGTCATTAAAAAGTTAAAATATATTTAAGTTTTTTATTCAATACTTTTCACATGTCATAATGGAATCCACTCCCTTTAAGATTCATTATCATCCACCACAACAGGAAGGTGGTAGTGTAGATAGTACTGTATGCTGCAGTGATGATTTGAATGGAAGAGGAAAGGTAACGTACTGCGCCGACCCGAGATAATCTGGGAACAAGCCAGAAAGACGATTATTATAGTTAACAACAATCAAAACAAATGATTCAAAACAAATGATGAATCAAAACAATTTGTCATTTGTTTTCTTTGCATCACAGTGTAGTTACCACGTGCAACAGCAAATAAAAGTTAAATGTAGCGATATTGATAATTCGTTTATTTTTTTTTGATATTTTTTTACATACAAAGATTTTGGTGGTTGGAAAAAGAACCACCAAAATATTTGTACTAATTTTTCTAACATTTATATAATGTTAAAATTAAAATCAAATATTTTTTTTTACATATTTACACACATTGTCCATTATAAGTAACTACAGCATTTTAACATAATATCTACACTTAAAAGTATAAAAGGTTTAGGTACAAGAATGTCATTGTAAGTCGTCGGCCGTATTCGTAGTCCACATCTTGATTATTGTTCGTATCGCATTATTTCCGTCTCCATGAGGCATTTCATAAATTGGTACGCCCTTTCGCATTTGCAGCTCTCTTCTGTGAAATAAATAAAATGTATGTAATATAGAGACCGATTAGAACATTCCAATCCACGGTACTCCAAGTTTCCTACTAGTTTTGGCATATATGCAACTGAAATTACAATGAGTGTTACAATGAGTATAACATTGAGTGTTACAATAAATGTTACATTGAGTGTTACATTGAGTATTACAATGAGTGTTACAACGAGTGTTACAACGAGTGTTACGATGACATCTGAACTTACTACGATTTTCCGCGCAGTTTGTAGTTATGTCCTGCAAGTTGTCCATTGGTTTTCCGGCTCTTTCTCCAGCAAATATCATGGCTGCTAGCTCTGGGTCGTATTCGGCATCCATGGACGCTATACCTGACATCTCCAGAAGGCATCGGAAGAAGCACTGGAATAAAGATTACATTATTTTTTTCCGCTAGACATAAGAGTGACAATAAGGGCCAAAGATGGAATCTAGCTTAACCTGGAACCCTCAACCACAGAGGGACTGGCTCTTAACACACATTGTCGTAGCACGTAATGCTGTTATCATTATTATTATGGCGACAGATTTTGATAAGATGGTGGTAGCTAGCCAGGCGGCCTTGAAGAAATCCTACCACCAAACAAACCGAGTACAAATTTGTACCCCCTGGGGTCGAACTCGGGACCTCTGGATCTTAATTCCGGTGGGCGAACTATTAGACCACGGGGGCCGTTAAACTTTTAACTTTAATTTTTTACAAGGAGGCCAGTAACCCGCGTCCTCCGCTATCCTAAAATGTAAGGTCTCATGTAATAGTGGAAGAGCCTATTGCCATCCATCGAGCACGTAAATAGTATATTGCTTGGTAATATATGAGGAATGCTGTGGCATTACTTATAGCTGTCTTAAGCCTTAGTCGCTTGGTACGACATCCACGGGAGAGATTGGGGGTGGTGACAATTATAATTATATTCTGCTCTGCCGTCAGCATCCGGCATAGCAAGAAGAATATCAATCAGTAACGAAGAAATCTTTAAGCCGTTTGATGCTAAGTAATTGGTAAGAAAATTCGCTTGAAACAAACCTTGGGAGTTCTGTCTGACTCATCCGGGAAGCTGCCACTATTGTTTAGTGATTCTAAATAACCTGAAAAGAGAGGTAACGTGCCATTAACTTAGTTAATCAGTATAACGTAATACAAGTAATATTAGGTGCATCTTCTTTCTGCCCTGTTCCCAGGTTAGTTGAGGTCAAGCGTTAAAGTGATTCAATTCCTTTTAACGAATCGGTAAAGACGGAATGGGGACGACAATATTCCAATGCTGCTCAAGGTTTTGGATTATGTTTAACAGCGTGGACGGCTGTAGAACCTAAGCCAAAATCTTCATATTAAACATCTTTGGGTATAATGTTGTTGGTGGTTTGCCCTAAAAAGTTGGCTATTTCATACTTGAACCTATGCCAAGTTACTAGGTTACTAATAAATAAAGCTAACTCAAGCTTAACACATGGTATTTGTAAAAATATTAGCTTTTGATGAATTTTCGTATTGATAAGGAATCAAGGGTAGGGTAACGTGCAAAATTTCGCCCGAAGTGTCGTTTTTCGTTGAATTACAGTAGACCTCCAGGACAAATAATTTTTCGAAATATTTCTGACTTAACTATTTTTTGTAACTTACTCATCTCAAGACGGAAACTGTTGTTGCATTCGGCCATGATGGCCAGCATGTCTGGCATTGCTACAGTCTCGTTATTACTCTTCGTGTCGTCATCCGTTTCCGAGTCTTCGTCTGTTTTCGCGTCACCCATGTCATCATCGCTGCCAGATGTCTGTAAAGCCTTCGATGTGTCTGTCATAGACTTAGCTAGCGCAGACGAAGTCGTCGTTGTCTTTTGTGGTTGTATCGAGTCCTCATTGTTCACTGGCACTCTTGCCGTGTATCCAGACGAAACAAGATACACCAATAGCAGTATGATCGACACTTTCAGCATGGCTATCGTTCTGGCCAAGGAGTACATGAAAAACCTTGCCCTGTCGTTTTTATTTCCATTAGAACGTGATTGATTATCAGAGATTGTCAACCTACAGATTTGCTAGTTTAATTATATTCTCTTGATACGGAGTGTAGTACTTTTAATTGGCTTCGTAACTTTTTGTGCGAATGACGTCAATCCCATCTGACATTAAGGGGATAGGAGAAGGTATATCATAACGAGCATGCTGCCTAAAACAGGTACTCTCATTTATAGAATTGCAAAACAAAATATAATCGTCACCAACCCCTAATCTTTCCCGCGGCGTAATGGCGTCTAACTGCCGCACTCAGAGACGTGAAATAACGTTATTGAGTACTTAATGTCAAAAAATGACAATTCAAAACTAGTCGCTATTCTTGCTGGGTCGATGGTCTAGATTTGAATGAACATTTTTGACATTAAATACATTCAAGTTAATGAACGTCTCTGAGTGCGGCAGTATGTGTCGCACTCAGAGATGTTAATTAACGTTAATGAGTACTTAACACAAAAAATGATAATTCAAAACTAGTCGCTATTCTTGCCGGGTCTATGGTCTAGATTTGAATGAAAATTTTTGACATTAAATACTCATTCAAGTTAATTGACGTCTCTGAGTGCGGCAGTATGTGTCGCGCTCAGAGATGTTAACTAACGTTAATGAGTACTTAACACAAAAAATGACAATTCAAAAGTAGTCGCTATTCTTGCCGGGTCTATGGTCTAGATTTGAATGAAAATTTTTGACATTAAATACTCATTAAAGTTAATTGACGTCTCTGAGTGCGGCAGTTAGGGTTAAAACAGTGATTAGGAACGGGCAGCAGCAATTTTAACAATTATTGCCTACTCGGCGTGTTATTAATTTTAAATGCAACTTATGTTATTCAAAACCTGTGTAAATTGTTAAAAGCAAGTGACTGGGGATCGATTTATTGAGGAATTAATTTAATCTTTTTAAAAATGCGACCAAATGTTCCATATCACTGGCAAGCTTACTGCTACAAAAGAATCATTTAATCATGGTAATCATTACAATAATTGGCATAAAGCAGCCATAATACGAAGTAACGAGAACCACAGAAACGCTTAAATGTTGCCGGAACAAAATTACTTCCACACAATTGATGATGATTTGCGTTGATTAATCTTATTACCAACTAATTCAGCAAAGTCATGAAGGCTCGTATGGTCTGTACCATCTAACTTGTCTTATTTGGTAAACAAGTTTAAAAAAAATCACCCAATAAAAATAAAATAATAATAAAGTCAATAATCTATTACAATAAATCGTTATTAAAAATCTCTCCCGTGGGTGTCGTACAAGGCGACTAAGGATAAATCAGTGATGAGGAATGGGCAGCAGCGTTCCTCTTATACCACCTAACAATATACTGCTCTTGTGCCCGATAAATGGCAATAGGCTCGCCACCTATTACATGGGACCTAACATAGCTGGCGACACGTGGGTGCTAGTTCACCTCTGCCTACCCCTACGGGGATATAGGCATGATTTGTGTATTTATGTGTATGTTATTATAGACTGAAATCTATAGAATCTAGTTATCAATTGATTTTTAATGCTGCATTTTCAATAAAAAGGTGTGCCAAGTTTGTTTACTATATAAGACAAGTTAGATGCTACAGACTTAAGATTCAAATGCTTTCTTTTGAGAGCTTCTCTTCGTCTTTTCACTCATCTATTATGAATATGAGCCTAGTCTTAGTTGGCAATAAAGTATTTGAATTCGAGGTCATCTTTTTAGACATTTTTGTTACGAAGACAAAACAATTACTATGTAATTCTATGAAAGACTCACAGTTTGTTCGAGTTAGTTAATGTATGTGTCCAGAATGAATACAAGATAAAAATGTTGTAATACTTTTATTAAAATGCAAGGTCAATTATTCAATTTCTCAAAATATATTAAGAGTGCGTGATTTTTTCAGAAGTCCGTGAATTTGAATTATTTAATCCTGTTGATAGCTAAATGACGGCCCTTTGCCTTCCATCTCGAAGTTTTCCATATCCTCCTCTCTTTCGCTCATGTACTCCGAACCCTTCTCACCGTATCTGCCGCCTTTGGCATTGGCTTCATCTCTGAACTCATCGGCTGTCTCATTTCCTCTATTGCTATTGTTTCGGTTCATTTGCTCGTTGAAATGATCCTCGTTACTCTTGTGGTGTTCCTCGAAATTCCCTTTGTTTTTATTGTAGTTTTCTTCTGCCTCCCTGTCGTAAGTTTCTTCCTGTTCTTCTAGATGCTGCTTGTCGCTCTCGTACCTTTCTTCGTTCTGTTCTCTAGTATTTTTTCTGTAAAATGTTTATTTATTACTCTTAGGAAAGCCAACAGCTAATTTTATAATATAAGTATAGTAAGGGAATTAGGCGTGATTTATGCATGTATGTATGTAGTATAGTAAGCTTTGGTTTGATTTTTAAGAAAAATAAAGCCAATATTTTCTAAAATATAAAAATCTCGTGTTACAGGGTTTGTTATCAAACTCTTCCTAACCGGCTTGACCAATTTTTATAAAATAATCTTTGTATATATTTGGTAGATCTGAGAATATGTCGTAGGCTATTATTTATGCCCTTATGTGATAAGGGCAAAACAACGTCGGCCGGATCAGCTAGTAAAATATAATATTTCTCCCACCATACCAATTAGTTTAGGTTTTATTAGTTTAGGAGGTTCTAAATTATTAATGTTGTTTCTAATTAGTGTTAAACTTTAACTAAATGTCTCATATTACAAATAAAGATTTTGTACAGTAAGAGGAAGTCTGAAGGAAGCTGAGCGGAAACCTATTTGGCGTAATAATATTTGATTTTGTGTTTATTATTTTTAATGTTTTATAATTATCTTTTTTTGCCAAATAAAGTTTAATTAATTAATTCATTCTATTCAAAGGTCTACCTTTCTTCTTCCATGTTCTCGTACTTCTCCTGAACCCTTTCTCCTTCTCCCTGCCAATACGCCTCCTCGTCTTCCCTTTGGTCATTAAACTCTTTATCTTGGTCTTCTCGTTCAGCGGAGTAGTCGGGCAGTTCCATTTCAACCTTGTCAGGTGACCGTGCGAAGCGAAATTGCGATTCCACCATCTGGAACGCTAAAACATTTGTTTGCTAAAATTGATATTACAATTGGTTGTGAATGGATGTAGATATTAATTTTTTAATAAAAACATTCCTTCAGGAGCAGCGCTTAATTTTATGTATGTAGAAGAATACGCGGATAGTTAGCGTTGTAGTTGTAGTTTAGCGAATGAAGCGTTTGGGTCTCTTTCTTGATAATATAAGACAATAATTATATTAGACACGTCTTCAATCCCTAATGGGATAAGCAGAGGTGTACTGACGCTTGATTTTTGTCAGATTTGGGATAAAGTTTAATAAATGGCGAACCTGCCTTTTATCAGTTTGAGCCAGAATTTTCTTTCTCGGCTTCTAGCCGCAGCATTGCTTAGATATAGCTTTACAGTTAGTTGCACAAAAATATAATACAATTGAATTAAAAAAAACACATACCCAAAATTGCAGCGAAGAGAACTAGGCAAACTTTAGTTGAAGACATTTTCTTGGTTTTTGTTATTCCTTCAAAAGTCGAACCTCCTTTTATATAAGACTAAATTGTAAGACAATTATATTTAATTACAGTCCCTTGCATTTCAGCAACGCTTCAAAGCATTGATAGGAAACACGCAAAGGAATTTTAAGCATTTGTTAAGTTATTCATAATAATGAATGAAAGTACAGCTTAGGTAGGTACTTTGTAGATAATATTATTATAGATTGTTAATGCAAAAAGAATACATGGATGATGTTTTACTAAAATAGTAATATTCATCTTGTCGTACTACTAACTACCAGAAGGGGGTCAAATACATTTACGCACAGAGAAACTTGCAGCATAGAGAACTCTGCTGCGTCCTATACCCCTCATGTAGGGCTCAAAGTACAGGCGTTCCCCCACTTAATATCTTCCTGGTTTCCAAGAGAAAGAGTTTTGTCATACCGCTCTAGAATTTGATGAGACATTAGAAAATGATGCAAGCCGACTCGTCTGACACCTAGGAAGCGGTTTTGTGGGGGTAGTTTACTCGACACATCGGGAGGAGCTCAGTCCAACTTCATTTGTCCTCTCTTGTAACATCCACAGAATGTGAAACAGTGCGGTGAAATGGCAAAACAGCATTGCTGTCACCACCCCTCAAATACCAATGTAAAAAGTGTTACTGTTATATGATTCATCAAATTAATTATAGCTTTAAGTGGTTTTTGTAATATATTTAGTGCATTTTGCTTGTAATCAGATTATTTATTGTATTACCAATTTATGCAATGTCACACTATCTTCACGGTTAATAGTTTCGTTACCATTTCGGTTCGCTATCTTATCGCGTGGAATATTAAAAAGTTTGCAGCCCCATGTACCTCTACAACACTTTGTTGCCTGAAGTGGGACAGTCTTGCAGCATTTTAAAAGCAATGTGGCATTTAGTAGTGTTTGTTGTTTTCACTCTGTCTTCATTAACTTCGTTCACTGTTTTTGGTGATGGTAAGTCTTATAAATTTGGTTCTACCGATATTTCCTTATGTCTTTAGGTAGATTATTAGTTACCTACTAACATTAGTACCATAATTTTCGGATATATACGAGCCTAGCGAAGTGACATTCGATTAGACATTTGACTTAGGCGGTTACACTTCCGTGGAAATCAGTACATTATTTTCTAAACTACTTTATCACTCTCAATATTATACCTCATAAGTTAGATCAATGTGTATTGCTTTTATCTATTTCAAGTTTTTGATATATTCTTAATTTAAGTTTAGTATGTTTGTTGATAATAATAATAATAATTAATCTTGAGCTTGATGGGGAATCGATACTATTTTAGATATACGGTAATATATAAAACAAGTTCAATTATTTCAATACATTCTGAACAACTATTAGAATAGACAAGAATGATGAGTAGCCATGACTTAAATGTATAGTTGTTGAAGAACTTACGAATAGTTAAGACGGCCGGTAGCAACACGGGTTCAGCCTGATGGTCAAAGTATAAGGGCTATACATGATATTCATGGTAATATTAAAAATACGATATTCGGTATACTTTTTGATTTTGTTCAAGGTTCAAACGAAATTGTTGGTACCAGCAGTAATCATGCAAATGATGAGTACAGCCACATACACAGAAGTATACCGGTTTTATTCGAGTATCTTCTTGTAGCTCTAGAAGGCAAACCTGAAGTCCTTGAAACAAACAATGCTGTGCCATTTAATAAAGATGATAGACCTCCAGCTAAAAGAGACGCCGGTGACAGTGAATACTGGTTTCTATATGGTAATGGGAATGATGACTCAGATCAAAGCGACGATGACTTTGATTTCAGAGACGATGACTCAGATAACATAGAAAATGATTTTGATTCCGAAGAATTTGAATTTACTGACGAAAGTGACAGAAATATTGACAGTCAAGTGCGTAGTATAAGAGCAGCAAATGAAAATGATGAGGGGTTGACCCCAGTGGAAATCGAACGAAAGATATTGCTAGCAGAAGAGAAACTAGAGGAACATAATAATAAAAAGAAGTGAATATAAAAAAAGGCAAGGCAGGAAATAATTCCGACCACGTCAACTACCTACTTAAAAAACATTTGACTCGTACTGTATTCGTGTATATCAATGTATGAATAGTGCATCAATGTAGTGATTCTCAAACAGGAACATAATAATTAAGGACAATAAATAAAGGCTTATTAGATTTCTGTGCGTTTATTTCATAACTCCCTTTGCCACTTTCCATTCTAAATTGTAATTTGAATTTTGAAACAGGCAGACTTCATGCTTCTGATGACGAACTACGGACGAAATTGAATGATTATGATGAGGTAAGTTGTAACAAAGCCCGCAGTCTGGAAAAAATATTTTCTACTAAGTATTACTTTTACTATTATTATTACTACTATTACTACTACTATTAGTTATGATTTACTCAATAGAAGGTAAGCATAATGGCAAGAAATAAATCCATACCACCACATGAATTTGTTTTGACATTGTAATATTTCTGTATCAATTAAGTGAAGTTTTGATAGCAAACAAAATTATATTTTGTACAATAATAGTTCAATTTACAGCACTTAGCTTGAAGATATTTGTTTTTATTTCCACTATATTGTGTTAATAAGAATTTTACTAACTATGCGATACTATATTAGTCTACTTACTGTGCTTATAAGACTTCGAGACATTGTGAAAATCCCCAAAGGAGAATAGGTTACTTGGTTCAGTTGCAGATAAAGCGAAAATTTGCTTAAAACATTTGAGACATGTTTGACAGAGAATTTTCTGTCCAGATTGCTTACAATGTTTCTGGTGCGTGCCATCTTAAAGCATAATAAAAGGCATGTAGGTATTTCAAAGAACATTTTAATTTTACGAAAATAGCAATAAAAAAAATATTTTAATGTTTATCTGTTTCGCTAAGACAAAAAATAAATCAAATCAATGCATATTTTAATCGGATTGGAGAAACGCTGTTCGATATAGTAAAACAAACGAGGTTTTTTTTGGCTAAACCACAACCGTTGACTTATCTCACCTCCGCTTGGGTAAGGTGTGAGGATTCCACCAGCATGAAGATACAGAGAAAATGTGTGAAAAACCAAACCGGCAGCGGCACGATAAACGTGAAAGTTCCCGGATGAACTATAAATGAAAAATAAACTTTAAGCATTGTAAAATATTCAATACCTCCTTAAAGTAAGCCGTGTGGTGACGACAGAGCAGAATAGAATTGTCACCATCACCAATCTTTACCGCGGATGTCGTACAAATAGTCTAATGGTTAAGATAGCGATGAGTAATTAGCAGCATTGTTCCTCTTATACCATTTTAGCAATATACTGCAATTTACGTGTCCGATAAATAGCAAATGGCCGTGTGGTGACGGCAGAGTAGAATACAATTGTCACCACCCCAAATTTCTCCCGTGGGTGTCGTACAAGGCGACTAAAGATAAATCAGTGATGAGGAATGGGCAGCAGCGTTCCTCTTATACCATCTAGCTATGTACCTACTGCGACTTTTGTGTCCGATAAATGGCAATAGGCTCGCCACCTATCACATGGGACCGAGCATAATTGGCGAAGAGTGGGTGCTAGTTCACCTCTGCCTATCCCTTCGGGAATATAGGCGTGAATTATGTATGTATGTATGTATTAATAGCAAAAAAAAATGCATGCGACAGAGATGAGGATGTTGGGATGGAAATGCGCAGTGACAAAAATAGGTATGATAAGGATTTTTTAGGTATGATAAAGAAAATAGGTAAGGACAATGCAACTTTTCCTTTGACCACTGGTCCAAAAAAATTAAACCTGTTGTACTTAACCGAAACCTGTGCCAAACGTTAGTTCTAATTAATTATCCATGACAACTTTTACTATGGGGTCAAATAAATCTAAAAAATATAAAGACTGTATACTTTTTTTCCTAGGATATATTTATTTTGGATAGTAAAAGTTGGATGATTAGAACTAACTTTTGGCATAGGTTTCAATTATGTGTGTAGATGCGAAGATGACGAGTGGTAGAAGACAGTGTAGAAAGAGGACATACAGCGGCGACTCCTTAGGATGGCATAAAGATAGGGTGATGCTGATGATGAAGAATAACATGGTCACGATTTAAAGAAGTCATACGTACAGTAACTCCTTACGATATTGAAGGGAGTAATAATCAGCCTCGCCAACAGTACCATGAGCAACACAGTCACCATTACACTGTTTGCATCGTTCATTTTCATGGTGACCGTACAAATATTGTCGTACTTGTGTGAAAGGTCCCGAATAGACTTCTGGACAGGCCTGTAGTTGTTGCAAGCGTTAGAATCTGTTGGATAAAGTATTGTAAGAACGACAGAGAGTATTGTAGAATCTATAAGATGAGAAAGAGTAGAAAAGAAGAAGTTTGTCACTAAAAAGAATACAGTGGTTGAGCAGTTCTTAGTTTAACGATATATATTCCAGATGCTTTATTTGGATTTATATTATTTGTGTTGATATAAATTTCTAGAAATAGTTCTGTGGTAAAATTATTTCTAGTCTTGAAATTGAAAAAGATAACGAAGTCATGAATAACATACGTCGAAAATGACATTTTAATAGGAGCTCGATGGAGTAGTGGCTGCGATTGCATAAATTATGCAAAGTTCGCTATGGACGGTCTTTGGATGGGTGACAAAAAATACGAGTTCATCATCTTCTTCATTACCAGCCCTTTCAGTGAGACTTACTTGCTTCTTTATAATTTTCCAAAATATCCCCCAAGGCATCGTTCAAGCTCTTCAGAACTTCATTCACTTCTAGAGTGCTGAATACAAACTGCATCTCCAATAAATATATCATTATGTAATACAATTCGTAGCTTAAATACAGACACGTCACCACCACTAGAAGGTAATTTAAAATCCTTAAAAGCCTGCAAATGTAGGAGGTCCATGGAAAAAGTACCTGAATATGCCGAACATATATTATATGTTAGACGGTGATGAGATAAGAGAGAGAGATTTGTGCACCAATATCTCCAACGAAAAAAAAAATTGTTAGAGTATACTCCTGAGGTGGTTCCACTGTCACTAAGCCAGGATCTGATGATGGGATCCCAGAAAAATCTTATAGGCACGTATTACGTGTTTCATATAATTTTTTAAAGCATTTTAAAGTAATTGATTTAGACATACGTTCCAGCGTAGAACTTACAAAGTTCTAGACAAACCAAGGTCTTTTAGTAATGTATAAAGGGATTTAGCTGGTAGACTCCTCACTCTCACCTCAACAGCATACGAACTGACAATGTCGCCATGTTTTGTTAGTTGGTTTGGTATGTCAATTAAAAAGACCCTTGGTTGCGTGAAAATTAAATTTTCTGCTCTGTGGTCCCCATTCGGTATTTGAAAGTTATGCGCAGGAAAACTCCGTAAGTCTCCTATTACGAGACCCACGGGTAGTGAACGGGTGATTACAACTGATCAATACAATACCACATCATCATCCCCAGCTCTGTAACATCCTCACTGCTGGGGCACAGGCCTTCCCTATGGATGGAAGAATATAGGCCATAACCCACAACTCTGGCCCAGTGCGGGTTGGTGGGTATTAACGACTGCAGGTGCTCCTAGGACCAACGGCTAACGTGCCTTCTAAAGCACGGAGGATTTTAAGATAGAAAATTTAGGTCACCCATCCAATGACTGGCCTTAGAGAATATTGCTTAGTTTGCGCAATTGCAGGCCGAGTGCGTTAGGACACAGCAAGCTCCTCCAATATCACGCAGCGTACAAATTATTAAACTATCTCATAGTAGGTCTTACCACTTCTGTTTAAAGTGTACGTATTGTACACCATGATGAAGTAGTCATTTATGCAAAGTACAGTAATGAGGACCAGCAATCCCAGAAAAATTACGAATTTATTCTTATCCGTTTTGGCTTTCGGATTTTGGATCTTTAGGGATGAGTTAATCTGGAACACATATTTTTTTTCGCGGTTCATTTCAATAATTTTGGGATATATCAGTCTTCTGGAATATATTTCCACTTCAGTACATAGCTTATCGCAATAATTTTCCGTCTACCGCTTCCAAAGGATTTTGCCATTGTTCAAATTTCACTATGGGAGCAACTCCAAATTCACGAAGTTCAGTTTGATGGTCTGAACGAATACCAAAAATTTTTGCAGTGATAAAAAAGTGACCTGGTATATCTTTTGTATAGGTAGTTACTGATCATGAGAGCAGTATGACAAAAGATTAAAAACACCCACATTTTGCCAACTATGTTAGGTTCTGTTTAGGCCCCCCTAGCCAATTGGTCGCTCTATCTAACGCATAGCGTAATACGAAATGTATGAAACTGACATAATATAATATATTACAAAGAAAATAATGCGTCAGTTTCATATTTTTTGGTAGGCTCTCAGAGTGGACGAGCTTATTGCCATTTAGCTGTGGTGTCAACACTGCTGGCCATTCCTCGGGAGCGGGTGTCGAGCGGTGCACTCCAGTCGACCGCCACCGTCTGCATTGATAGTTTGCGCAACACTTTGCGCAATTTGTTTTTCGTACCTGTCTTATGCTCAAAAATTACATATTCTGTATCTAGAGTGCGCTCCAGATAAGTCTGCGCGTGGTCAAAATTGGAACTTAAATTCCGTCTGCTATTTTGTTTGTCTAGGAGCGTCAATGTGAGCTAACAGCGTCCCTCGTCGCGCGCAGACTCATCTGGCGCCCACTTTAGAAAGTAAAGAATCAAAAAGACGTCAAACAGCTCGACGACACAACACTACGCCGCTGTAGTGCGGCGTGATCTAACTACTGGTTTCGAGAAGGGTCTGCGTTGCCCACCTGTGCCCAAATGTGTTGCCTTTGTAATAAAATTAACAAGAGCAATTTTGCGAATTTCTCACAACGTTCTTCATATGGGAACAGATTGCTTGTTTGATTTCATGTTAATGTTGTTAATGATCACCTTCTGCAATTCCACCAAGCATTGCAAGGTCACCTTCGTCCTATTGAAGTGATAGGCCCCGACGCCGGCTACGATAGCGCTGGTGGTGAAATCGCTTAGCCAAAATAAGCGAATTGATGAGCGCGAACGAATAGCTTTGGACTTTTCAACGCTGTCGTCCCATATGAGGCTAATAACGGTGACAATGTCTGTAAATAAAGTAAGCTATAAAAGGCATGATGACACTAAAAAAGAAACACTGAAGTAATTATTTACAAAAGTAGATTAAATACCAAGGGCGATAAAACATGGAGTGTCTCAGATCGCAAGCACGTTTAAAATCTGAGGATCTGATCTGAGGCTTCTTTTTTATCGCCCGAGGTAAGATCATAGTTTTATGTCACCCCCTGACCAGGAAGTGGCATTTTTCGTACGCGTAGCGGGCGAAAAGGTCCACTTTATGGTCAGGTGTGAGATAATAATAATTTAGGATAAGGAGATTGGTTAAAAATCACTCTATTATACTTGTGCTTATACTTATAGACTCGGGGACATATGTCTGTGATCATCACAAAAATTTGCCCATAATTTGTCCTTAACAGAACAGGATTCGAACCCGGGACTTCTTAGCCAACAGCCAGTGACTGGGCATTCGACCAAGCCGGCCGTCCGATGATATTATTTCGCAGAAGCCGCCGTTTTAGACTTCTAAATCAAACATACATACATAAATCACGCCTATATCCCCGAAGGAGCAGGCAGAGGTGAACTAGCACCCACGTTTCGCCAATTATGCTAGGTCCCATGTAATAGGTGGGGACCCTATTGCCATTTATCGGGCACCAAAGTCGCAGTACATTGCAAGGTGGTCAAGTCAAGCCCTTTTAGACTTCCAAATCAAACACATTCTAAATATTGCTTACTTAGTACAACCATGACGAAAACCTGGATGGCGTACGATGTTGGACACGCGGTGATTCTGGAGGAGTTCTGGGTTTTCTCGATTCGTACGGGAGCGATGCCGACCATCCTCGATATGCCAAACACATACTGTAACACCCCTGACGTCATGTATCCCTCATCGGTGGGATTGTGTGGTTTTATTGATGCTGGAGCTAGAATTAACATTTTATTTGTTTACTTAGGAAAAAAACTATTGCATGTCGCTCATTCTTCTTCTTCTTGCACTGTGACAAGGATATTCATCAACTTGTGACCATGACCGTAGACCAAATTCTTGTTTTCGTGTAACAGGCAGTAATTATGTTATTATCATACACATAATGTTGTAAAACTACCAATAATTTTTATCTTACTTTTACCTACTTACCTACTTTCATCGTTAGTAAGCTTTGATGATGAGTACTTATGATGTCGAGTGCTTATGTATCACTAGTTTTAGTTTCGTCGTGATTTAAGTTAGCGGCACAAAAACGTGTTGTGCCATTCTAACTTTTATTGACATCCAGCAAGACGCCTTTTTCGGTAACATTATTTTCTGGTTCCCGAGTATTTACAAAAACAAGGGTTTTATTGAAACTATGATAGAATCTTGTACCAATAAAAGCTGTTACTGAATTTGAGAACAGTACAAATATTTTGAAGTTAGTTGTTTTCACATGATTAATTTTTGTGTTTTGTGTGTTGAATTTTTTTCATTATTTGGTTTACAAAACTAGATATAATCAATATAATCAACATACCTACTACATGCTAAGAGCAAATAAACCAACTAGATGTAAGAACAGCGTGCCTTTATAAAAGAAAGCAACGTAGAAAGGCTAATTATTATATACTTAATATAAAATAATTAATGTGAATTGTATGTTAAATCAATTATATATTATCTACCTACTTCAACTAACTATGCCAAGAACTTATAATATAACGCCTGGTGTGGACAAGAGGAGCAATACTCACATACATAAATCACGCCCTTAAGCATATATAGACCAGGAGACTTTTTGGTGCAAATTTTTTTGGAATTCGTTCAGAACATCAAACTGATTAAATTTCAATATTACAAATGTATGAAACAACTGTGTTTTTTTTTCGTGAATGTGAAGTTGCTCCCATAGTGAAATTTGTTCAGTTTGATGGTCTGAACGAATCCCAAAAATTTTTGCAGTGACCAAAAAGTCTCCTGGTGTAGGCAGAGGTGAAATAACACCCACGTTTCTCCAAATATTAGGGCCCATATAATAGGTGGCGAGCCTATTGCCATATATCGGGCACGTAAATCGCAGTATATTTCTAGGTGGTATAGGAATATCATCATCGCCCTGCCCTTATCCCATCCTATTTGGGTTCGGCGCAGTATGTCCTCTTTTTCCATTCTCTTCTGTCACTCGTCATCTCCTCATTCACATCCATCACCTTCATATCACACCTCACACAATCCATCCATCTTTTCAGTGGTCTTCCTCTACTTCTACATCCATCAACATTCATGTCCATAACTTTCTTACTTGCATTCATAGCATCACGTCGCATAACATGTCCATACCAAGCTAAACGGCTCCCTTTCATCTTCTCTGTTACTGGCGCCACTTTCAGACTCCCTCTTATGTACTCATTCCGTATTTTGTCCATAGGTGGTATAGGAATATACACGATAAATATTATATAAAAATTAAAACATATTGAATTATCCATCGATTTCATCGGTATACTTGTTGAATTGAGAAGTTATCAGATAAATCATAAATAAATAATAATATCATAAAAAATAATGGTCCCAAGTGAGAACCTTGAGTTACCCCCGATGGCACCAACGGTGCTGCTAGATTTATATTTAAAAAAAATTGTTGCCGATCCCTGAGTTATGATTCACACCGCCTGAGCAGTGACCTATGAATACCGCAGTCTTGAAATTTAATTAATTAAATTGTGCCCGATAAATGGCAATAGGCTCGCCACCTATTATATGGGACCTAATAGAAACGTGGGTGTTATTTCACCTCTACCCTTTTGGGGATATCATAGGCGTGATTTATGTATGCAACTAACTAGGTTCGAGTCATTGATTTACTAGTGGACGCCCGCGGCTTCGCTCGCGTTAATGTCGGTTGTTATATAGTAGATAATCCTATACATATTAATCAGCCTGGATTTCTACCAAATCTATACTAATAAAATAAAGCTGAAGAGTTGTTTGTTTGTATGGTTAAGCGCGCTAATCTCAGGTACTACTGACCCAAATTGAAAAATTATTTTTGTGTTGGTAGTTCGAGGAAGGCTATAGGCTATAATAACCGACATTAACCCGAGCGAAGCCGCGGGCGACCACTAGTATATATGATACGGATATATGATGGTATTTCTTAGGTTGACTTATAAATTGGTGTTAGATGTGCTGTTTTCCAAGAATGAGGATAACCCTTAAACTCAGGATAAGTCCTTAACGAGTATATCATTTTAATATTTCTCAAACAGGAACACAGTTGGGGAAAATAAATAACTGCATATTAGAATTGTGTTCGTTTATTTCAAAATAAAATTCTAAATTGTAATTTAAACTTCACATCAGGCAGACTTCACGCTTCTGATGATTAACTACGGGCGCAATTGAATGATTATGATGAGGTAAGTTGTGACCATGCCAACAATCTGGAAAATAAAGTTGTAGTATAACTATTACAAATAATGAATAGACAATAATAAAAAAGAACTAATACTGGTGTTTTTTTATTGTAATATTTTTATATCAATTATTTGATGTTTTGATAGAAAATAAAATAAGATGCTATATATAGCAAAATTTCCATTTGGAAAATTTTGGTTTTATTTCCATTATAGTGTTTTTATTTCCAAAGGTATATGAATCTTACTATGGCATATTTGTGTGATACTTATACTTACTGCGCTTATAAGACTTCGAGATAGTGTAAAAATTCCCAAGGGAGAGTAAGGTACTTGGTTCAGTTGCAAATAAAGCGAAAATTTGCTCAAAACATTTGAGACATGTTTGTCAGAGAATTTTCTCTCCAGATTGCTTACAATGTTTCTGGTGCGGGCCATCTGAAAGCATAATAATAGTTATTTGTTGTACGTGAGTGCAAAGTTGTTTTTTAACCGCGTGCTCAATTTTGATGACCGAGCTAGCGAAGGATTCTAAAATTGAATCACGAGCGTAGCGAGTGATTCAAAAATTAGAATCCTGAGCGATAGCGAGGAAATCAAAAGAGCACAAGGTGAAAAAGCTTTGCACTCGAGTGCAACACGTAACTTTTCATCCCCCCAACGAGGAAATTGCAAAATACAAAAAAAAACTTCCACAACACCCTCCCATTAACCCAAACACACTCTCAACACCCACCCAGAAACATCCACAACATTCACACCCGCAATACACACCCATCCACTCAGACACACCCAAAAAACACCCATTCACCCAGAAACACCCACAAAACACCCAGAAACACCCACAAAACACCCATTTACCCAGAAACACCCAAAAAACACACATTCACCCAGAAACACACACAAAACACCCATTCACCCAGAAACACCCACAAAACACCCATTCACCCAGAAACACCCACAAAACACCCATTTACCCAGAAACACCCAAAAAACACCCATTCACCCAGAAACACACACAACTCACCCATTCACCCAGAAACACCCACAAAACACCCAGTCACCCAGAAACACCCACAAAACACCCATTCGCCCAGAAACACCCACAAAACACCCATTCACCCAGACACACCTCCAACACCCACCCATCCACCCAGCCACACCCGCAAAATTTATCCAGACACACATGTAAGTACCTAATAAAAATTACCGTCCCTAATGGAGTTCCGAGACGGTCAATCAGCTTGAGTTAAGCACGTTGATTTTCTGTATGTTTTTGTTCCGTTGCTAGCGTAAACAAATCAAACAAACCTAAAAAGCTTTTAAATGCTTGACTCAAGCATCAAGCAAGCATTGTAGATGATCAAAATGTTTAAAGCAAGATTGACGCCTAGCTGATTGACCGTCACGGAACTCCAAGGTTTTAACAAATTTATGACGTGAAAAGAAAATGGCGCGCGCAAAGCAAATTACAAAAAAAGTACACCAATAAGGTTCCGAGTCTGAGTTTTTAACAAATTAAAATAGGTTGCATGGTAATTTCGGCACCATGGAGGTAGAAATAAATAGGTTATACCTATTTATTGTTAGATGTTTTGAATTCACAAACTCATTGCACACGATGTTCTAAATTCAAATTTACTTTATCCTCTAGAGGATAAAAACGGCTTTTGCACTCGGATATCGAAGAGCAAAAACGCCTTTTCCGAGATGGTGGGATGAAAAAGTATTTATATGATCATTTTAAAAGCGAGTGTCCTAATATGATAATAATGTAAATTCATTAACTTTAACTAAGGATATTTTTATTTATTGTACTTAATATTGTATTGGCGAACATTCTAAAAAATACTCAATTAAATAAATAATACTTAAAATAATTTATGCAATGTTATGACGGATGACTTTAATTAGGTAAGTCAAAGAAAAACTGAAAATAATATTGGAGTATTATAAGAATGGGGGCTAAAAGAACATGAAGTAAATACCCTTAGCCATTGTTGAGCAGTGTAGGTTATGACAGATGGAACACTCAGCACTAAAATTTATACTTTTTTGTATCAATATGATTTTTCGAATAAGGTATCGGTGACTCATCTCACCTGCACTTGGGTAAGGTGTGAGGGTTCCACCAGCATGAAGATGCAGAGGAAATGCGAGAAAACCCAAAATGGCAGCGCTAAGACAAACGTGAGAGGCCCAGAATGAACTGTGGATCAGAAATAAAGTTTAAAGTATTGTAAAATAGAGGTGGAACTGGATTGCCAAGATAACTCTGTTACTACAAAATCTTCATGTTCCTGAGCCAAATTATCTTGGGTTTGGCAGTCTATTTTTACATTACTTTACGATTCGGATACGTTTCAAATTCCCATATTAAACGCTGAATGTGCCTTGTGGTTCAAGGTCATGCTCAAACTCCAATTCAAATACCTACACTTCATATTTCATGAACAGGTCCACAAACTCGCTTATATGTCGGATGAAAAGGATCAGAGAAAAGTATATTCCTTCTTGCCGTCAGAATGCGGCACCCGTCATATATTTCTGATACTATAAAAATGGTAATAAAACTTTAACGATTCGGTATTAGCTCGATTGTAGACATGGAAATGTTTAAAAGATATTCTATATACCTATCATCGAAACGATTCAGAGCAGTCATACTCACAGTAAGACCTTACTATATTGAAGGGAGTGGTGATTAGTCTCGTCAACATTACAATTAACAACACAAATACTGCTATGCTGTATGCGTCGTTCAGTTTCTTGGTTATCGAACAAACATTGTCGTACTTGTGTGAAAGGTCCCGAATAGACTTTTGGACTGGTCTGTAGTTGTTGCATGCGTTAGTATCTGTTGGATAAAGTAGTAATGACAGAGATTGCGGGATAGCTATTATATTTTATCAACAGAATTGATAAAGCTGTTAAGCAATTCTTGTTTTTACTCAGGCAAGGTGTACAAATCGTTATCCATCAAAAAATCTTAAATCAGTAACTTCTTATATCTATTCAAGTAACTGCCGCTCATAGAGACGTCAAATAAATGAGTACTAACAGCCGCACTCAGAGACGTCAAATAACTTTAATGAGTACCTAATGTCAAAAAAATTCAATTAAATTTAGACCATAGACCCGGCAAGAATAGCGACTAGTTTTGAATTGTCATTTTTTGTCATTAAGTACTCATTATCGTTAATTGACGTCTCTGAGTACGGCAGTTAATGTAAAAAAAATCATTTAAATCCAGTTTTGAATTGTAATTTTATGGCATTAAATACTCATCAAAGTTCATTGTGTGAGTGCAGCAGTTAGTTGGTACGTGAGTTTGTTATGGTAATTGTTGCCTTAACACAATGCAAAGCAAATAAGCAAAACAAGATTACATGCAACTTTGTAATTTTCCAAAATATCTTCCAAGGCATTGTTTAAGCTCTTCAGCACTTCGTGCACTTTTAGAGTGCTAAACACAAATTGCATCTCCAATAAAAATACTATGATGTAGTAAACTTCGTAGGTTGAGTACAGGCACGCCACCACCACTGAAAGGTAATTGGAATTTCTTAAAAGCCTGAAAATATTGTTCCTATAAAAAAAATAACTGATAAAGTCGAACATAACAGGACGGCGATGAGACAAGATGAAGATGGGATCTTGCTGGAATGATTAGAGTAATAACAGAAAGTCACAATACCACTGACTGCCACACTATCTTAATTAGACCTAGCTAATAAGAAATTAACCAAATCTATCCAAATCCATTAACCAAATTAATCAAATCTAACCAAATCTATTTTTCTATTTTTATTAATAAATAAATATCTGTTTAATAATAATGGCTTTTATGATAGCATAGCATTTTATTTCGGAAGTCCTTCCAGGGGATTCACCCTTCCCCTGTGGGAAGGACTCCCAACGTTTCGAAGAAGAAGAAGGGTTTCCGTGCAACCGTTAAATTTGTAACAATAATTGCCACACTCAGAGACATCAATTAACTTTAATGAGTACATGATGTCAAAAAATTTCATTTAGGTATCTAAAATAAATTTCATATGAAAAATTTTTCATCTAGGTATCTAGGCAAGAATAGCGACTAGTTTTGAATAGTAATTTTTTGACATTAAGTGATAATGAGTACCTACTCATTATCTTTAATTGACGCCTCTGCATGCGGCTTTATTAGAGTGATTGCCGTATTATAAATTGGTGTCTAATGTTATGGGTACTTTTGGCTTGACTAGGTACACTTCACTATCATCATCAGGCGGATGTTTCCTCTTCAATTCAATTGTATGTATTGTATTTACTTGTATCGCTTTTGATATTTTAAGAAGCATTGGCATTTGCAAACCATCGTACAGGTTATGCGCGGGTATTAATCCCCTCCTACTTTTATCTTATTATTATAGATCAAACTAATTAGCAATGCTTACCATTTTTCTCAAAAATGTACGTTTCGCACAGTATAAGAATGTAGTCATTTATGGTAAGTCCGCTCACCAGGACCAGGAAAGCCATAAAAATCACGATCCTCTTCCATTCCGTTTTAGCGTTTGGATTTCGAATATTCAGATTCAGAGAACAGTGAATCTAGAACAAAGAATTTTATTTGTAGATAATTCCAGAAATTTTGCGCTCTCTCTTTACAATAAATTTATACAGCGCGTTCCTAGTTGCAATAATTCTTCGTCTTCGCAAAGTGTAAACACATTTCGCCAACTATCTTGAGTTATATAGGGAATAATAAACGAATAATAAACAATTATTAGATTAACAGCGCCTATCCACCTATATTGTCTCAATTTTCTTCGTGCTTCGGAAGACATGTTAAGCTGTTGGTGCCAGCTGCATCTGCAGTCGTCAATACCTTGTAGCCTATTCTCCCTCTGCCATCCATGGGGAAGGCCTGTTCCCCATTAGTGGGGCCATTAAAAAGCTGGCATTTGCAATACAAACATAAATATCGCAAAGCAATGTTCGAATTTCTGACTAAGTTATTCATTATTACTTATGGTCTTTTAGATTTCTGTGATTTTATCACCTTCTGTAATTCCACCAAGCACTGCAAGGTCACCTTCGTCCTGTCGAACTGATAGGCTCCGACACCGGACACGATAGCGCTGGTGGTGATATCGCTTATCCAAATTAAGCGCATTGACGAGTGCGAACGCACCGATTTGGACCTTTCAATGTTGTCATCCCATATGAGGCCAGTAACGGTGGCCAAGTCTGAAAGTAAATTACTGTCATTACATTAGTCATCATCACCAGCACTTCTGCTTAGGCACAGACCTATTATATTCCTTATACTAGCGTGTGGTGAATTTTTGTCACCACCCCAACATTTCCGCGGATGTCGTACAAAGCTAAACCCTTTATCGCACCTAGCAATATTCTTCTGCGATTTCGTTGTTCATTCATTTGTTGATATATTATTTTAAATTTCAATGAACGACGTATCGATTTGTTTTTCACCGTATTTAGGAGTTCTAAAGTCAAGCCCTTATAGACTTCCAAATCAAACACATTCTAAATATTGCTTACTCAGCACGACCATGACAAATACTTGGATGGCGTACGATTTTGGACACACGGTGATTCTGGCGGAGTTCTGGGTTTTCTGGATTCGTACGGGAGCGATGCCGAACATCCTCGATATACCAAACACATACCGTAACACCCCTGATGTTACGTATCCTTCATCGGTGGGATTGTGGTGTTTTATTGGTGCTGGAGCTAGAATTAAAATTGATACGCTGTGTATTTATTGTGGTTTACCATGCAGGCCTAGAAGTAAAAAAAATACGTTAAATGTGCCAACCCCGACATGACGGATGTTGTAAAAGTCGACTAAGGGAGATTAACCGGTGTAGACCAAAAGGCGCATTGGGGCACCCGAATGGTGGAGGGTAAACCACCAACAACAACTTACCCAAAGAGGGTTGGTGTCGGGCAGGCGACCGGCTGTAAAACCTATGCCAAAACTTTGAGCAGTTAGGATTGGGATGTTGTCATCACAATCACTCTCTCGGTTCATCGGTCACTCGACATGATTATTTCTAATTATTACAAAGAGATGTCAGAAAAATTTCATAAAGTTCACTTCTGTCTACTCGTTCGGGGATAAATAGGCGTGACTTTCAGGAGTCATGTCTTCTGTTAGAAATTTACAGATATTTTTAATCTTACCTACTTTCATCGTTGGTAAGCTTTGATCACGAGCGTACCTTTAAGGTGGAGTTCTGTTGCGTCACTACATAGTTATAGTTTCGTCTTAACAAAAGTCAACGGCAAAAAAAGTAGCAGGTAGGTAGTGCCATTCTAATTTTTATTGACATCCAGCAAGGCGCCTTTTCCAATAACATTATTTCCTTGTTCCAGAGTATTTACAAGAACAAGGGCTTTATTGAAACTATGATAGAATCTTGTATAAATAAAAGCTGCTATTTAATTTGAGAACAGTACAAATAATATTTTGACGTCACCCCATTAGATGTTTTCACTTGATTAATTTTCGTGTTGTATGTTTGAAAGAGGAGTCATAGGTACTACGCTGACACCAGATTTTTTTTACACACCTATTATCTAGCCCAAAGTAAGTAGCGAATACAGAAACATTTATTATTTCCTACATAAACATATAAACATCCATGACTCTGGAACCACTGGGACAAATGTCTGTCCATCACAAAATTTGCCTCTACCAGGATAGAGATGACCTCTAAGCCAATAGCCAGCGAAGTAACCGTTCGACCAAGTTAGCCGTGAGATATACAGCGGGAGGAGTTTATCTAGGATCAGCGCAGCGTAGGGCTGAAAGGGGAAGAAGAAAGCCAAAAAGCGGTACCATACATACATAAATCACGCCTATATCCCCGAAGGGGTAGGCAGAGGTGAAACTAGCACCCACGTTTCGCCAATTATGTTAGGTCCCATGTAATAGGTGGCGAGCCTATTGCCATTTATCGGGCTCAAAAGTCGCAGTACATTGCTATTGCTAGGTGGTATAAGAGGAACGCTGCTGCTCATTCCTCATGTTTGATTTATCCTTAGTCGCCTTGTACGACACCCACAGGAGAGATTTGGAGTGGTGACAATTGTATTCTACTCTGCCGTCACCACACGGCGAAGTCACAACACGGAAAAGCGGTACCTATCTCAAAAAAATACATTTTTGTATCTATAGTTCAGAAAAATTTGGAAAAATTATGCAGAGACAGTCGAAGTCCCTTTTCCGAAATGTTCCAGTCTGGATATAGTGCTCTGTCTGTTATAGGCAGCAGCACGTCAGGCTACCACGAAATGTCAAACTTTCTCAATCGACTATGTACTTTACCACAGACAAGTTAAGGTAGACAAGCGATTGATGAAATTAGCCAGTTTTGGTTCGTCTGAATTACTGTGGCCGTACCATGAAGTATTAGTGCGATCCAAACGCGGGTGACAAAACGGGACGCCGTTCTACTCGGGTTATAGCGTTGTCTCACTTTAACTATCGGAATTGAGTCGCGTTTAGAGTTGGTGGTAAGGCCCCTGTTTACCGTACCAGCGTTAACGATTTATTTGCCAACCAAACAAACTGCCGCTGTCGTAAGCTAATAATCGTTATTACAACAAGGTTATTATTTCTCCCTGTACAGTCACTAGCTGAAATATTTTGGACTTAATATTGTTGGGTTTAATCTGGACAAGAAGACAGGCAATGGACTTTAATGGACGCTATTATTTATGAGATTGGCATGAGAAATAAGTCACCGACATAATCCGAAGAGTTGCGGACCTTTAGTGGTAGTAGGTAAGTTACATTGGGAGGAGGACTGAGAGCCATTGCGGCGCTAAAATCTTCGAATGGTAACCGCGGTCCACAAAGTGGACCGACGACCTGGGGAAGGTCGCGGAAAGCCGTTGGGTCCGGGCAGGCAAATAATAATTGGTGTCCATCTCTAGATTATGATAGTCTGACCAATTGAAGGTTGTTTTATCTATATCATTTTTAGGGCATATAGTCACCGACTGTAAAAATTTAGAGCGATCTCTAATGACAACGATCCTCACAGTAAGAGAGAGAACTCCGACTTCAGAAAGACGTACGATATTTTTATTCAAATTGCTCTTAAAAAGATTTTGTCTGAGAGCGTACTAAATGAGGGAAGCAATTAATTTATTATTAATATAAATATTCTTCACAGTCATTACACAGCAATATTTATATTTGTCCGAATTAAAAGCGTAAGTTTTATTAGGTTGTTGAAGGTGAAGTAAATCTACAGAACAGCAATTTTTGAAAAGCGAGACAAAGATAAACAGGTCTGGCAAATATGTTATAATTTTTCCAACATTAATAATTGTATAATATTCAAAAACAAATGGTCGAAAAATTGAGGAGCTTAGGTTAGCGTGGTACGGACATTGTGATGAGTAGGGTTGAATGTTACTTAACTAGAGTGGATGGACTTAGAATGAGTGGAAGACCGAAAAAGCGATGGATAGATTGTGTGAAAGATGATATGAGGAAGAGAGGAGTTCATGCTGCGCTCACGTCTGATAGATGAGAGTGCAAGGAGAAGACACGTTGTGCCGACCCTACTTAGAGCAGGATAAGGAGGCAGGGAGAAGAAGAAGCACTAGAGAAATGGTGGAGCACCCTGGGGAGTTTTAGTGGGTAGTCCCGGTGCCTATCATGTAGGGGAGTCCTACATAACCCCGCGTTCTACGCCCTGGGATCGCAGGGTATGGTTAAATGCATTTGAACCCAGAATAAAAAAATTCAATAAAAAAGGGGAAGAGGAAGGAGATTTAATGTTCATAAATAATAGTGTCAATAATCCATAATTTTGTCGGTTATTTCCAGCAGGACAGGCCCATGTCTGAAGATGTCGAAGAATGTGTGGTGGCGGGTGCGGTGAGTACAATTTTCCGCATCGCTCAGATGACTGGAACTTCGCCGATACGCATGAAGCGGCTGAACACCGGTCACAGCATCCGCGTATCTCATAACAACATTGCGCAGTACCTGTTCATAACCGTTATCAGTAAGTTCCTCAATTTCCTTTCATCAGTCAAAGGTCATCTAGCCAATCACTCTCTTTCAACGAATATTCTTCACACCAGAATTTTAAGTAATTTTGGTTTCACTACTTTGAGAATTACGTGATGGAATGGTAATTTAGTTTAAACGACATTAGGGTCGATTCTGACAATGGTTCTCTAAACCTAAGATTAATTTGACAACAGTGTTTCTCTTTTATTCTCAAAACATAATGAAGAGGAGAGACTGATATTAAATTTAGTTTTAGTTTAGAGAACCATGTCAGAATTGCCCCCTTCAAAAAAAAAAATTTTTTTTGAAGTCACTTGCTAAATTATCGATACCACTTAGCGATGTACTGCGATTACAGTGCCCAATATATGGGAATAGGCTCGCCACCTCTTACATGGGACCTAATTTAATTGGCGAAACGTGGAAGGCGTATGTATGTCATCAAGCCATCTACTCCCCTTTGATGCATGTGATTTTTCTCATGTGTACGTACAAAGATATAATGCTTCCTATTCACAGATTTATGTATGTACGTATTCACAGCTGCGGTGTCCATTGTGACGACCGGGAGCGCCGGCTCAAAGGACGGCTTCGTCTGGTACTGCATTGCTTTGGACGTGACGGTAGCATCGGCTCTTTCGGTCTACGTCGCCCCTGCCAGGATGCGGTCAGTCATGTCTGCGTTGCATAATATTCAAATGGTAAATGTTCCTACAAATTTGGCAATGGTTAATGATTCTACAAAGGCAATTCAAATTATCACCAACCTACCCTTATCCTATCCTTTTTGGGGTCGGCGCAGTACGTTCTCTTTCTCCTGTCTGTCTCTCGTCATGTATGGAAAAGATTCCTGGGGTGTAGTGGGGTGTCTAGTGGTAGTACCTTTCAGGTGTCACCAGCCGGCCTTCAACTTGAGGGTGGTGCACCACACTGGTCCACGGGCGCCCTGCGAACTCTCACCAGTGGCTCCAAGAAGCTGTTATGCACGCAGCGGCCACACCCCGGAAAACTACGTCGGCTCGTAGGCGAAACCTGGTCGAGGGGAGTCTGCACGCTCTTGCAGACAGACTTGTAACGGTCACCTCCCGCTTATTGCATGAAGACTAGCTTGGCATTGAAGGCGAATCACCGTTGATAAACAAGAGATGCCGGCGGATATGGCAAGTTAGCAAGGCATTGTCGAAGGCTTAGAGCGACAGTAGGGGTCAGAAGAGACTGTCGGTCAGAGACTGCATCCTACCCTTCTCCAGTCGTAGCGGTCTCCGCTCCACTGGGCCCAGAAGGATATGGGACGAGAGAGTGCATCTGTACCTGCGAGCCTACTCATGCACTTAAATATATCCTGCGCAGATGACTGCTCCAGAATAAAGGACTCCGAGACTTCTAAAAGACCCACGGCGATGGATGGAGGTAGAGAGGTCGGGTCGTGATGTAACCCGGCTTTGTCTGAAGTCTGCACTTGGGCGGCTAGTAGAGAGTGGTCGCTTTAGCGTTGCATTGGGGTGACAACGCTGATTCGGCAGCACCGCTAGCGACGAAGCAGCCCTATTCAGGGAGGCACTGCTTCCCCCGCTCTGCCGGGGAGGGGGCTAGAAAAGGTGCCCTAAACAAACGCTTGCTGCACACCAAAACGGGAGGTAGTAACCGTGGCTGCCTGGCATCCCAACCTACGCGGTCGACGTCACAATAAACATTATAATAAAATCGCAAAATGTATGACATTTGGAGCATGGAATGTACGCACATTACTTGATCGTGAGAACAACCTATGCCCTGAAAGGAAAACAGCCGTAGTGGCCCGCGAACTTTGTCGCTACGGAGTTGATATAGCTGCACGTAGCGAAACTCGACTAGCTGATGAAGGCGAGCTCGTTGAACATGGCGGTGGTTATACCTTTTATTGGAAAGGGGCTGATTCCTCTGAACCACGACAGGCTGGAGTGGGATTCGCGGTCAAGAACAGCATTGCAAAAAGGCTGCATGAATTTCCCGTTTACACATCGGATCGTCTCATTTCACTGCGCCTACACCTAAATAACGACAACTTTTTGAATATAATCAGTGTATATGCACCAACGATGGATAAAGACGAAAATGTCAAAGACAATTTCTACGGGGAACTCCGGCAATGTCTGACTAAAGTTGTCTTGAGGGAGCAAATTTTACTGTTGGGCGACTTCAACGCTAGAGTCGAACGAGAAATGGAATCGTGGCCAAAAGTTCTGGGTCGACATGGCGTGGGTAGCATGAACAGCAACGGCCAATTGTTGTTAAGTTGTTGCGCAGAATTTAGACTGGCCATAACTAACACAATGTTCAGGTTGCCAGCCAAGTATAAAACAACCTGGATGCACCCCAGATCGAAACACTGGCATCTAATCGATTATGCCATAGTGCGACAAAGGGACATTTCTCATGTTAGGTAGTCACAAAACTCCAATTTCTTCTTCAGGCCCCCAAAAGATCTTGTAGAACAAAACCCAAAGACGTAAACCTTGATCAGCTTCAACACCAAGACATACGTTGGCAATATGTTCAGTTTTTGGCTGACAACTTGATGAAAACAACGCAGCTCTGACAGCCACACTTGAGGAACATCGCAATCTCCTTCGCAGAAGTCTAGACGTTCCAAACTACACCGAAGAGTTGAAGGAAAGTGGAGTTGCGCTGAGAAAATTGACCAGAGAAACCAAGAATCGGTGGTGGCTTGACAAGGCACACTTCACAGAAGAACCTGGCGGACACCAACCAGCTGGGAGCCTTCTATGGGGAAGTTAGAAAACTTGTAAAAACTAAATTTAAAGCCGTGCCCTTAAAATCACTTGATGGCCAGCTTCGCAAAGTTCCAGCAAAGTCGAAGGAGGAAGTGATGGAACGTTGGAAAGAGCACTTCTCAAATCTACTTAATGTGGATCGGTCAGCAGATCTGGAGTACATTGCTCTCTTACCCAGTCTCCCGGAAAATACAGATCTTGGCGAACCACCGACCAATGTGAGGTAGTCGCTGCTATAAATCAGCAACGGAATGGAAGAGCGGTTGGGATGGATGGCATTTCTGGCGAACTATTAAAGTATGGCGGAGTGCAGCTTCATGACGCCATATGGCGGCTTCTTGTGCGGATGTGGGAAAAAGAATATGTTCCCCCTACCTTTAAGACCTCGAGAATTTGCGCTCTGTACAAGAACAAAGATGATCGCTCCGATTGTAACTCATTTCGAGGTATATCACTGCTTTCGGTACCAGGGAAAGTATTTGCCAGAATTCTGCTGAACCGCCTCATTGTACTGTCTGAAAATATACTGCCAGAGACTCAGTTCGGATTTCGGCCAAATAGAGGAACTTGTGAAGCTATCTTCGCCGTTCGGCAGCTACAGGAAAAGAGTCGAGAGCATGAGCAGCCTTTATATCTGTGCTTTGTCGATTTGGAGAAAGCGTTTGACAGCGTTCCACGTGAGGCTCTATGGCGAGTAATGAGGAAACTGGGATGCTCTGAAAAGTTTGTGCGAATGGTCAGACTCCTGCACGACAATATGACCTGTTGCGTATCTAGCAACGGCGAAGAGTCAGACTATTTTTCAGTAACCTGCGGCGTTAAACAGGGATGTGTTCTGGCTCCTACACTCTTTGCCCTGTATTTTGCAGTGGCAGTCCAGGACACGTTGCAACGGGCTACTGCTGGCATCCAAATCTGATTCCGCACTGATGGCGGTGTATTTAACTTGGCAAGACTAAGAGCTACCACCAAAGTATCTTATGCACTGATCACGGAGATAATGTATGCAGACGACCTGTGTTTCGTGGCTGAATCTCCGATTGCACTTGAACACGTAATGTTGGCCTTTGACGACTCCTGCCGTAAATTCGGTCTCAAAATTAGTGTTACCAAGACAGAGGTAATGGCAATGGGGTCCTCAGAAGCCGATTCTATGAGTGCGACATTACGAGTGCGACTTGGTGAGGCTACTCTAAAGCAAGTGGACAAATTTAAATATCTGGGAAGTACAGTATCATCGAAGTACGATCTTGATGCCGAGATTAACCATAGGCTAGGCGCTGCTTGTGCAGCTTTCGGAAAGTTAAGATCCAAGGTATTCTGCTCTCATGATGTTAAACTACAGACAAAAGTGGCTGTCTACATTGCAATCGTACTCCCGAATCTCTTATACTCTGCTGAAACATGGACACTCTACCGCAGGCACATAAGAACCTTGTATAAATTCCATCTTAGGTGCTTGCGTGACATAATAAATATTAAATGGTCGGACCGAGTCAGAAACACGGAAGTACTTAGACGGGCAAATGTTAGTGGGGTGAAAGCCTACCTAATGAGACGTCAGCTGAGATGGTGTGGGCATGTCTCCAGAATGCCAGAGGAGAGAGTTGCACGACAGGTCTTTTCTCTGAACTGCGAAATGGAAAGCGTAAACAGGGTGGCCAATTTTTGAGATATAAAGACGTGGTAAAACGCCACATGATGTGCTGCCAGATTGACCACCGAAACTGGGAAGCACATGCTCAGAATCGACCGGAATGGAGACGCTTAGTGCATACGAAGGTACAAGACTTCGAGGAAGCTTGATGCCAAGCGAGACCAACTGAAGGCTAGACCACCAACAGCCATCACATACAACTTTGTGGAAGGAGTCCTTACATGCCCTCTATGTGCTCGTGCTTTCCGCAAAAAGAGTGGCTATTGCAGCCATATGAGAGCGCACGATAGGGCTAATCACTGAAGTGAGCGATGCAGTCGCCGTGGCCGAAACCGGTCAGGATCATCATCATCATGGAAAAGATTCCTATAAACTAGTCTCTATGAAAAACGAATCTTCATCACCCTGCCCTTATCCTATCCTATTAGGGGTCAGCGCAGCATGTCTGCTTTCTCCGTTCTCTTTTGTCACTCGTGATCCATACCCATATGACCTTCATATTATACCTTACACAATCCATCATCTTTTCAGGGGTCTTCCTCTACTTAGGACATAACTTTTTTTAATTGTCATTTAATGTTATTTGTCCCCTAAGGGTAACATCCACGTTTTGGCAATTATTTAGGTCGTATGTAATAGGGGTGGCGAGCCTATCTATACAATATATTCAATATTATAAAGCCGAAAAGTTTGTTTGTTTGGCTGAACGCGCTTATCTGATTTGAAAAATTATTTTTGTGTTGGATAGTCCATTTATCTAGAAAGGCTTTTTAGGCTATATAATAACCAACATTAACGCGTGTGAAGCCGTAAGCAATTACTATTATTATATAACGCGTTATGCAGTATACTTTTTTTCACTTCTCATGCTCTGAAAGTGCTCATTTGTGCAGGATATAGGCTGCACAAAATCGAATTTTGTACTCTAGAGCATTAACGTATCTACTCATAAATGTGTCTATATTAAGGCAAAGAAAATGCGCCATGCAGCCAAACACAATGAGAAATTCAGAGATAGAATTTGTTATATTTTAATATTTACTTAAATTTATTTGCCTAATGTGTTTTTAAGATATAAAAGATATTAAAATTTTAATTCAAGTAGATACAGTAGGTTATTAAATTAATTTACGAAAATTATTATTTCAAAATTAATTTAATACTTGGCTGTATTGGTCTGCAGCCCAAACCTAATATCACTGGGAAAAACTTTTCCTTCGGTATCCAAAACTGTACTAATTTTAGTTTGAATTTTAAGAAATGTTATGATAAACTACTGTTTTATTTCCTCGCAATCGAAGTGGAAAGCAGAGTTTCTAACTCGTCCACAAAACCATTTTTATCCTCGACATTACTATCAGCCCTCGCCTTCGGCTCGGGCTGCTAAAAGTCTCAGACAAAAATGATTCGTTTTGTGCACTTGATGGAAAATCTACTATTTTTCAGATAAACAAGGAGCTTGGCACACAAAAGAGTTTATCTCTGGAGAAGAAGAAATCCCTCGCTATTATTATGGCCGTGGCTTACTATTCATTTTCTGCCATCTTGCATATCACTATGATGTTTCCCCAATCAACGGGTATGTAGAATATATAAAAATAGTAATATATAAAAATATCGTGTCACAGTGTTTGTTATCGAACTCCTCTGAAACGGATTGACCAATTTTTATGGAATTTTTTGTGTATATAGGTGTATATAGGTCTGAGAATAGGCTTTATTCCCCTCTGCTGACCTTTTCGGGGACAAAAGACGGGATTTATGTATGTATGTATGAGACGAGAACTCTTAGCATTCCATGGATTCACCGTGCGGGTGCCGGGCTCATAGTATGGCAGAGAGGGGAGTCAGTGGCAGCGCACGGGACTTGTGACCCAAGTGTAGGTTTACGGGGCCCCTTAACAACTACAGGGTGAATTTGAAATCGGTCGACAAAAAATTTAAAAAAATTTCTAAAATAAATTTTATATTTAATTTTTTTTGTTTTATGTTTTTAATCTGTATATTTACCAGATTCGAGTAAAAGAAATGGAAAATATTGATACTTTTTTTGTCGACTTAGATTTGTTTTTAAACCTCACTAATATAATGTTTAATAGCAGTAGAACCCCCCATAAAAATTTGTTGATTCATTTCGATTTCAAGTAGTCAACACTCACCTACGCCACCATGACTTCTCTTATTTGTTTTTTTATTTATCTATACTAATATTATAAAGCTGAAGAGTTTGTTTGTTTGTTTGGTTGGTTAAACGCGCTAATCTCAGAAACTATTGGTTCAAATTGAAAAAATATTTTTGTGTTGGATCGTCCATTTATTGAGTAAGGCTATATGCTATAGTGCCGTGTGGTGACGGCAGAGTAGAATACAATTGTCACCCCCCCAAATCTCTCCCGTGGGTGTCGTGCAAGGCGACTAAGGATAAATCAGTGATGAGGAATGGGCAGCAGCGTTCCTCTTATACCTACCACCTAGCAATGTACTGCGACTTTTGTGTCCGATAAATGGCAATAGGCTCGCCACCTGACCTTACTAATTGGCGAAACGTGGGTGCTAATTCATCTCTGCCTACCCCTTCGGGGATATAGGCGTGATTTATGTATGTATGTATAGGCTATATAACAACCGACATTAACGCGAGCGAAGCCGCGGGCGACCATTAGTTTATTATAAATGAAAAATTTTCCTCTCACCTCATTTTTCTTACAGGACAGTTCTTGTATATGGTGGCGAATGAATATCAGTACTTAATAGTGTTTGTGTACGTCATTGAGTTTGCCGTGTGTACCCTGGAAGTAAAAGCTGCCCTGTCGCCCGTCAACGATTTCCTGGATTACATAAGCAAGACCAAATTGGAAGGTAATTATTGTTGTTATTAAGCCAATCTTCCCCGGATTAACAACAACATTTCCACATAGAAAATTAAGTCAGAAAATTTGGTAGAATGAATTGTCCAGAGGGCCTAGCCAAAGCTATCGAATGCATAGAATATAACAAGTATGAAACTGGCGTATTACAAAGAAAACAATAAGATAGAAGAATATAGGGAGATTGAACCATAACCCACCATGCTGGCTGGTCCAGTGCGGTTAATACTCACCAGAGTATTAACCGCTGCAGATGCATCCGGGATCAACGGCTTAACGTGCCTTCCGAAGCACGGAGGAGCTCGAGATAATAATTTTTTTGGTCACCCATCTAATGACCGGCCTTAGCGACCATTGCTTAGTTTACGCAATCGGCGTTCAAGCGCGCTATAACACTGCACTAGCGAGCTCCTCTTAAGAAGAAGTTAACATTGGGAAAATCGAGACGCAATTTATTACTGACTCTTTTGAAATAAAAATAATCTTTAACGGATACACACAATGTCATTTAATAATCACACTTACTGCCGCACTCAGAGACGTCAATTCACAATAATGAGTACTTAATGTCAAAAAATGACAATTCAAAACTAGGCGCTATTCTTGCCGGGTCTATGGTCTAGATTTAATTGAAATGTTTTGACATTAGGTACTCATTAAAGTTATTTGACGTCTCTGAGTGCGGCAGTAAGACTGTGTGTACTGGCGAAATTTGTAATCTTTTCCCTTACTTCTTTCACTCAACTTTCCAGTGTACTACTAATAAAACGCCCTCATCAATACGACCTTCTAATACACATGCCAATATTAGTTCCATTGAAATTGACGAGGCCACTGTGCTTAAATGATGACAATTTGTCTCCCATTTTTATAGTGAACTGTGCAGGCAACTTGGTGACGCCGCTTACATTTTTGTTTCGATACTCAGTGGACTCAGGACATGTGCCTGCTATCTGGAAATCGTGTCTTGTTACCCCTATTCATTAAAGTGGATGTAAAGATCACGTTTGTAACTATAGGCCCATCTTTAAACTTTGCATATTTGCGAAAATACTAGAAAAAATTGTATATCAACAGGTTTACTCATCTTTACGCCATTCATTCAATGATTTTCAGCACGGGTTTCTCAATGGAAGGTCAACAACTACCAACTTATTGCTAAGTCAGGATATAATAACCAATCGCATATCCTCACAGGGACAGGTGGATGTCGTGTACACCGACTATAGTAAATGTTTTGATAGAATTGATCATAAATGACTTCTACACAAGCTGCAAATGATCGGTGTATAATAAGCATAATAAGAGATTTGGGCGTCATATTTGATTCAAAGCTTATTTTTGATAGCCTTATTGATTCGATCGTAACGAAAGCCACTAAAAGCCTAGGTTTTGTTTTGCGTATGTCGTCTAAGTTCCACGATATTAAGACCGCTAAAATGCTATACTGTGCCTTCGTGCGTAGCCACCTGGAGAATACTCGCAAGTATTGAACCCGCAATATAACTGTTACATTTTGCGGCTGGAAGCCATACAAAAAAAGTTTCCTTGTCACTGACAATACAAAAGCCGTAGATTTTTTGAAACACACGAAAAAGATGTAAACATTTTCATATTTTACCTTTACATAAGCGACGGGAAATGGCTGATGTAACCTGTGTCCTTAAAATATTTCAGGTCATATGGATTCACCGGAACTATTGAGTAAATTTAACTTTAATACACCTAGGAAAGCAACGAGATTTACTAATTTACTGAATGTAGCATTTACGTCAACTAAATATCGCAAAAATTCATTTATTGTCAGATCGTCTAAATAATTTAATTATCTTAGTAGCAACATCGATATTGAGTTGTTTTGTACTTCTTTGCCAAAATTTAAAAAACGTATAATAATTCCTTTTTTAAATAATTAATTCCTTTTTGCAGCACTCGACACGTAAAGTCTTTATAGGTATATGTATTTTAGAAAACATATGTGATTGGCTCTAATTTATTCATTTACTGTTATGCATACTCTGTATTAGCTGTAAGTTTTCCTCAAAAGTGTAAAATAAATAAATAAAATAAGACTCTTACTGCCGCACTCAGAGACGTCAAATAACGTTAATGAGAACTTAACGTCAAAAAATGACAATTCAAAACTAGTCGCTATTCTAGCCGGGTCTATGGTCTAGATTTGAATGAAAATTTTTGACATTGAATACTCATTAAAGTTAATTGACGTCTCTGAGTGCGGCAGTTATTCTATTATTTTTATATGGAGAAAAGTCCGTATCCGTAAAAGTTGTTATATTTGAAATGTGTAGTGCTCGTGCAAATATCAGAAAACATTATATTACTGACTCGTTTCGGTGGCCCCTAATTTTTCTTACATTTCTTCAGGTATAGAGGCGGCTTTCAAAGCTAAGCGTTCATCCAAAACTCTGGCTCAGACGATCCACCATCTTGCCTCTATGTACACTGAAGTATGTCAAGTGGTACATTCTCTAGACGAGGCATACGGAGTGGTTATCCTGATGGCACTTAGTATCTGTTTCGTTAACTTGGTGTACATGCCGTATACTCTGATCTTAGACATCTGTAAGTAATAGTATATCATTGCTAAGGTCGCGAAATAGGTAATTGCAGGTCGAGTATGAGTTTAAAGGTCGAGCCGTAGGCGAGGACTTCACTAATACATACATACATAAATCACGCCTATATCCCCGAAGGGGTAGGCAGTGGTGAACCAGCACCCACGTTTCGCCACTTATGTTAGGTCCCATGTAATAGGTGGCGAGCCTATTGCCATTTATCGGGCACAAAGTCGCAGTACTATTGCTAGGTGGTATAAGAGGAACGCTGCTGCCCATTCCTCATCGCTGATTTATCCTTAGTCGCCTTGTACGACACCCACGGGAGAGATTTGGGGTAGTGACAGTTGTATTCTACTCTGCCGTCACCACACGGCACTTCACTAATACGAGACAGGCAATTGCCATTTCGGACGAGGCATATAATTATAGTGCTTTTCTCAAAATAATGCAGGGAAATTAAACACACTTTTTTATTATACCTTGAATTGAATGAATATTAACTGCCCTTGCTCCGCCTCCATCGACGGCACGTGCGTCAACACAAAAACTCCAGCACATCGTTCCATACAACATTGCTGAAGGGATGTAATGTTTCATATACCTAAACGCTCCAGCGAAGGATTTGATTTTCTTTGTCCATAGGTATATTCGATACTTCGCGTGTTCTTTTTTCGAAAATAATGACGACATTTCCATGCATGTTTCAGAAAATGTTATTTGGTAAACTAGCATATCAATTATTCTTCTGTAGACATCTTTTACTTTCATAGGTACATCAATGTCGGGATCAGAAGTCTATATAAAATATCAAGCACTACTACCGCTTGCTATCCTACCGCCTAACTCGATTGGTAAAGAAAAAGCTATAGTTTATGACGTCATGCTGTCATTTCGCACTAAATGTACCTAAACTATAGCGATAGCTTTGAACGAATGATCACCGAATGATTTTGTATGAATTTGGCACAAAATCCGTGCCGCCTAAAAATTCAGGATGGCTTCTATAGCCGTAAGCAGTGCATTGCAATATAGCTATCATCAGCAATCGAGTTAGGCGGTAGGCCCCCTGGTGACTATGTTGAGAGAATAATGTTAGGTATGAACGTGGAATGACGTAGAAGAAGGGGAAGACCAAAGAAGAGATGGATGGGTTGTGTAAAGGAGGACAGATTCCGATTCCGATTTTGTTCCTATAGTGAATGTTGCTCAGTATGATGGCATGAATAACCTCCTCTTTTCCACTCAACTAAAGATTATATTGATCTTACAGCAGGAAGCAATCACCACTATTTCATCAACTTTTTGGAGACGCAATGGATCTGCATCAACATTTTCATCTTATTGCTTCTGACAGAACCTTGCCACAAGATCCAGCTGGAGGTAAGAAGCATTTTCCTTCATCCTTTTTAATGTCCCCACTGCTGGGGAATGAACATTCCCTATGGATGAAAGAATATAGAGCGATTTGGCACAACGCCGGGCCGGTTGGTGGGTTTTAACGACTGCAGATGCAGCCGGCATCAACGGCTTAACGTGCCTTCCGAAGTATGGAGGAATTCGAGATAATAATGTTTGGTCACCCATCCCATGACCGACTTAGCGACCATTGCTTAGTTAACGCAATCGCGGGCCAAGTAAGCTATGCCACTGCGCTAGCGAGCATTTTCATTTCTTAATTTACAAAATCGACTCCTTAGAATGATGGCTGATTTTGCATTTATTGATTTTAGCTAGCTAGCCGTGAGTTTACCCGTGTGATGATGGCAGAGCAGAATACAATTGTCACCACCCCTCATGTCTGCCCTGGGACAAGTCGTACAAGGCGACTAAGGGTAAAGACAGCGATGAGTACCTAATGGGCAGCAGCATTCCTCATAAACCACCTAGCATTATATTGTGATTTATGTGCCTGATAGGCTGCCTACCCTTTCCCGAACATATGCGTGATTTATGTATGTATGTTATGGATTAGTAACAAACTACAAATGGAAACTGTACTGTATGTATGTTATGGATTACACACTACAAATGGAAACTGTACAATGTATTAATTCCACTCTCTACAAAATACCAAATTTACAGCATTAGGCTGGGAGTTAAAAGCTTGGAGCAGTACCTGTGATTTGTAACCTAAGTGCACCCAAGTACTAATATACTAATATACTCTACTGGGCTACTAATATAATCTCTAATTTAAGATCAATCAAAACTATTTTCCTCTGGTTTCATCATCACCAGCCTTTTATTGGTCTCCTTGCCGGGACGCTTCCTATGGATAAAATAATGTAGGGAGACTGGGGCATAACCCACCACGCTGCCCAGTGCGGGTTGGTGCGTTCCCCTGGTTTGTCCGTCTCTATTGTGTTTCTTTTTTGTACAGGCTGACAAAGTGAACTGTACCACCAGCAAGCTGCTGATAATGTGCGAAGACGACGAAGTCATCAAGCAACTGGAGAATCTCTCCTTAAACTTTCTCCTGAACAAGGTCACTTACTCGCCGTTACGGATTTGCACTTTGTCCCGTGGACTGTTTCGATCGGTAAGAGCAGCAACGTTCCCCTTAGCTGAGTTTAGCTGAGCTTTATTATCTCGAGTTCCTTCGTGCTTCGGAAGGCACGATAAGCCGTTGGTCCCGGCTGCAACTTCAGTAGTTAATACCCATCAACCCGTACTTGGTCAGTGTGGGGGGTTATGGCCCTTTCTCCCTATATTCCTCCATCAATAGGGAAGGGAAGGTCTGTGCCCCAGCAGTGGGCACATTAAAAAACTGGTGATGATGATGATGATGAAGAGCAGCCTCCGTAGAACGGGATGTTGAGAAAATCTCCTCCTCCAATAAAAGAAAGTATTTTCCTCCCACTGTGAAGTCGTGGAGAGAGATTTTGTCCACGTTCCGTGCTAGGCCTACTGGATGGATGTCGAATGTCATCTAGGGAAAGGTAGCCCAAGGCGGACATGCTGCCTAAAGTGAGTCCTTAAGTTTTTTTTTAATGCTAGACGGGGAAGCTCTTGGCCTTCATCTCACCTGATGGTTAAGTGTTCTCTAATCATATCATCCATTACAACAGAAAGGTGCTAGTGATGGATGAACCTGCAGAAAAGTGAGGGAAAGGCACCAGTTGCCCGAATGCATTTAAGCTATTTATTGGTAGAAGTGCAGTAATTTTACATAAGATAGTCTGTTTCGGGCTGCTTTCTTTCCCATAGTGAATTTGTGTTCTTTTTTTTCAGATCACTGTTACCGTCGTCACTTTTCTGATTATCTTAGCTCAATTTCACAACATGTAATTGTATTTCTAACACCTTTTTTTGGAATTAAAATGTGAGGAATAAAAAGTTTTATTATTTAGATTAGACGTGTTGTTTTTATTGTTGTTAGTCCATTCGCAATTTGATTTGCAAAAATAAAAAGTAAGTCCCTCATATACAGAAGGTATTATTTTGGGAATTTTGGGAATTTACATTGGAAACGTCTTTGTATAAGTCAAAATGTTTCCAAAATTCCAAGGTTGACAGATGAGCTACGCAATCCGTTTGCTTTTTGAAACCACGAGGCTTTGTTTTGAGAAGAACGAGCAAGTTTTGTGTCTCACTTGACATGATGATTTGAGTTAATGAAAGATAGGTACTCTAAAAGTAGATTATATGTATACAAAGAATGTCCCAGATCTCAAGTATTTGACGTATTTGACAAGCCGTAAATATTTTATGCGATCTATGGCTTTCTTTTTAATCGTCATAATTTTATGTCAACTCCTGTCCAGAAAGTGGGATTTTCCGTACGCGCAGCGGGCCGACAAGTCCACTTTATGGTCAGGGGGCCTAGACAAAGTAACATAGCGACAAACTTAACGAAGTTCGATACAGCAAAATGTATGGGATTTGACGTAAGTCGTCGTGAAATCACGTGACCAAAATCGTCTTCCTTAAGTTCCTAGTTATGTTGGTAGCGCAAGCTAAGGCGCTGTAGATACCAAAGTAATATGGCCGATCGTGACGAACTTCGACACGTTATCGTTATGAAACGATTGCCACTTAGCTACGGGCCCAGGTGTGACGTTAACTATATTATAATAATTATGATGATAAAAGAATGTACTACCAATGTTTATTGATATCTCTTACTGAGTATGAAAACTTGTAAACTTTTGAATTAAATCCATGGAGTGGTTTTAATTCTCACGGCGCGAAGGCGCGGTATATATTCATTAGGTACTTATAGGTCTCAGGGAAATAAAATAAAATTATAATACTACACACTCAGTGATTTATTAAGCACAATTTCAGTTATTCAAATACAAATTACTTTATTACAACAATAGTGACTAGATAACTTATAAATAGTACATATATCAAACACAAGTCATAATTCATTTAACACTGAGAAACGTTTTTTTAAAATTTAAAATGTTAGAATATTATTTTTCATCCCACCATCTCGGAAAAAGCGTTTTTGCTCTTCGATATCTGAGTGCAAAAGCCGTTTTTATCCTCTAGAGGTTAAAGTAAATTTGAATTTAGAACATCGTGTGAAATAAGTTTGTGAATTCAAAACATCATTATACATATTTATTCTACCTCCATGGTGCCGAATTGTCATGCAACCTATTTTAATTTGTTAAAAACTCAGACTCGGAACCTTCTTGGTGTACTTTTTTTGTAATTTGCTTTGCGCGCGCCATTTTCTTTTCACGTCACAAATTTGTTAAAACCTAGGAGTTCCGTGACGGTCAATCAGCTTGGCGTCAATCTTGCTTTAAACATTTTGATCGTCTACAACGCTTGCTGGATGCTTGAGTCAAGCATTTAAAAGCTTTTTAGGTCTGTTTGATTTGTTTACGCTAGCAACGGAACAAAAACATACAGAAAATCAACGTGCTTGACTCAAGCTGATTGACCGTCTCGGAACTCCATTAGGGACGGTAATTTTTATTAGGGACTTACAGGTGTGTCTGGATGAATGTTGCGGGTGTGGCTGGGTGGATGGGTGGCTGTTGGAGGTGTGTCTGGGTGTTTTGAGGGTGTGTCTAGGTGAATGGGTGTTTTGTTGGTGTGTCTGGGTGAATGGGTTTTTGTGGGTGTGTCTGAATGGATGGGTGAGTATTTTGGGTGTTTCTGGGTGATTGGTTTTTTTTGGGTGTGATTAGGTGTTTTGTGGGTGTTTCTGGGTGATTAAGTGTTTTTTGGGTGTGATTGGGTGTTTTGTGGGTGTTTCTGGGTTAATCGGTGTTTTGTGGGTGTTTCTGGGTGAATGGGTGTTTTGTGGGTGTTTCTGGGTGAATGGGTGTTTAGTGGGTGTTTCTGGGTGAATGGGTGTTTTGTGGGTGTTTCTGGGTGAATGAGTGTTTTGTGTGTGTTTCTGGGTGAATGGGTGTTTTTGGGTGTGTCTGGGTAAATGGGTGTTTTGTGGGTGTTTCTGGGTGAATGGGTGTTTTGTGGGTTTTTCTGGGTGAATGGGTGTTTTGTGGGTGTTTCTGGGTGAATGGGTGTTTTTTGGGTGTGTCTGAGTGGATGGGTGTGTATTGCGGGTGTGAATGTTGTGGGTGTTTCTGGGTGGGTGTTGAGAGTGTGTTTGGGGATAATGGGAGGGTGTTGTGGAAGTTTCTGGGTGAAAACAGTAACTGTTGTGATTGTATTTTTTTTTTGAATTTTGCAATTTCCTCGTTGGGGGGGATGAAAAGTTACGTGTTGCACTCGAGTGCAAAGATTTTTCACCTTGTGCTCTTTTGATTCCCTCGCTATCGCTCAGGATTCTAATTTTTGAATCACTCGCTACGCTCGTGATTCAATTTTAGAATCCTTCGCTAGCTCGGTCATCAAAATTGAGCACGCGGTTAAAAAACAACTTTGCACTCACGTACAACAAATAACTATTGTGTATTCGTAAAACTTCTACACTCCTGTTTCAGTTTTCTACAAATCTCTTTTCATTTGATTCGGCTTCGATAGATTCACAAAACATACTGGTAGAATCACAATACTCTTGCCCGCAACGGCTTGTAAATGAATTAAGTACAATGGCGTGAAAGTCGAGTTTCCATAATCATTGCAACGACTGAAACTGTATGACTATTACTAGGTAACTAATCACACTGCCTGCAATCTAAAAATAAAATCAGATATAAAGTGAGATTGAAATATTATACTGTGCTTAAATATTACATAGTAACATAAATCATGCCTTCTTCTAAGAGGTTCCTAAGGGGTAGATAGAAGGGTTATAACAACCACGCTTCGCCAACAACTTCAGGTAATAGGGGGCGAGCATATTCGTTGCCATTCAACTTTAATCGGAGCAATTTGATGCTCATTCCTCGTCATATTATAACTCTAAACGTTAAGTAGGTAGTTAATGTCAAAAAATATGACAATTCAAAACTAGTCGGTATTCTTGCCGTGACAATGGTCGAGATTTAATTTTTTTTTTACATTAAGTAGTCATTAAGGTTTTTGAGTGCGGCAGTTAGTCGCCTTGTGCGACACTTACAAGAGAGACAGGGGTGGTGACAATAATTGTATTCTTATTATATTGTATTCTTATTCGTCGACCAAATAGTTACATACATACATCAATAGCAGAGGTGTAACACCCACTTTTCGCCAATCAAGTTAGGTTCCATGTAATAGGTGGCAAGCCTATTGCCATTAATCGGGCACCAAATAATTCAATCTTATATAAATCTTAAACAAGGAGACAGGTTAAATTTTTAGATATCTTTGTCTCAAAGCAGCACTCATTCAATTCATTCATCATATATGAAACTATTGCTTTATAATACTCACCGAGGCCAAAAGTGATCGTTTGAGTACGCAAATGCCCATTGGAGCGTACTCAAATTTGTTGAGCAAGAGATAGCGAGAGAAAGACTGCACCTCAGTTGACATTGCGGCATTTGAATACTTCAATGCCAGTTTCACCACCAACATTCCAGATCTTTGTATCTAGATTATACACACATAAATATATAAATCACGCCTATATCCCCGAATGGGTAGGCGGAGGTGAACAAGCACCCACATTTCGCCAATTATGTTAGGTCCCATGTAATAGGTGGCGAGCCTATTGCCGTTTATTGGGCACAAAAGTCGCCGTACATTGCTAGGTGGTAAAAGAGGAACGCTGCTGCCCATTCCTCATTACTGATTTATCCTTAGTCGCCTTGTACGACACCCAGATTGTAAGGTCAGGAAATAAAATGTTACTGACGCACTGAGAAACATCAATTTACTTTAATGAGTACTTAATGTCAAAAAAAATATTTAAATCTAGACTATAGACCCGGCAAGAACTAATAAATAGTTTTAAGTTGTCATTTTTTGACGTTGTGTACTCATTAACGTTATTTGACGTCTCTGAGTGCGGGAGTTAGTAATTTAAATTAACCTCTAGCTGCCGCACTCAGAGACGTCAAATAACGTTAATGAGTACTTAACGTCAAAAAATTACCATTCAAAACTATCCGCTGTTCTTGCTGGGGTCTATGGTCTAGATTTGAATGAAAATGTTTGACATTAAATACTCATTAAAGTTAATTGACGTCTCTGAGTGCGGCAGTTAGACCAGGGATTATTATAAAAATATCACCAGGCATTATTATTAATGGAGAAATGGGAAGGGGAATCCGAAACCATCGGATATGCATGAAGACATTAATGAGATTGGATGAAGCAAATTGAATGAAGTGACCTGTGCCTCTCCCTGCGGGAGAAAAGTGTTATGGATCTTCCTGCCCTGTTAGGTTTATCTGGGGTCAGCACAGTATGTTTCCTCTTCCATTCATATTGCTCTGACGTCATCAGGCCATACACTCCCTATTGATTCGTAAATCCATAACACCTGAAAGATCCTATTGACGAATGAGTGCATAGAAAAGCAATGGATAGGACCATATCGAGAGATATTATAGTGATTGGCATGAACATTCCAATTCAACAGCTCAAGGTTTGGTCAAATCACAAATCATTGTAACTACAAATATAAAATAAATGACTTTTGATATCGACAAAACACTCGCGGCACTACAAGGAAAGTGCTTCTGACATAACCTAACCTATTGAATTTCACGTTTTGTGAATAATATAACAGAGGGATTTTTTTAAATTTGTCGTTGTATTTGAGAAAAGGTTACTAAGACGTATAACCTTTTTTTACTGTAATAAATCCCCGAATGCTACTCAAAGTTTGAGTCCTGCATAACAATTAAGTATTGTCAAAATCGACGTTTTTCCATACGAATTCTGACAGGTATTGTCCACTTAACTTTTTAAGCGGTGCTAAAAATTTGAGTAGCGATTCAGTATTCGGGGTAAGTCAGTTTTTAATGTCCCTCTGTTTTCTCGTTTCAGGTCTGCCTTTTTGTTCAAAAGTGCTTGGTTTAATGTGAATATTTGCTAATTTCCCGTGGTATGAATGTAGTTACCTCCATTTCAGTACGATGACAGGGCTGAATGATAGCTTCCAAGCAAAATATTTGCATGTGAACCCAACAAGTCACTTGAACCACTCTGCCGTTAAAAGACCAGTTAGTTGCTGCAAAAAAAAAACAATACCTACCTATCACAAATTATCAACTCTTAGATTTGACACCAACCTTATCCTCACTATACGACATAACAGAATGTAACCCTTTACTGTATTTCTTTAGCCCACTATATGAGCAGTTTGTGAATAAAATAAAAATAAATAAATAAGAATTAGACAAGGGAAGCACTTACATACATCCGCGTATAGAGCATACGCGAAAACGATTATATAGACCAAACAGTTGATCAGAAGTAACAACAGGGATAAGCCGTTACCGGTGCTAAGAATCCGGACCAATTCACAAACTGAGCTGTGCGTCGAACGAACGTATTTTAGACTTTCGTTTGTAGAACTGGCATCTCGAATTTTAGGGAAATCTGCAACATACATAAGTAACACACATAAATCACGCCTATATCCCCGAAGGGGTAGGCAGAGGTGAACTAGCACCCACGTTTCGCCAATTATGTTAGGTCCCATGTAATAGGTGACGAGCCTTTTGCCATTTATCGGGCACAAAAGTCGCAGTACATTGCTATTGCTAGGTGGTACAAGAGGACCGCTGCTGCCCATTCCTCATCATTGATTTATCCTTAGTCGCCTTGTACGACACCCACGGGAGAGATTTGGTATGGTGACAATTGTATTCTATTCTGCCGTCACCACACGGCACCAAATCTGCAACAATGTCAAATAATGAATATATGCGACGCATTTTAAGTAAACTTCATGTAATATACTATATGTAATACAATTGTCACCACCCCCAATCTCTCCCGCGGGTTTCGTACAAGGCGACTGTTGCGGACTCTTTTGTAATCATTGTATTTTATATGTTTTCTTTTGTGAAATCGTTTTCTATTAGTTTTATTGTCTATTTTTACATGACTTCTGTCACTCTCGTAGCTCATAGTCGCACACATTTGTTGAGAAATAATTATACATTCCGATTTCACCCATAACTTGCTGTGTTTTCATTCGATCGTCGCATTCCGTCCGTTTCAGCGACTAAGGGTCAAGACAGTGATGAGAAATGGGCAGTAGCCTTCCTCTTATTCCACCTAGCAATTACTGTGATTTAAACACATAGATAAAAAAAAATCACCTGTTTGAGTGCCATTTCCAGACTTCTTCTTATACGGTGACCAGGAACCCAAAATTTGCTCCAGAAAATCGTTTAAGTTTCTTAATGCCTTGTGAACCTCAATAGCACTGTGTGCAAACACTAACCCCATTATTTGCGGTATGAAAATGCTGAAGAAGCTTGGCGTCGTCAAAGCAATCACAAGTACTGAAAAGTAAATTACAGATACGAAACTCTTAGCACTCCATGGATTCACCACGAGGAGCTCGCTAGCGCAGTCGCATAGCGCGCTTGACCTGCGATTGCGTAAACTAAGCAATGTTCGCTAAGGCCGGTCATTGGATGGGGAACCAAACAATTATTATCTCGAGTGCTTCGGAAGGCACGTTAAGGCGTTGGTCCCGGCTTGATCTGCAGTCGTCATAACCCACCAACCTGCACTGGGCCAGCGTGGTAGGTTATGATGGCCCCATTCTCCCTTTATTCTTCCATCGTAAGCTTGTGCCCCAGCAGTGGGGGACATTAAAGGGCTGTGTTGATGATGATGACCTCTTTCTACATCTTTGGGCATGGTTGACGGATTAACGATGGTAGAGGAAACATACTGCGCCGACCGCTTATAAACTGAGAACAGGACATGAAAAAGAAGTAGATTGCTATAAGCAACCAATGTTTACCTGAGAATGGACAACTTGCGATTCGCAAAAAAGAAAAAATAATTATGATTGTGGCCTCCAGCACAAATACGGCGGTTATAATTGTATCAGATCTTTCCGTACGTTCATTCTTCTTGTAACAATTGCCGACGTGGTCGTTAATCTAAAAAAAAACTATACATACTTACTATAATATTTATACTCAGACGATAAAAATATCTGCTTTGAACTTGAGAAATTTATTTCTTTAATTATTACTTTAATAAATTTCGGCAAGTTAACTAACATCTTGTTTTGGTTGGCCGAGTGGTATATTGCAGATTGGCCCGGATTGCAGAGGACGCGTAAAATATACGTACGTCAAATGAAAATCAAATAGAATTTAGACAAAATTAGGTACCTTTTGGATTTTGTTCAAGCTCAGAATGACACTGTTAAGTCTTGCCCCCGATCCATATATAATGATGCACGAAGTGACGATTGGCATTATGAACAACGTAGTGTACACTATACGGCTCATCACAGTCATCTTCGCCACAATTTCAATCGCTTTATCGTCATGGATATCAATCAACATCACAGTAGCAGTGAATACAGATATATCTATAAAGTAAGGACCTTAAGTTTTACTCCCATCAAAATTCCAAAATGTTCTTGTGATGAATGTTGAATGAATTCCATAATCTTTCTGCCCTGTTCCCAGTTTACCTGAGGTCGGCGCCCAGACTTAACATCGATTGATAGTTTTGTATAGTCTGATGTCCTGTTGATTGTACCATGTATAGTACTTAAGAACCCACTTAAACCAATTAATTATATGTAACAGTAGTTACATTTCAATCAACTTTGGTGTAATGGCCGTATTGATACAAAAATAATTTTCCCCTTCTTCTTACCGTTCTACTTTGAAATTATTTGGGGTGGGTGTAATGTGTCTATTGTCATACTATCCGACAAAGTGAAAGGGGGAGAATTAAAGGGGCGGTGAAAGGTGAAACGGGTGGTGAATGGTGAAGGGAGTAGTGGAATAGGGTGGTGGAAAGTGAAGAGGTGGTTAAACGTGAAAGGGGCGGTGAGAGGTAATAGATGAAAGGGATGGTGAAATTTATAGGAAAATTATAGGTGGTAAAAAGTGAAGGGGTTGGTGCAAGGTAAAACGGGTGGTTGTCACGGTAAACAGTACAGAGGCAGAGCACAGGCTCTGCCTCCGCCACTTAACAAAACTATTACAGTCAATCAAATAACTGTATTCATACAATCACTTACTCATGAGGATAATAGCCAGGTTGTGAAGACGCCACATGACCGGAGAAACCCGGACGCTCCATCCGTTCGGGTGCTTCGTGAAGAGTACTGGCGCGCCCATTGTCAGCTGTGCTATCTTCAGTACACAGTACATGACGCCACTCACCAAGCATTCTACAGGTTCAGATTTCTCATCATCATCTGTACTTTTGTAAGACTGTACTGGCAATTTCAATTTGCTAATTTGTTTTGCTGAAAGAATTTTGGTACATAAAGAGGTCAGAAATTTCGTTAAATTATGTGTATGATAGTTTAAAATAATAGTCAAAAGCGCGAAGCTTAAATGGGACTGGAAAAGGTCATCACACTTTGGACACCTCAGTCAATGGTCAAAAGCTTCGAAGTCGATATAAACAGAGGTAGAGAGAAGATATGGAGGCAAGACGTGGACAGAACTGGTTCGGGATCGCTCGAGATGGAGGGCTGGAGGCCTTTGTCCAGCAGTGGGATCTTACAGCAACAAAAAAACGTGTATAATTAATTTTAAATTTGGAAATGATTAGGATAAGTCCATTGGTCTTACCAGAAATATTGATGTACACCAACCGAGAAATTGTTTAGGATAAACTTTACCTATCCAGCAAGTACTTAAAGAAAAACCTATGTAGATGTTTAGAAAACTTAACGTATTAAGCCGCTGCCTTCAAAAAAAGCGATTGAAATATCTCGAATAGACGCTAATTATAAACACTGCAACTCTAGATACAGTGCTTTGGTTTAAGAAGAAATTAAGAAAGAAGTAGAACGTTTATTGAGACAACACAACAGAACAAACAAAAATATCAAACAGTATTGCAAGCCTCGCGATTGACTCTATACATTTATAATATAAATACAGAGCTATACAATAATAATAAAGAAGTTGATAATGAGACAATTTTTACAACACAAATAAGTATCACAAGACATTCAATCATTTCTCAAATTATCGTGCAAGAAGAAAGAGAAGCAAGGGTAATAGTGCTTAGAATTCCGTGAAATCAAGGCGCTGTAGTCATTTCATGATGTAGCGGAGGCTTTAGCGTCTTCAGAACTGACTTTCCACCCAAGGACTCAAGGCTTTTCGTGATGTCATCCAACTGTAAAAAAACGAATGCTCACCCATTTTGCAGTCGGAGTTTGAAGGAAATGTCAGTACTGATAAAGAAAGACTAATTTGCCCCTTGATTCGTTTCTAATGGTGTTTACAATACAGTATTTACTCTTAACTTGTCAACGCTTACAAAATTATTATGCGCAGTAAATTATGTTTAGAAGTTGAATTAGATATTAGGTGTTGACGATGTCTTGTCTTTTATATGTCAGACGGACAAACGCCGTGTAGTGACGGCAGAGTAGAATACAATTGTCACCACCCCAAATCTCTCCCGTGGGTGTCGTACAAGGCGACTAAGGATAAATCAATGATGAAGAATGGGCTGCAGCGTTCCTTTTGTACCACCTAGCAATAGCAATTTACTGCGACTTTTGTGCCTGATAAATGGCAATAGGCTCGCCACCTATTACATGGGACTAGACATAGTTGGCGAAACGTGGGTGCTAGTTCACCTCTGCCTACCCCTTCGGGGATATAGGCGTGATTTATGTATGTATGTTATGCTTTCTAGGTCATCTTTTTGTCTAAATTTTATCTAGATAACATGCTCTGACGCAAGATGTTCCCTGCATTTAACCCGAAATTAAAACAATTTTAAATTTAATTAATTATAATTTTAATTAATTAAAAATTATTTGGCCTTATGCGGGAGCGGAATCGAACCCGCACCTCTGCAATCCGGGCAGATGCCTAATGCTTGTACCACCCGGCCAATTGGACGTTAATTGACTTTATTTTCTTTGCCAAAATAAATAATGAGAATTGCTAATGAATGATGTGATTACTGACAGAAATATTGACAATCATGAAATATAATTAAAAAATATTAAATTAAGATTTTTTTTTTGTATTTTTAAGAACATCGATTATACTGAGTCGTACCTTGTAATGGGAGTATAAAACCATGAACTGTATGACAATGACGACACAATTCAAGACTTGACCGGTAACCTGTAAAATAATTATGTATAAGTTTTTTTTTACTTTTGTTTAATTAATGATTTCCCTTCACGCTAGAATGGATGCGAAAATATAACGCTGAATATGCCAGCCCCGGCTCACCCCAGGGATATCATAAGGGATATTCGCGTGTCGTCATCATCTTAGCCGTGTGGTGACGGCAGAGTAGAATACAATTGTCACCACCCCAAATCTCTCCCGTCGGTGTCGTACTAGACGACTAAGGATAAATCAGTAATAAGGAATGGGCAGCAGCGTTCCTCTTATACCACCTAGCAGTTTACTGCGACTTTTGTGCCCGATAAATGGCAATGGGCTCGCCACCTATTACATGGGACCTGACATAGTTGGCGAAACGTGGGTGCTAGTTCACCTCTGCCTACCCCTTTGCGGATATAGGCGTAATTTATGTATAATATAAATATAAATATATATTTTTTTACACTCACACCTATCATCTAGCCCAAAGTAAGTAGCCTAAGCACTTGTGTTATGGATTCTAGATGACGGACATATTTTTAATATAATTATGTATATAAATGTTGAAAATATACTACATAAACATATACACAACCATGACTCGGAAACAAACATTTGTGGTCACCACAAAGTTTGCCCCTACCAGGATTCGAACCCGGGACCTCTTGGCCAATACCCAGCAATCTGAGCATTCGACCAAGGCGGCCGTCAATGTATGTATGTATGTATGTCATCATCTTCATCACCGGCCTCTTAATGTCTCCACTGCTGGTGCACAGGTCTTCCTTATCAAAGGAAGAATATAGTGTGAATCAGCCGTAACCAAACACGCCGGTGCAGTGCTAATTGGTGGAAACGACTGCAGGTGCGGGCGGGACCCACGGCTTAACGTGCCTTCCGAAGCTCGTAGGACCTAAATTTTTAGTCACCCATCCAATCACTGGCCTTAAACGAACATTGCTTAGTTTCCGTAATCGAAGCCACTGCGCTATCGAGCCTCTCAACCTCTCTCTGATATTCGTTCGAAAACTTCAGGCCACTTGGCTAAGCCTGAAGTCACCACACACCTTGACGAACTCCCCCCGCTTGAAGGAGTGCGTGCCCATTCTTATCTGGACGTGGTCGTCGTGGTGAAGCCTCTTCGCAATCTTGGCCAGAGCGACCGAGGCGCGGGCGTCACGGCACTCCAACACACACCGACTGATCAGTCGACGGACACGACATGACTGGAAATATAATCAACACCTTTGAGACAGTCTTAAACATCCTTTGATACTTACATAGCCGTTTTTCGATTGTAGTACATTAACTATTCGATTTTAATTTTAACATTATATAAATGTTAGAAAAATTAGTACAAAGATTTTGGTGGTTAGATATTTTTTTTTTTTTTTCTAACATTTATATAATGTTAAAATTAAAATCGAATAGTTTATAAAGCAAACCCAAGCTTAACCGAACGCACGATATTTGTAAAAATATCTGCTTTGGAATGTTTGAAATTTATTTCTACATTGCGAGGGTAGCCGTTGGCTTACAACGTGAAGTGTAAAGGTTAGAAGAATTTCGGCAAGTTAATTGGTGTCTTGGGTGGCCGAGCAGTCAGGCACCTGCCCGGATAGCAGCGGACGCGTGTTCGATTCCCGCCTCAAGACCATAATTTTTCGAAATTCTTTTTCTAACCACCAAAATCTTTGTAGTACATTATATAACAAGGGTGATTAAACAAAGCATTTTTCAGATAGCAAGCAATTGACAAATAATAAATCAATATGCGATCTGAAGCCTTCTTTTTTATCGCCCGAGTTAAGATCATAGGTCCTTTCGATGGAGGATCCCTTTCTTATGTTATGTCATTACGTATTCTTTCGAACCACACTATCTCATATCACACTTGTACCATCGATCGCTCAGCCTTACCCCAGCCATAATATCATCATCGCCCTTCCCTTATCCCATCCTATTTGAGGTCGACGCAGTATGTCCTGTCCCCAGTCATAATATGTCTTGCGCAAATCAAATCAAATGTTTATTTGCACAAAACACAGTTAAAAAAAGATCTTATGAATAGTACTTTATAAAGTATAGTAATAGTATCTTATAAATAGTTATGTAGATCGGTTATGGTCGCAGATATGCAAAAAAATTTTTAGGATCTAACCATAACTTTTTAAGAAAAGTTTTACAATCCAAAATAAAGAAAAAAAAACTAATACTTCCAACACTCAAATTAACAAAGCAAGTTGATTGGTTAAGTACCTACCTCATTCTGCACACTTTGCACCAGCTCAGCGGAGACAATTAACCAAAAAAAGTACTGACACCAAAACAACCCGACGGTCAGGGCGCTATTTGCTCCATGAAACAACAACAAAATTTAATATTAAATTCATACATACAATTACATACATAATAATATACAAATCACGCCTATAACCCCGAAGACCTCGTGCGCGACCTTTCTGTGGGGTGAGAGACGGTGGCGGGAACGGGGTCAACGGGTGGGGGGGGGAGCTTTCGCTCCTCACTGCATCACTCGCCCCCGAAAACATCTAGAGTGCACGGTCGCGCACGAAGTTGTCGAACTATAGTTCTAGATTCAATGACTTATTACACTTACCAGTCAAAGACCAATAGTTATAGATGAATAATGTGAGTACGGTGTTTGAGAAACACAACGATATTTGCAGGTAAAATATCACCACGTACGACTTGTCTAGTCGCATCGTTATGTCTTGGACACTCCAGTGTATGGCATTAAACTTCTCAATGAGGGCGTGAATCTTTTCAACTGCGCGATTGTCTGGAACATAATATTATATATGCTACCGGCAATGTGTATAATTCGGGTATTCTATACAAAACCTAGGCTATGTATAGTAATAACAGGGGTATCTTGGCAATGTATGAAATATTATGAACTTTATATCTATGGATAAAACAATCAGTTATGAGGAATGGGCTGCAGAGTTCCTCATATACCACCTAGCAATGTACTGCGACTTTTGTGCCCGATAAATGCCAATAGGCTCGCCACCTACTACATGGGACCTGACATATTTGGCGAAACGTGGGCTAGTTCACCTCTGCCTACTCCTTCGGAGATATAGGCGTGATTTATGTATGTATTTTCTATTACATACTTTACCTAGGTAATGTATACAACTTCTAGGGATTGTATAGAATACCTGCTGTTCCGCTGGCAATGTGTAAAATATATAGATCTCGTCTATATTTTGCGGGTAAAATGATGTCAAATTCAAAGTCAAAGTCAAAATTCATTTATTCATATCTGGTATGATTACAATACACTTATGAATCGTCAAGACGCTAGATACCGAAAACCCGTGTGTCCAAGAGAAAAAAAAAATAGGGGAGCGCGCAGCATGCCTCAGTCTGTAATAATAGGTCTCCCAAACCCGCCCACGCCCCGATCCGCAACGAAGCGCCGACCCTGCCGCGTTCAATACCAAGATGATACTAAACGCATCAGGGCCCAACGCTCCGCTAGCAGAACGGCACGCAAGTAGGCTGTAGAGAAACCCACCATTGTCAACGAGTTATGACATTGCAGGTACATTGTAAATTATGCACCAAATACAATCCCACAACTCGCCAATCACATAAACCGAAACATGCCGCACTACCAATCAACCCCCAAACCCCCAACCTACCTATACGGACACACAAGTTTTTAATATCTAGCGAAAAATCTACGCCATCCGTTCGTAAGCTACCGGGAGGCCCTGTTCTGAGAAGAACGGGCAAGAAACTCAGTCGGGTATTTTCCTCCCTTAGTTACATATATAGTATATAATCTAAATTTAATGAAAATTTAATGAAAGATGTCAATAGCTTTAACGTCAAGTAATAATAATTAGAGTCACAATTTCTGAAGCTATCAACATCCTTCATTACAGACAGAACAGCATATTAATCATCAATTATATAAATATTCCAAACATCCTTGTCATCTAGATAGTCCTGAATTTTATAGTATCCTTTTGCCATTAGTACTTTTTTTACATAAGGCTTAAATTTGTGTTGAGGCAGTTCAGTCAAAGATCCTGGTATCTTATTATAGAAAAGTATACATTTCCCCATAAAAGAATTAGCAACCTTGTGCAATCTGAATTTAGTAAAGGCAAGTTTATTTTTATTTCTAGTGTTGTGTTTATAAATATCACTATTTTAGCAAATGTGTTTAAGTATTTATAAACATATAGAATGCAATCGTATATGTATTGTGAAGCAAGAGTGAGGATATAATATCTTTAAACAGACTTTTAAGTGAATCGCGAGGTTTTAATAGGTAAATAGCACGTATAGCTCTTTTTTGTAAAATAAATATATCCTGAATATCTGCAGCTGTACCCCAAAGAAGTAAGCTATACGACATTACACTATGAAAGTAACTAAAATAAACAAGCCGGGCTGTTTCAACATCAGTTAATAGCCTTATTTTTTTTACCGCATATGCTGCTGAACTTAGACTCTCGGATAAAGTTGAAATATGATGAAAATAGAGACTTAATCAAATACCTAAGGAATGTGATGAAATCTCTGCAGATGTTAAAATAACGATTATATTATATATAAGCCCAACTTACTGTTCATTGGTTCATGTAAAAACCTCACCTAACCAACTTACTAAGTATTACTAGGTATTGTACAGAATACCAGGGCCCGTAGCCAAGTGGCAATCGTTTCATAACGATAACGTGTCGAAGTTCGTCACGATCGGCCATATTACTTTGGTATCTACAGCGTCTCAACTTGCGCTACCAACATAACTAGGTACTTACGAAGACGATTTTGGTCACGTGATTTCACGACGACTTACGTCAAATCCCATACATTTTGCTTTATCGAACTTCGTTATCTTTGTCGGTATGTTACTTTGTTTAGACTCCCTGGTCATACACATTGCCGGTGACATATACATAAATAAAATCACGCCTATATCCACGAAAGGCTACTTTTCGCCAATCAAATCTATAAGTCACGTTAATCGCAGTATATTTATTATTTCCACCCCTAGCAAAATGCGTCATACATCATCTCTACTAACATCTGCGAGAGATATTGATCAGTAGCTTAGATAAGTTGTAACCATTCGCAGCGGAGCGAGCGAAGCGATCTGAGCTCCACTGCTCTGTAAAACTGTAATAACCATTTAAAACAAACAAATGTTTGTAGAGAAGATATTGCCAAAATTTCAACGTTATGTCTACATTCTATGTAATACTAAATTGTAAGATAAAAGTTCGCAGTCACCTGAAGTAGCAGTAATGATTGTCTCCAACATTCCATCCAAGCTGCCATTCAACCATCTCATTATTCTACGTATGTCGTATGTTATCACAACAAACTGCATGACCGATAGACAAATCAAGATGTTCGAAACTAATATAATTAACATCGACATTGTCAGTAAATATACCACTAAAACAAAGAGATTAATGTAAGATTAGTAAGCTTAGAAGGGAAAATATTACAAGCATCCGAATAATAACAAAATTTTGAGAATATAAATCTGTGTATATAGACGAAAATTCTTAGAATTCCATGGATTCACCATGTGAGTGTGGCGGATTCATAGTGTGGGAAGTCAGTGGCAGCGCCTTGGACCTGTGACCCAAGTGTTTGGAGACCTTCTATGCTGGCCTGGGGGCATACAAAAAACGTAGAATAGGCCAGTCTCGACTCATCCCATGGGTGTCGTAAAAGTCGACTAAGGGAGATTGCCCCGTAAGACCAATAAGCACCTTGAAGCAACCGAATAGTGGAAGGCAAACCACCAACAACATCATACCCAAAGAGGGCTTGTGTCAGGCAGGCGGCCGACTGTAAAACCTAAGCCATACCCTTGAGCAGTGTGGATTAGAATGTTGTCATTCCAATCACTCTCTCCGTTCATCAGTCTCTCGATATGGTCCGTTCCGTCTCTTTTCTATACATTCAGTCATCACTAGCACCTTTACGGTGGGATGGATGATATTAATCAAAAGGAAGTTGATGACGTCTGACCGATATGAATGGAAGGGGTAACATACTGCGCCGACCCCAGATATACTGGGAACAGGGCAGGGAGAAGAAGGTACAGGAATATTTTATTTGAAATGATTAGTGCTCGGGGCATTTTAAGTCTTATATACTTGCAATACTTACTCATATCCAATGCATCTTTGAGAGTCACAAACAGATCATGTATGTATAACGTGGAGCCAATCAGATGGATCACAATCAGCAAGAGGAATGTCACAACACCGGGCTGCGTCGACTTCAGTGTCGCTTCCAGTTTACTCTTCGATATCTTACTGTTGATCTGGAAGGGTTTGTTTCATTGAGACTTAAGAAAGAAATTAGTCGGACATTCGAAAAAAATATACTAGGCAGAATAAGTTATGTTTGAAAAAATATGGAAAATAAACTTATGCATTTTGAGAGAAAAAAACAGACTTGCATGCTAGATACAGCGAGCAAGCAATTGTGTGTATAAGAGTAATGCGCTTGGCTAGGCAGTATATTGCAAAGCTGCCCATTCCTCATCACTGTCTGAACCCTTAGTCGGCTTGTACGACACCCGCAAGAGAGGATGGGGGTGGTGAAAATTGTATTCTGGTCTGCCGTCACCACACAAGTATAAATTTATCGCTTATCTTAAAAAGGTACATACAAACTACATAAACCCCGAAGAGGTAGTTAGAAGTGAATTAACATGCAATTTTTACCAATTAAAATAGGTCCCATATAATAGGTGGCGAGCCTTTTGCTATATATCGGGCACATAGATCGCAGTATATTGCTAGGTGGTTAAAAAGGTACCTTCTGAATTTCGTTTTGGCAATAAATTAGGGTCTTCATTCTCCCAGATGCCCCGTAAGCGCCCGCGCAGCCAGCCAACAAGACCTGGGAGCTGGCCACACCCTCCACAAACATGGTCATCGATATATCATTGAAGGGCAATTGCAGCATCGTGTATGCGGTAAAAAGTATGATTCCAACTACCGAGGTGATATCTGGAAAAGTATCAATAATATCAACAATATCATCACCAGCCCTTTAATGTCCCCACTGCTGGGGCAAATGAATGGAATACGACTGCAGATTCAGCCGGGAACAACGGCTTAACGTGCCTTCCGAAGCATAGAGGAACTCAAAATTATAAATTTTTGATCAACCATCTTCATCATCAACTCACCGGCCTTAGCGAACATTGCTTAGTTAATGCAATCGAGCGAGATCCTCGCAATAAATATGTATATAGAGGTCAAATATTAAAACACCTTTCGCCAATTATGTTAGGTCACATTGGAATAAAGTGGCGAGCCGATTGCTATTTGTCAGGCTTGTGAATCACAATATATTGCTAGGTGGCATTGAGTTATAAGGTAAAGGTACGCTAGTAATAGTAGTTCAATGCTAAGTGGTATAAGAGAATTAGTAATTAGAATTATTAGTCGCCTTGTACGACACCAGCTGGAGAGATTGAGGGTGGTGACAATTGTATTGTGTTCAGCTATTTGTGTTCAGCTCTGCAGTCACCACACGGCATATAATGTGAAATACTAAAATAAACAAACTTACTTGTCAAGGAAAACAGAATGCAATGGAAAACATGCCACTTTCGTGACACACTGACGCGTAGGCCGGCGCGCGAACGGTCGAACCGCACAGGCGCTACGCCTAACAACCGCCCCGAATACAGCATTAGGCTCATTACGCCCGATACAGAGCATTCTGTTCGCTCGCACCAAGCGATCTTCCGCGGCTTTTTACCATTTGTTGGCTTTCCTTTCTTGAATGTCATTTTATTTGTCTGTTAAAAACATGAGGAAACTACACGGGGTTGCAAAGAAACAGTGTTAATAAAAAACGTCAATATTTTCTTAAATATTATGCTAGGCAGATAAATTATTAAAGCGGGGAATTTAAGGAAGGAACTGAGGTCATGCTTGCCTCTGGCATGCCGTCAGTGAATTCCGCGCTTAACTCATACATCTCGGAAAATGTTTTCAGTCTTATGTAACAGGGTGCGAGCCTATTGCTATCTCTCGGGCACGTATATACATACATACATACATAAATCACGCCTATATCAGAGCAGGCAGAGGTGAAATAACACCCACGTTTTGCCAAATAATATGTCCCCTGTAATAGGGGGCGAGCCTATTGGCATGTATCAGGCACGGAAATCGCAGTATATTGCTAGGTGGTATAAGAGGAATGCTGCTGCCCATTACTCATCGCTGTCTTTACCCTTAGTCGCCTTGTACGACACCCACGGGAGAGATGGGGGTGGTGACAATAGTATTCTGCTTTAACGTCAACACACGGCTAATTCGCAGCATTATAATTAAACAGGAAATAAGAAGGAGCACTGCTATCCATTACTTAACGCTGTCTTAACCCTTTAAGATAGATGTGAGGTAGTTGTAATTTGTATTCTGCCACCATATGTGAATAACCAGATCACTGAAAACTCTGATGTTTCACACCATCCACAATTTGGATGATCATCTAAATTGTTTTTTTTCTGTTTATGTTTGTTTGTTTGTTTCTGTTTGTTTAGATTAGCAAATCGATGAGGTCCATACAAGCCGAAAAAATACAACCTACAAGGTACGAAGTAGAATTAAAATGAAACTCAATACTTTTGTAAGAAATGATTTATTTACAAACACACAATCATCAGGTCATTAGGACCTACATTAAGTTCATATTAGGGCTCAGTAAACATCATATTTAATAGTCATTACATTAAGTATAGCATTAATCATCCGTTTTGCAGTGACGTACGTATATAACACATTTAAGGCCCTACGAAAAAAAAAGGTTTTTTCTAATGCATTATCTCGTAATCTATTATAAGCAGGTATTTGATACTCAGAATTGTGTAAATTGGGCATATATGAAAGGGCGTGGAACAGTCCGTTACGCGATTTAAAAACATTTCCTCGATAGAAAAAAATTCAAAGTAACCTCTGATTATTATTTTTTTTCAATATTACAGTTAAACGGCTATACATTGAAAGGTGAGACTTGTATCAATGTAAAGTGTATATAATTTCATAGGGATTGCTCGGCGATAATTTGAATAAAAACTGTTAATATAGTCAAAGTAATTGAAGTTTGATTTGGCGCTTACGTCAAATTTATTGAGCAGGGTACGCTGCGCTCTGTCTGGCTTTCGAGACCGTGCGGCACAATACAGCTATCTTAATCAACTTCGTGCTAATGCGCCGCCACTTCGATATAAATATTTTTTTCCGTAGGGCCTTAAAATATGTGAAATAAAATTATAGTAAGTTAAATAATGCATGCGTAAAGGAAAAGTTATGTAGAGCACCCAAAAAAGTGAATGGTCAGCGAAAACTTACACCAAAATACAATATGTACTACCAAAATAGGATATAAATGGTCACCAAAAATCTCTCTTATTTACACTAAAATACAAATTTTGGTGATTATACTTATACTAACTTTAGACTAGCAGCTAGTCTAGTATAAAAGAAGTTATCTGTTTATTATTGTGTTTATGATTAATAATTGACTTTTAAATTATAACTTTTCCTTAGGTTCGGCTCTTTAAGCTTGAGTCCAACATTTTGAACTGAATCAGTATTACCAGGTACGTCGTCACGTTAACGGTAATCTGAAAGAAACGACAATAATACATATAATTTACATACATACATAAATCACGCCTATATCCCCGTAGGGGTAGGCAGAGGTAAACTAGCAGTTATATTAGGTCCCATGTAATAGGTGGCGAGCCTATTGCCATTTATCGGGCACAAAAGTCGCAGTAGGTACATAGCTAGATGGTATAAGAGGAACGCTGCTGCCCATTCCTCATCACTGATTTATCCTTAGTCGCCTTGTACGACACCCACGGGAGAGATTTGGAGTGGTGACAATTGTATTCTACTCTGCCGTCACCACACGGCAACATATAACTTGCATTTTATAAACTCCAGCCTGGCTAGCATGACCAACGAAACACGACAATAATATGATAAAGCTATATAGAACTGTCAAAAATCCATTTTTTTTGATAGTTCAAAGCGATAAATTGCTATATTATATCGTGTTTTGGTGGTCATGTAAGCCGGACTGAACAGTGGATCCAGGTCACTAAAACATACATACATACATAAATCACGTAGCACGGGATGTGAAGAAAATGTCCTCGGGGAAAAGAGCATATTTTCCTCTCGCTCCAACTCCCACTAAATGCCGAGACAAAACACTGCCAAGTGGTGGAGAGAGGATTCGGTCACGACCCGTGCTAGGCCTTCAGCAGTAGGCAGAGGTGTAATAACCCTCACGTTTCGCCAACTATGATGGGTCCCATGTAATAGATAGCAAGTCTATTGCAATTTATCAGGTACGAAAACCGCAGTATTTAGCTAGGTGTTATAAGCAGAACGCTATCTTAACCATAAGTCACCTTGTACGACACCCGCGGGTGAGATCCGGGGTGGTGACAATTGTATTCTGCTCTGCTGTCCACATGACCACTTAAATATACCTCAAAATCTCGACAACTTACTCACACTTACCGTAGCAATGAGGTTGCGATTCAAAGTGCATATCGCCGACGGGGAATAGGACACTTGGTAGCCTAGGAGGAATAGTGAAAGCTTATCTAATGCTTCGGACAAGTGAGTGCTGCCGCCGCTCTTGGAGAATTTACTGACGATCAGACGAGTGCGTTCTATCTAGAAGAATAATATACTAAATGACTTATCATTAAAATGCCTCCCATGCTTGAATATACCTGAAGAAGTAGAAGCCTGTAAAAGTCGACTAAGGGAGATTTTTCGTTGCATACCATGAAGCATCTTGGAGCACCCGAATGGTAGAGGGCATACCCAAAGAGTAGTTGGTATCAGGGAAGCAGCCGGCTGTTAAACATAAGCCAAAACCTGAGCAGTATGGACCTTTTATTCCTCCTCAGGCAAATAATTTAACATCAGGGCAGGGTAGGCAGACATTAGATAACTTATACAATAATTCGTTCACAATTAATATATTCTCCACTGGGTTGAACTATGGGCAATTCTCCCTGAATTCTTCCATCTGTAGGGAATGGGTTCTGTTAATGTTTACAGTAAACTTTGCCTTACCTCTAGCTGAGTCATGTGACAAGGTTGTATTAAGGTCAGCAGGCTCAATATCGGTCCAAGTAGCACTAAGAAACTCTTTACCACGAGACTTATTGGTGCCGGTGATTGAACTGAAAATTGTCAAATACGATTAGTAAGTCAAAGTTAAAATTCGTTTATTCATATCTGGTATCATATCATACAATACACTCATAATTCGTCAAGAAGCTAGATATCGAAATATCGTGTGTCCAGCCCGGCTAGCATGACCACCGAAACACGATATGATATAGCCATTTATCGCGTTGAACTGACAAAAATTATTGCATTTTAAAATATGAATATGCCTGAATTGAATAATTGAAAAAGCCTATGTGGCTTTAATCTTAAAGATTTAGCAATTTATCGCTTTGAGCGGTCAAAAATCCAATGATTTTGGTAAGTTCAACGCGATAAATGGCTATATATTATCATATCGTGTTTTGATGGTCATGTTAACCGGGCAAGAAAGATAGGGGAGTGCGCAGCATGCCAGTCCATAAAAATAGGTCTCCACGACCCACCTGAGCCCGATCCGCAATGATTGAAGGACAGATCACATCACTCTATGAAAGAACTACCTTTATGACCTTTTTTGTTAACCATCTTTATAAAAGTTCTCGAGAGATGATCAAGAAATGGATTAGGAAGGATTTCTTAGCCCGATACCTTAACAGACAGTTTTTTTACTAAAGACTTGCCAAAAACCTACCGTTAGAGAATGAAGGATTTCGAGGATGAGCAAGAAACTGAAGAGTTTAGAAGACATTCTTAGCCCTGTGTACAGACAGTTCTCTGCTAAAGACTAAAGACTCGCCAGTTTACCGTTGGCGAATAAAGGTTTTTGAGAGTTGAGCAAGAAACTAATTAGGAAGGCAGGAGTTGACAATCTTGACCACCGCTGTGCAGGAGTTGGTTAAAGTTCTGCAACCTATAGGCATAGAGAATATAAGATTTTACGGGACCTAACTTGGTTGGAGAAACGTGGGTGTATATGTATCTCTGCCTACCCCTTTGGTGATAACTTGGCGTAATTTATGGTCAAAGTAATGAAGGAATATAAGAGAAAACATTTATTATAAAATATTGGGTGACTGGTGATATGGCTTGAGTCGACCGTAGAATGACGAGAGGAAGATAAATTAGAATATACGGGGAGGATATTATTTTATTATTTTGAAGAATTGTCCCAAATCAAAGTAAGTATAACAATATACTTACGCATGTTAATCACGATATATGGCAGAAAGATGATGAAGAAAAAGCAAACAATCAACAGCATTAGCGCTTCTGGGCCGCTGGCCTGGTCCAGCTCTTCAATGCCCATGCAGATCTTGGCGTAGGAGGATGAGAACCTTCGAATTTGCTCGCAATCTGCAATTTAACTGGAAATTAGTAATCATTATTTTGACGTCCTCACTGCTGGAGCACAGCCTTCCTTATGGATGGATTATTATAAGGAGAATGCGCTTCAACCAACCACACTGGCCCAGTGCGGAGTGGCTTAACGTGCCTTCCAAAGTACGGAGGAACTCGAGATAATAAATTTTATGTTATGGCCTTTTCTAAACAAATTCTTCCATTCATAGGGAACGCCAGTGCTTTATTACAGACCAACACTAATCTGTAAACCGAAGCGCTCCAATTTCTATTCGAGGAGTCCAGAGAAAAAATTGTTATCTATTACGAAGCTTCTTTTAAAATGTTCCTTTGCATGAACAATAAACCCCTTGCTATAGCGGTCGTAAAACAATCGGTTTATATTGGGGTTAATCTTACCAGATCTGGTTATATTCGGGTTCATCTTACCAGATCGGATTATATTCTGGTTCATCTTACCCGTTTGCTTCTGCTCTTGTGCCAGCAATATCTCTTCTAACTTATTGTTTAGTAGTTTCAGGGTGCTACACATCTCCAAAGCAGTGTACACGAATTGTGAAAGCATCAGCAACCCTATCCACTGTTCTAGTTTGTAAGTTACTGCCATCCAACCTGGAAGAATATCGACGCGAGAATGTTTATCCTACATACAATAATATACACTCATCAACAATATCTAATGATATTTTATGTACACCTACTTCATGTTCTACTGATATATAATTTTGCAGTTTTTCAATGACTTACTTAATTATTATGATCATCCGTAATCATAACACTGAATAAATTGCATGGAAATCGTTAGTATTTTTAGAATGATCGGTGATAAAACATAAAGTCTAACCTAACATAATTGGCAAAACGTAGGTGTTAATTCACCTCTGCTTTATAAAAGGCGTGGTTTATGTATGTATGTAAGGGATTAAGCACTTACCATTTTTCCTTGCGTAGCGATCACTTAAGAAGTCGAAAATCCAAAAACTTATTATGGTGCAGACAACAATCAGTGCCGACAAACGAACGCTCCATTTATTGTCATTCGGAACTTTCGCTTTGAGTTCTGACTGAATCTGAAAAAGATGGTTCAGACAATATAAGGAAAATATATTAGGTCAACATGCTATCCCTCGAATACAGAAAACGCTACTCAAAGTTTGAGGTCTGCTTGAAATTTAAGTGTTGTCAAAATTGACGTTTTCCATACAAATTCTTACAGGTAGGTATTGTCGACTTAACTTTATTCGCAGTGCTCAAAATTTGAGTAGCGTTTTTGTATTCGAGGTTATATCTATCGCAGGTGTCGTACAGGGCTACTCAGAGATGTAAATTATAATAAAAATGGCGTCAGATAGGCAGTTGCAACCCTAAGCAATATGGAGTGTAATGTTTTGCTCTCTCCGTATTCTAGTGGTTCGCCATTCGCCAACGGGAATTAAGGGTCCTGGGTTCGATTCCCAGGGGAGTACAAATTTGTACACGGTTTGGTTGGTGGTAGGACTTTTTTCAAGTCCGCTTGGCTAGCTATCACCATTTTATCAAAAATCTGTCGCCTTAATAATTATTAATAATAATCTTAACAGCATTATTGTGTTCCGACAATTTGTGATAAGATAGCCAGCCCCATTGTGGTTGAGGGTTCCAAGCGAAGCTCGATTCCATCTTCGACCCTTATTAGTAGTTAGTTATTATCAGGTGATGTGAAGGCCAAGCTAGCTACCTTGTCTAGCATAAAAAAAGGGTAGGAAGATGATGAGATTCTGTACGAATAAAAAAAAGTCAGATCTCACCTTTTTCATTTGACTCAAGCACTTTATCATGCTTCTAAACCTGATTGGCGCTCTGTAGCTTCCCAAGCTCGCAGCGAAAGCGACGATGAAGTAAGCAGAGAATCTCAGGAAATAAAATATTGGGTAACTGAAGTGGAATCTGGCTACATAATCGTTACAGCACAAGTCAGCCGTCAGGTAAGCAAGTGTAGTGATATCTGGAAAAATACATACAATAGAAACCACGCCTATATCCCCGAAGAGGTCAGCAGAGGTTATTTTACATTCATTTAAAGGCAATTAGGTAAGGTCATGTACCTTATAGATGGCGACCCTATTGCCATCGATCGGACACGTAAATTGCAGTGTGTTAAGTAGCACAAGATCAACGCTGCTGCCCATTACTCATCGCTGTCTTTAACCTTAGTCGCTTTGTTAAAAATGAGAGCTGGAGTTAGGGGTAAGGCTGTACGATAGATTGTACAACAATGTGATAAAAAAGGTGTGGTTTGAAAGAAGAAATAATGACAAGTATTGACAAAGGGATGCATGCATGGTTTGACCACGTCGAAAGAGTGAATGAAAGGAGAATGACAAAAAGGATTTATATGGCGGAAGTGAATAGAGAAATGACGGACGGGGAAGGCCTAGGGAATCAAATTGAAAGTCTATTAAAAAGGGCCTGGTCAGGAGTACCAGAAACCCAGGGGTATGTATCAAGACATTTATGAGATTGGATGAAGCGAAATAAATATTTAAGGATCGAAGTTAGTGGATAGAAGTGATCTCTGCCTACCCCTGCGGGAGAAAGGCGTGATATACACTGCTCAACAATGTCTGTGGATATTTTATATACACCTACTTCATGTTCTTGCAGCCTTCATTCTTATAAAACTGACATATTATTTGCAGTTTTTCAAGGACTTACTTATCATCATTATCCGTCATAACATAGGATAAATTACATATAAAATTGTCAGTATTCTCAGATCGATCGCCGATACAACATATAGTAAAGTCAATTAAATATCCTTAGATAAAGTTCATGAGCGTATGTATGAAACTACTAACTTACCCAACAACAAAATGAAGAGATACACAAGGACGGTGTTTGGTCGGGACATGGCTACTCGCCAGCCATCTTTTACCTTCTGAAATCGCACTGGTGCCACGCATGACAGCTGTGATGCTCTCAAAACATAGTACATCATTCCTGACACTATACATTCATCGTCTTCTCTCTTGTTGAGCGGGGATATTTTCGACGGTTTTGATTTAAAGGTACCTGAAAAGATGCGTGCCCGAAGGATGGCAATAGGCTCGCCTCCAACAGGATCTGTTACAAGGGATCTAACGTAATTGGCGAAACGTGGGCTTAATTCTCTTGTTTTTACCATTAGCCACCTAGAACGACACCTATAGAAGAGATGACAAGAGGTTCTATGGCATATCTACATACAAAAATCACGCCTACAGCCCCGAAGGGGTAGGCAGAGGTATTTTAACACCCGCGTTTTGCCAGCTTACTTCAGGTCCCACGTAATAGGGGCGAGCCTATTGCCATTCACCGGGAACTTTAATCGCAGTAATTTGATAGATGGTGCACCCAGGAACGCTGCAGCCCATTACGATTGACGTGCCTTCTGAAGCACGGAGGATGGTCACCCACCCGATAATCGGCCTTTACGGACATCACTTTAAGCACGATGAGTTCTTTTCTACCACTTTAAACTCACCCATAGTACTAGGCGCTCAGGAAACGTAGGTGCTAAATGTCAAACTGGTTGAAGATCATTAAAACCGAAATACAAGGTAAAAAATAAAGTGTTTGTTCGCTTTAAGATACGATCAACGACAAATCGGTGTACAGACAACAGCACGTCACACTACCACAAAATGTTAAATTTCCTCAGTCGAATTTTGGCTCTACTGCCAACAAGATAAGGTTGACAATCGATTGAAGAAATTTGACAGTTTTGGGTAGTCTGAAGAGCCGTTGACTGTATCTTAATTGTGTTTGTATTGTTACATGAACACAGAAGCATTAGTAAGTACTCCAGTTATATGTAAAACGTAATTCATTAATGATTTAATACCGAGATTATATGTACCTGATGATGCTATAATATAATAAATAGGTACCTGGATTACCTATTCCTGAAATATGCCAGATGGTAATAGAATATTATTTCTTCTTCTCCCGGCCCTTTTCCCACTCTAGGCCGGGTCGGCATAACATCTTTTCTTTTTCCACTTATCTCTATCATTCACGAATTTCTCATTCACTCCTCTCGCTATCATATCCTCGTTTACGCAATCCATCTATATCTTCTTTGGTCTTCCTCTCCGTCCTTCCACGTTCATACCAGACATTATTCTGCCAACATAGCTTTTAAACCATCCAAGTCTACAACTCTGCAGTGTCTCAGTCACTGGCGGTACTTATAAAGTTCAACAAATCATCTCACAAACATTTTCCCATACTAGGTTTCGATCCTGTGATCTCTTGGACGATAGCCAGCGATCTGACTATTCGAATAAATTGGTCGTCAAAATTTTGACCACCAAATCCCCCGCTGACCTTGACGAAGAAACATTTACCGATTCCATTGACCAATTCGATATTCAATAACGCAATATGCCTACTGTCTTGATTGATTTATTATACGACGCAAAATATTTACCTGCTACCTGCAAACAAACACACAACTGAAATAGGGTCAGGCAGTGAAATTGTTTTGTAAAACGCTACATTTTTTACATACATCCAAACATACATAATTCACGCCTATATACCTGAAGAGGTAGCCAGAGGTGGATTTTAAAGAGGGAGAGGTCCCACCCACGTTTTGTCAATTATGCTAGGTGTCATGTAACAGGTAGCGAGCCTATTGCCATGTATCGGGCCCATAAATCAACGTAAATTGTTAGGTGGTATAAGAGAAATGCTGCTGACCATTACTCATCGCTGTCTTTACCCTTAGTCGCCTCGTACTCGTACACCTGCAGGTGAGATGGGGGTGGTAAAAATTGTTTTCGGAAAATGATTGTCCTGATGCGGGAATCAAACCCACGTCCACCGCAATCCGGGCAGCTGCGTATACCACTTAGCCAACCAGGATTTTAGTTGACGAAATTTCTGTTAACATCCAACTTCACGTTGTAAGCAAACGGATACCCTTGCAATGTAGAAATAAATGTCTATCATCCTAAGCAGAACCCATATTATGTAAGCCAATTTCAGTTGCTTTGATCTACCCGTCACTCTCACACTTTGCTATTATTCTCAATGAGGAGAGAGACGGGTAGACTAAAGCAACTGAAATCGGCTTACATAATACGGGGCATAATACAAAACTAAATGATGAAAGTGGTTTTTTTTACGAAATTACACAAGTTGTACTGATCAAGGCTAAGTGACAAGTAAAAAACAAAAGAACTTTTTCAATGTTAAATATAATATCATTGATCTTTTTGATATAATAAATATGTCAAAAAAATCATAGAAAAACATAAACGTAAAAAAGGCTTTTTGCTAAGCTCGGCAACACTGGTTTTTCATCATTTTTGTACCCATATGTCGCAAATTAAGTGATTTGATTTGAAGTAATATGAGCGAAATTCGTCTGCGCAAACGGAAGATGCTAAAGCGTCTGGATCGAAGTCAGAGATTCTCTGCCAAGAACAGGCTGCTGACCAGGAGATCTGAGCAACTGGTTTTCCAACATCCACTTTCCATCCACCAACCAAACCGAGTACAAATTTTACTCCCCTTTTAATCGAACCAGGGACTCTGGGATCTGATTCCAGTGGGCGAACCCCTAGACCACAGAGGCGGTTACCTGCCCCTCTCTCTCTGATGTCGTCTCAAGGAAGCGGTCTACAAGGCTGACGACAATAATATATACATACATAAATCACGCCTATATCCCCGAAGGGGTAGGCAGAGGTGAACTAGCACCCACGTTTCGCCAATTATGTCAGGTCCCATGTAATAGGTGGCGAGCCTATTGCCATTTATCGGGCACAAATGTCGCAGTATATTGCTGGGTGGTAGGTATAACAGGAACGCTGCTGCCCATTCCTCATCACTGTTTTATCCTTAGTCGCCTTGTACGACACCCACGGGAGAGATTTGGGGTGGTGACAATTGTATTCTACTCTGCCGTCACCACACGGCTAAATAATATATCCGTAGTGTAAATTAATTTTATACAAGAGACTATACCCGCTTTTGGTAGCATGTCTGTTTTACGGCCCCGTTCTCCTAAATATTTACTAAAATAATGCTTTTAATTGTAGTGACATGTGATCTTAATCGATTCCGTCTAAAACCAACACAGGGACAATGTGTTGATATATTAACGGAGTCTCACGCATTGTTGAAAACTGTGATACCGACAGCGCTATCAAAATACAGTCGTCAGGCTAACATAAAAGTCAAATTTTCTCAATCGACTTTGGGCTTTACTAGAAACAGGTTAAGGTTGACCATCGATTGGAGAATTCTGACAGTTTTGGTTATTCTGAAGTGCCGTTGACCGTACAACCAAAGAAAACAGACGCGTCTGATTGAAATGGTGTTTCACTGTATCAATTACAAAACCATCAAAATTATTTCCAAAGTAATCAAGTGTCTTAATGTCTTTGTTTGCTTAATGCTCAAAGTCACCGTGAATATTTAATTCTGTATTTTGTTTGTCAATTTCCAAAGTTTTACTTGAAACTTTTGATTTTGTAGAACTAAATCGTGCCTAGATTTCTACGATTGTGGCGTTAGATTGACGAAGGTAGACGTCGACATCAATGAACTGGATTTCAAAACCGATTTATGTATGTATCTATGTAATAAAAATGTTAAAAATATTATTACAAAGAAAATTATTATTGTTTTTCCAACTTTTTCTAATCACAATATTCTTTAAATTTCATTTTTATTTAACATTAAAATATATAAATGTTAGAAACATTACTACAATAACTTTCTTTTGAAAAGTAACATTTTTTATTAATTTCCGGATTATGGAATTCATTGATTGTAATGTAATAAAATTAAACTTAATTAAATTTAAGGCGTAGGCGTGATTTATGTATGTAAATTTAAATTGTGTCAATTATTGAAACAAATTTATTCTAAATTGTACGGAATCCTCGAAATATTTATGCCAGGTTTTATGATATATTTTTCAAATGGTTTCGGCTACGAGGTGTAGGATTTATAAAATAAAGCTTTTCTAACAGTGCTTAGGGTAAAGTTTAGCTAAGTAAAGGTAAAGTTAAAAACAATTTCACGATAGTAAAGCTCTTGAACTATTATTTTTGTAACTAGCGTAATTAATAATTGTAATAGATGAAGTGGGAACAATGAAATGTAAGTACTTATTTTCTGTCAAAGATTCAAATAAAATTGTAATATTTGTCTCTTACCCGCGATTTACGTGCCCGTAGATGGCAATAGGCTCGCCACCTATTACATGGGACGTAACTTAATTGGCGAAACGTGGGTGTTAATTCACCTCTGCCTACCCTTTCGGATTTATGTATGTATATTTATGTACCATTACTTTTTAAAGAATTCCTTTGGATTTTCAGTCGGTTCAAAGATGTTGAATACCCACTACAGTGCCGAGTCCTGTCCAGTGTATGGATTGTTGAACATTGTGCTCCGGGTATCACAAATGGTGGGGATAGCCCCCTTGAAATTCACAAAGAAGAACGGAGTCTGGCATATCAGTATAGCTCCCGCCCTGTGCATTGCTAACTACGTAATTACCACTATTCTGAGTAAGAAAATATAGTTTACCGTTTACTTTTTTTTAATGCTAGACAGGGAAGCTTTTGGCCTTCATCTCACCTGATGGTATGTGACGATAAGAGCCGAAGATGGAACCCTTCTAGACAAGCCAATGTCTTTGAGTAATGTGTATACGGATTTAGCTGGTATTCCCCTCGCTCCCATCTCTACAGCATACAAACCAACCATGTAGCCATTTTTTGTTATTTGCTTTGTTAAATCAAAGTAGGTACCTGGTTATTGATTTTTGTAGCGTGGTCTTTGGGGATGTTCGTTTCCCATTCAATTCCATTCATTCGTGTAAACTTCGAAGTCGCTTTGTTAATGAAGCCACATAAAAATTGTTAGAGAAACTACGTTACAAAACGCTCGGGAACGAAGTTTGAGATTTCCCAAGTCTCATATTGCACAATTTGCTTGTCATAATTATCCTGATTGTTCTATAAAATTCATCATCATCATTATCTAACTATAGGTGAACACGGGATTTAACGCGATTATGTATTAACCTTTTTTATTGATGCCTGATGTTTCAGCCGGGTTGCTCCGACCGTGGTCACAGGCGGACTGATCACACAACTCGAAAGTTTGAAAGTTTCATCATTCATCATTATCACCGGCTTTTTATAGCCCCACTCTAGGGGAACAGGAATAGTGAATGGAAGAATATAGCGATAAGCGGTAAACCCACCACGCTGTCCCCTCTTAGATTGGTGGGTATTAACGAGAGCAAATGCAGCCAGGACCAAAGGTTTATCGCCGGCTTAGCGAACGTTGCTTAGCTTACATAATCGCAGGCTGAGTGCGCTAAGCCACTGCGCTATCAAACGCCTCTTATATTTATGTAGGTAGATATATTTATAAAGCTATATATGTATTAAGAACATTTGTCACCACCCCCATATCTCCCGTGGATGTCGAAAGGCAGCAGCATTACTCTTATACCGCCTGTTTTTTTCCAGAGTGCAATGCTTTGAAGCACCATACCAGCCGCTAGCTAGGCGACTGGCGTGTGTGGGACTCGCCAAGGCACGAAGCGACCAGCACTACCCACTAAACCACTCCGGTGTTCCTCCTAGCCCTGTAAGAGGGGAAAATCTGGGATCTGCCTCGCGGCAATTCATCAGTCTCTCTTATACCGCCTAGTAATATACTGCGATTTATGTGCCCATAGATGGAAATAGGCTCGCCAACTTTTACACGGGACCTAGCTTCTTTTTCCCCTCTCAGGGGTCGGCGCAGTATGTTTCCTCTTCCATTCATATCGTTCAGACGTCATCAAGCCGTCCACTCCCTTTTGATTCATATCATCCATCACACCGGAAAGGTGATGAATCTCGTGATGAATGAATGTCTGACCTATGAATGACCTGAATGAATGACCATGTCGAAAAACCGTTTCTCTTTGGGTTTATTGTTGTACATACATACATAAATCACGCCTATATTCCCGATGAGGTACGCAGAGGTGAACTAGCACCCACGTTTCACGTTTTCAATTATGTTAGATCCCATGCTGGCGAGCCTATACCCGATAAATGGGGTACAAAAGTCGCAATACATTGCTTGGTGGTATAAGTGGAACGCTGTTGCCCATTTCTCATCCCTGATTTTATGCTTAGTCGCCTTATACGACACCGATTTGGGGTGGTGACAATTATATTCTACTCTGCCGTCACCACACGGCTATATCTACATATGTTTGAAATGATTGAAGAAATTACGCTTCCAGACGCTGGTGCAACGGCAGGTTTGGTTTTCGACCTGACCGCCCCCAGCGCCCAGGCGGTGAGGACCCGGTCTACCACGAGGAAGTTCGTCTGGATCACTGACTTCGCCATCGTGATGTTGACGGCCAGCTTGGCAGGGTACCGCTCACCGACAAGGATGAGGGAAACTATCGCGGCCCTCACTAGGATTCAAAAGGTTTAGGGCATTTAGCTGATTCTTAATTAAGGTGGCCATGGTGACGGCAGAGCAGAATACCATTGTCGCTACCCCCGTGGACCTTTCCCGTGGGTGTCGTACAAAGCCATTTAGCTTATTCTTAATTTAGGTGCCCCTGGTGAAGGCAGAGCAGAATACCGTGGGTGTCAACAAGGCGAGACAAGCAAGACAAATTCAATGATTGGCCTTAGCGAACATTGCTTAGATTTCGCAATTGGGGGAGGCCTATGCCCAACAATGTGCGTCTTTCGGCTGACTGAAGGGCAGAGTGGTTTTTATGGTGATAGTTCCAATGTGTTTGTTTTAGCTAAACTTGTCACCACAAGAAAATGTTACTTCGACACAGAAGAGCAGCATAGCCTTTATGATTTGCCTTCTTTTAACGGTGTCTTTATTGGCATCGGATTATAAGGATTTCATGGATGACGTCATTGCTTCCAATAAGCAGCGTAAGTATTTTATAATATTTAAGCGCTTGTTGTTAGCCAGTTTTAAGCACGCAGTCGGCTGTAAAACCTAGCTGGCCTGGGAGCGAAAAAATAACGTAGAATTGGCCAGTCCCGACTCATCCCATAGGTGTCGTAAAAGTCGACTACCAAAGGGAGATTGCCCGATGTAGAGAAATAAGTACCTTGGGGCACCCGAACAGTGGAGGGCAAACCACCAACAACAGCATGCCCAAAGAGGGTTGGTGTCAGGCAAGCAGCCGGCCGGCTGTATATCCTAAGTCAAAACTTTGAGCAGTATGAATTGGAATCCCAATCACTCTCTCCGTTCATCGGCCTCTCGACGTGGTCCTTTCCGTTTCTTTTCCATAACGTCTTACAAATTAATAATTACTTATAATAGGCGTGATTTATGAAAATATAATATGATTGGCCGTGTGGTGACGGCAGAGTAGAATACAATTGTCACCACCCCAAACCTCTCCCGTGGGTGTCGTAGAAGGCGACTAAGGATAAATCAGTGATGAGGAATGGGCAGCAGCATTCCTCTTATACCTACCAACTAGCAAAGTACTGCGACTTTTGTGCCCGATAAATGGCAATAGGCTCGCCACCTATTACATGGGACCTAGCCTAATTGGCGAAGCGTGGGTGCTAGTTCATCATGCTAGTTCCTCTGCCTACCCCTTCGGGGATATTGGCGTGAATTATGTATGTATGTATAATATGATTGTATATAGGCATGTTTCCAGTGATGGCGGCATCATTATACATCTGCTATTACTACTCTTACCTGATGCTGATCTTCGTTGAGATGCAGTACGTCTTCAGCGCCTTGGAAGTCTCGAAGTCTATGAAGTACGTGAGCAATCTGCTGGATGAGCTGTCACATCTCCTGAAGTTGAGGAGTAAGTCCAGATTTCTTAAGAGCAATATAACATAAGTTCGGGTATTTTTGTCGGTTATTTGTACACTATATTTTGATGGCTGGTTTGGTCAAATGGACACAAGATCACTGGCTATTGACCAAGAGGTCTCAGGTTCGATAGGTCCTGGTAGCAATTATTTGTGTGATGAAGAGAGATATTAAGTTCAGTATATTTCATTACAAACAAGGCTTAGAACCTGGAACCACTTATAGATCAGGCCATTCTTCCAAACCGCCGACATTATAGATGATTATTTTGGTGTCATTGTTATAAACTATTCATTTGGTGCCATTGTTATAGATGATTCTTTCGACGATGTGATATTGGATAATAAAATCAGAGTGCTCCCCAGCAATTCAGTCAACATGGCAATCGACTTGCTGGCTACAAGACCAATAGACCAAGGTACCTAAACCTTTGATTTGACAACTTTCAACAAACGTAGGTCCAAATAATAAAACAAAATGAAAGTCTTTGTAGACCGCCAAAAAGGTAATCGAGGGGCGTGTATCGGGGGTCACAGAAAAGTACAAAGGGAGCTTGGTATGCACATATTATGAGATTGGGTGCCATGAATTTGACTAAAAAAATTATGGACATGAATGTTGATGTATGTCTAAGTAGAGAAAGACCACTGAAAAGATGGGTGGATTGTGTGAAGTATAATATGAAGTTGATGGTTGTGGACAGGGAGATGACGAGTGACAGAAGATAATGGAGAAACAGGCCGTACTGCGCTAACCCTAAATAGGATGGGATAAAGGAAGATGATGATGATGGAGACCTTGACAATGAAATTATTCCTAACAGGTTTCTTGGTGGTTTCAACGCCGAAGTCTGTGAAGGAATCGATAAGCCAGATCGCTTCAAAGTACAGTGTGATATGCGACGTCGTACGTCAACTGGACCATTCGTATGGAGCAGAAATACTGTCTCTATTGCTCTCGTTCCTTCTCCATTTAGTCATCACCCCTTACAATTTGATCGTGAACTTGTGTAAGTGACGTATACATTATGTTAATATTTAAAGCTTCAAATTCAAACAATATTGTCCGCAGAGTTTCCTAGTTATTGTTATTCTCTTACTTTCTTACTTGTCCCATTCCGGTCAGGTCTCCCTCGATCTTATTTTTATACACAATATTTTTTAAGGAAAACTTTAAGAGCCCTTGACAAATGCCTGTACCACTCGGCTAACAAGGACGTCACGATAGTTAACTTGCCGAAATTTATCTAATCCTTCAAATTCACGTTGTAAGCCAACGGCTACCCTGGTTGGCCGAATTATATTCGCATTCGCTTTTATAATTGGCATTCGCGAGGATTGCGGAGGACGTGGTTTCGATTCCCACATCGGAACAAAGATTTTTTGAATTTTTTTGTTACTTTATGGGGTGGCAAAGGTGAGTGTTGTTATGTTGTGAAGGGATCCCGTAAATCTACACTCGGGATACAAGTCACAAGCGCCGCAACTGACTTCCTCCCCTGCCACACTATGGACCCGGCATCCGCACGGTGAAGCCATGGAATACTAAAAGTTATTGTCCTTCTTTGTAATAGCTGGGAACATTACCACTTTGATTTTCGGAGATACGCTCAGGGAGGAAGGACCCGACAAAATCCCATTAGCGTTTTAAGTTCGACATTTGTTTTCAGATCACAATCAGGTGGTAGATATTCCGGTCGCAACAATGCAAATACTTTGGTGTGGATTGCATTTTGCTTGCACACTGGCAGTCACCGAGCCTTCGTATAGAATTGCTCGCGAGGTAAAGCTCTCAATAGCCGCCAATAGTGTTAAATCAAGACTGTGCTTTAACTTTAGACTGAATTCAGTTGACCAATTAAGTGGGTTCTTATTTTCCTGCATGCTAGCCTGGCGTGCAAGAACGCTGAGCCGAGAATGAAAAAATAACGCTACAAGATTATAACTTTTCAAACTTTTTCTAACCACAAAATTCTATGTGATAATTTTTCTAAGATTTTTAATATAATTTTCAAATAAAAATCAATGAAATTTTGATTGACAAATTACACCATTTATGTTTCAGGTCGAACGTATAACCGTCATTACAAGTCACATGATAATTAAATCTACGGACGAATTCGTTTCGAGTGAACTAGACAAGTTTGCAAGATACTTACTTTTGAACAAAGTCGCCTACTCACCTTTGGGCATTTGCACGCTGGGGCGGTCTGTAGTTGCATCGGTGAGTGAATTAAATAAGGAAGGCAGCGCAAATCACCCCAAATCTCTCCCGTGGGTGTCGTACAAGGCTACTAAGGATAAATCAATAATGAAGAATGGGCTGCAGCGTTCCTCTTATACCACCTAGCAATAGCAATGTACTGCGACTTTTGTGCCCGATAAATGGCAATAGGCTCGCCACCTATTACATGGGACCTAACATAATTGGCGAAACGTGGGTGCTAGTTCACCTCTGCCTACCCCTTCGGGGATATAGGCGTGATTTATGTATGTATGGTTAAACTCTTGGCCTTTATCTCACCTGATGTTAAGTGACGATAAAGCCCGAAGAGGGAATCGAGCTTCACATAGAATCCTCACCGATTATCGGAACACATTATTATTATGGCGACAGATTTTTAATAAGATGGTGATAGCTAGCCAGGCGGTCTTGAAAAAAGTCCTACCATGAACCAAACCGAGTACAAATTTGTACTCCCCTGGGGATCAAATCCGGGACCTTGGGATCTTAATTCAGGTGGGCGCAGCACTAAACCACCAAGGCGGTTAAATGTCTGCTTCCTAGAGGTGATAAGGTTATTAGATGGCTGCCTTGGTCGAATGCTCTGATTGCTGGTTCGAATCCTGGTAGCGGCAAACTTTGTGATGGTTGTGTATATATTTATGTAGGTAGTATATTTTCAACATTTATATACATAATTATATTAAAAATATGTCCGTCATCTAGTATCCATAACACAAGTGCTTAGGTTACTTACTTTGGGCTAGATGATAGGTGTGAGTGTAAAAATATTTATTTATTATTTATTTATACATACTTACATACGTACATAAATCACGCCTATATCCCCGAAGGGGTAGGCAGAGGTGGACTAGCACCTACGTTTCGCCAATTATGTTAGGTCCCATGTAATAGGTGGCGAGCCTATTGCCATTTATCGGGCACAAAACTCGCAGTACCATTGCTAGGCTGCTGCCCATTCCTCATCGCTGATTTATCCTTAGTCGCCTTGTACGACATCCACGGGAGAGATTTGGGGTGGTGACAATTATATTCTACTCTGCCGTCACCACACGGCGGTTATTTATTTATAAGGTCGAAATTTCGTGTTCCTATCTGTCCTTCGGGGTATATGGAAGTCATTTTACACACCAAAGTTGCCGCTTTAGACAGTACTGTAACCATTTTGGATCACCCACCTATCTATAATAATATGATTTGGCCCTTATTCTGTTTGTAATTTCAGATTCTGGGCAGCGTGGCAACCTACATAGTGATTATAATCCAGTTTCAATCATCTGAGTATTAAGAATTTTATTGATTCTTATGCGAGGAGGAGCTTGACCTTTAAAATAGCATACAACCTATTCTTAGACCTACTACACACAATAAATCATATAAATCAGTCAAGCCAAGTCAAGCGAGTTCCAAAACAAACACTATGACAAGAGATTTTTAAAAATTAGATTAGTTGTTTGTAAGTAAACATTGCCTTTTAATTATCTATCCAATGTCTTTTTGTTAATTTTCAGCCTTTTAATGCTCCTAATGAACACGTTTCTACTACGACTAGAGAGAGAATGGGTCATAAACCACACCAGACCAATGCTTGTTAATGTGCCTTCTGAGGCACGAAGGATTTCGAGATGATATAGTTTTGGTTACCATCCACCAGTCCACCACCCTTCACGATTATTGCAGGAATGTTAACTAAAGTAATTAATGTATTCATTGCTTCATCATCATTATCATATTTCAGAACATAATCATTATCATCATATTCCTGCCCTGTTCCCAGGTTTTCTGGGGTTGGCGCAGTATTTTGATAGTATGATAGTATATATACTTCTTCTTCTTGGCGCAGTATTTTGATATTAGTATAGATACTTCTTCTTCCATTAATATCAGTCAGTCGTGATCAAGCTATCCATTCCCTTTTGATTTACATCACCAATCACAGTGATGTAAATCAAAAGGGAAGTTGCTAGTGATGAATGATTGTACGGAGAAGTGATGGAATAGACCATATTGAGAGATCAATAGAGAATGTTTGGGGTGACATAATTCTAACCCATCCCATTGAACGGCATGGATTAGCATATTGTCGTTGTGGCTTAGCTTTTACAGTCGGCTTACCGTCTACTACTGATGCCAATCCTCTTTGGGTATATATTAGTGGTTTGCTTTCCACCATTCGGGTGTCCCAAGATGCCTCGTATTCTAAATCGATGAAGATCAATTTTATATAATTGATGATTCTTGTTTCCCTGGTATTCCAAAGAAAAGATATTTTTCTATATTTAATATTTAATAATAAGAACCATTCAGTAGGTACAATAAAAATGTTAATCTAACGTTCTTGTTATATCGTTAACACTGGAATCATTCAGTCTCATCTAAAATGATTAATTTAAAATCTATTGAGATTACACACCTATAGTAGACATTCTTGCCAGCAGACATTAAACACAATATTTAAAAAAAAGTCTATACTTTATATGCTGTTACAAAGAAGTTTTGGCTTTAGAACTTTCAAAAGTATAAAAGCTTTTACATGTATTTAATTTCTATTGACAAAACTTGATTATTAAAAATGTTAAGGTTAAGTGACAAATCTTAATCAACTTGAACGGTAAGGGTTTATCTATAGAGCTATGTTACACGCCTCAAAACTATTGATTCAATACCGTATTCATACCTATTTTTGCCAACAACACTTAATTTTAAAAGGTTTTAAGACTATAATTTCTATGTCAATTAAATTAAAATCGCAATACTCTGTTTTAAAGTATAAGTTATTTTTTGCTCATTTACGCAAATATTTTACTCACGACTCGTTATAAAATGAAATATAATATGTATTAGAATTAAGGGGAGCCTTAAAGAGTTGTTGATAAGAACAGGCGTTACTGTCTTTATTAGGATTTTAAAAGTGTCTTCAGACTTTTTTACTTCCATCACATCTTCAACTTTAATTTTAAGTTGACTTTTACCAACTCTTTCATTCCAGACGAAAACACTATTACACATACTATATAAACAACACATTACGTAAGTAATTAAATGAGTTATTCACAATCTAATATGTATATCGAATGAAAATATTGGAAAATTTTAAGGTAAACCGAAAGCAACTAAAGTTTAAAATCGGTTTATAAAATTTATGGGTAAATATCCAGAAAGATACTAATTAAGACATTGTGACTGATATATATTACAGCTATAATGTAATATATGATAAGGCTGATCGGATGATTAGTAATATGGTTCAGGCATTTAACCTAAGAAAAGAGTGACATCATGCAATTTTAAGGAACTACCCGATGCAAACATAGCTCGAAGGTCTAGAGACAAACATTTCAAGATAAATGCAAATCTAAAGCAAACATTTTTTATGGAAGGGACATTAAATATTAATATTGCCAATTTTAATTATTGCTGATTCATTAGTTTTCTACTTTAATGAGACTACTAAATTGCCTATGGATTTAGTTTGGTTTTTTAAGTATATTTGTTAGTATTAATATTCATTTCATTTACAGAAAATCTAAAATGGGTAGAGTCTAATACTCCATTGCCCTACACACCGGAATAATGTGATGAAATATAACTGACTTGATATCAATAACTATTTACATAGAACTAGATTTGCCAATGAGAAGGATCACAAAGGTTATTTGGTACAATTGAATACGTCTTACAAGAGCTACAATTAGATATAAGTTTAATTAACGATGCATGCAATGCAAATCCGGTTTCATTTGTTCTTGATAGGAAAAAATTTGGTTGACACCTAAAACCAACTCAACATACCACGAACTTGATATGTTGCAAACTCTGAATGTACTGTCAATCTCTACTGACGCATAATTATGCTTATTGTTAATCAAATTTGTTTTGTTATTGGTAATTTTTGAATCATTTTAGCATTTTTAATAAAAGTATTGTTTCGGTAACAAAATTGTCATGAAAACGACAGCAATGAGCAGATTATCGAAAACAGTAACATTATTCAAGTAAACGGTCAATTGAATATGACTTTGCAATGATAAAACCAAATCCGTTACTTACATTTTCAAAAGGATATATTGTTATTCCAAGATATCTGACCTTTCAACATTTTTCATTACAAGTTTGTGCTTAAAAATCAACATTAAAATGCCAAAATTTATTCATTACGATCTGCTTTATGTAGTAAATAAGTCATGTAAGTTAATTGTTAGAACTAGAATAAGTTTCTGAAATGCAGCATACGTAATAAAGGATCACAATAGTACTAGCTCCTTGGATTTACAGCTTCTTGTACCAGAAGAGGTAGTGTTCTCCATCCTCCACGAGTAAGTCATCCACGCCTGAAATGAAGGAAAATATTAAAAACGATATAGAGATGCTGTATTTTACATCCCACATAATTTATAGGAATTTTTTAGACCAATTTCAATGTTTATTAATACGTTTCCCAGAAGTCTTTCAATTTCAGTAAACGGAACATAATTCTCACCGTCACTGGAGTTATCTATCGAGGGTAAAAAGGTTTACCTCAGACCTCCTTCAGTTTTATCCTATCATTTCGTCTGCTACTCAGATATTATTATTATTCCCTATTATCTCTTAACATGGCCGTGTGGTGACGGCAGAGTAGAATACAATTGTCACCACCCCAAATCTCTCCCGTGGGTGTCGTACAAGGCGACTAAGGATAAATCAATGATGAGGAATGGGCAGCAGCGTTCCTCTTATACCACCAAGCAATAGCAATGTACTGCGACTTTTGTGCCCGATATATGGCAATAGGCTCGCCACCTATTACATGGACCTAACATAATTGGCGAAACGTGGGTGCTAGTTCACCTCTGCCTACCCCTTCGGGGATATAGGCGTGATTTATGTATGTATCTCTTAACATCTGACGACTAAAAATGATGGTCGCAAAGATCAACCTAATCCAGAATATTTAATGACTAATAAAGGCAGGCGTCCTTTAAATTATTATTGTGAACGGATAATTGTTGCATCGAATTAGAACCAATTCGATAGTAGTCAACTCAACTAGGTAAAGAAAATTCACAATGCTAAAAGTTTTGTACAAATATTTTATGGTACATACATACATAAATCACGCCTATACCCCCGAAGGTGTAGCATAGGTGAACTAGCACCCACGCTTCGCCAATTAGGTTAGGTCCCATGTAATAGGTGGCGAGCCATTTATCGGGCACAAAAGTCGCAGTACTATAGCTAGGTGGTATAAGAGGAACGCTGCTGCCCATTCCTCATCGCTGATTTATCCTTAGACGCCTTGTACGACACCCACGGGAGAGACTTGGGGTGGTGACAATTGTATGCTACTCTGCCGTCACCACACGGCTATATTTTATGGTGCCATAATCAAATTTAAATTAAAATAATTAATTGCATGTTGCTTCTTAGTGAATAAACGATGATGATCATGAGAAGAGGTGAAAGCTATGTTGGCAGAAGAATGTATTAAGTATGAACGTTAAAGGACGTTAAAGGAGAGGAAGACCAAAGAAGATATGAATAGACTGTGTAAAGGAGGGTACCATAGCTAGAGGAGTGGATGCGAAATTGGTGAAGGATAGAGAGGAGTGGAAGAAGAAAAAAAGGATACATACATACATAATTCACGCCTATATCCCCGAAGGGGTAGGCAGATGTGAACAAAAAGATAGTGAATAAATAATATGAATACTCACCAACAGGTGCCACTAACTGATTGCCTGGTGGGCTGGCTGGGTCAGGGATTTCCGGCAGACGATACAGCAGCCAGTAGTGGTAGCCCATGGGCTCCTCCTTGTGGCCAGCCAGCGTGTGCACGTAATGGCCATTTGGCCACTCGCTAGCCTCGAACTTGAATTTCGGGTTTTGGTCCGCCGCCATTTGCATCACGTGATAGAATGATATGTTCCTAAAAGATTTTAGAGAATGTTAGACTAAGGAAGAAGGCTCGCATTAGGCCAATAATAATTCGAAATTTTTCAGACTATTTCTTATATTTGTAATAATTCTTCTAACATTTATCGTGATCATCATCAACCTGTCCAGGGGGCCTACCGCCTAACTCGATTGCTGATGATAGCTTTAAAGCAATGCATTGCGTACGGCTATCAATTTAGCTAGCAACCATCTTGAATGTTTAGGTGGTCCGGATTTTCTTCCAAATTCATACAAGATCATTCGTTCAAAACTATCGCTGATAGTTTTGGTACATTTGGTGCGAAATTACAGCATGACGTCATAAACTAATAGCTTATGGTTTAGCAATCGAGTTAGGCGGTAGGCCCCTGTTCTCACTACGTCTGGGATCAGCGGAGTATGTTTTCTTTTCCATTCATATAGGCCCGACGTCATAAAACCATGCCCCCTCCTAAGATTCATATCATCCATAACACCATGTAACAGCTGGTTGTTTTACTTTAATCACCCACTTTTACCTTTACCTTTACTTTTACCACCACGTCACAACCAGAAAGGTGTCACTCGGGATTTTCAATCATAATATATTTTCAATTATCGGTTACTCGACATTGTCCTTTCCATCACTTTTCTATACAGTCATCCTTCCTTTCCGGTGTTATAGAGGGAAACGAATATTCGATGGTTAAATGATGTCTGACCGATATTAATTAAAAGGTCAAATACTCCACCGACTCCCGATAACCTGGGAACTTGGCAGGAAGTTGATGATGAGAGAGAATTATTTTTTTATTTTTTATTTTGGCACAAAACAGTCATTACAATAAATTACTTAAACTAATTACAATTATAAAAGACAACGAGTGCCCAAATTAAACTACATAAATGTCTATTACACTGAAATAATGTCGAATGAGACACTTTAAGGCTGGTAAAGATACTGCAAGGTTGAATTTATAAAAGAGTTTGTAGGTATTACTGCTTTCTAAGCCCTGGTTTCTTCCTACCTACCTCGGTGCTACCATGTGCAGAGTAAAGTTCTCGGTGACATTGGTCCCGAGCCACAGCGTGTAGGTGAATGAGACGTTCCTGGCATCGGAGTCGTTGCTCGTCTGTCCAGATTGGTATGCCAGCTTCAAGCTGCCATCGCCACCGTTGCTGTCTGTGAAAGTATAAAGCGGGGAATACACTACACGGACATGTCCGCCAGACAATGCCCGCGTGTACCTCGTTTGTATATAGGTCAGACTGACTGTGATAGTCCTACACTAGGCAAACATCGCACGGACCTAATAGAAGCAAGGTCCGGCGGGGATGTCTGTAGGCATGCCCGCGGGCATGACCGTGTAGGTAGTGAATTTCCCGCTTAAGAATTATGTTGGAGATTTAATCAATTGAGACTACATTCGGGACTTCAGGAGGTGCTGGATAACGCAGTGGCTTGGCACGCTTGGCCTACAATTGCGTAGACTAAGATGTTCTCTAAGGCCGTTCATTGGATGGGTGACCGACAATAATTATCTCGAGTTCCTTCGTGCTTCAGTAGGCACGTTAAGCTGTTGGTCCCGGCTGCAGTTACAGTCGTTGATACCTAATACGCAATGGGGTAGCGTGGCGGGTTCTCCCTACATTCTTCCATCCATAGGGAAGGCCTGTGCCCAAGTACTGGGGACATTAAAGGCCTAGAGATGAGTTGCACCATCCCCTATCATATCTAGTGGTGAAATAGAAGATACATCAGTCCTGTCAGCCGAGAGCCGCCCATTGTTGGGCATATACTCAAAGATCTCCAAATCGAATGTATACAGAATGAATTTTTCAAGTAGGCGTGGATGGCCAAGTTCGAAAATATGAGGAATAGCGAAAGGTGTTCAAAGGAGATTTTGATCAGAACTAAAATGCATCATTGTAATTTTGAAAAATCAATATTCCTACCCAGAAATCGATTCCGTTGATTTATTTTGACAAACTAATTGATTCTGATAAGCTGATTACAACGGGCGTATCTTATAAGGACGTTATGCGTGAAAAAAATATCGCTCGCTTTAAGGCTGGAGTTCACCAACACTCAAACAGGCGATTACTATTTAACTGACGGTTTTTGACATTTATATCTATGGAAGAACAATTCAAAACTGGCGGTTATCTTTTAATCGCTTGTTTTACGTGTTGGTGAACTTGAACCTAACCCGCAAATACAGAAACGCTACTCAAAGTTTGAGTCCTGCTTAACATTTAAGTATTGTCAAAATTGACGTTTTTCTGACAACATTCTAACAGGTTAACACTTAGCTTTATAAGCAGTGCCCTAAATTCGAGTAGCGTTTCTGTATTCGGGGGTAAGACTCCCAAGAACTTACCAAGGGGCTCATGCCGGTTGTCAAGCAGCTTGTCGCTGCAGTGGGGAGGGCGCACGGCGGCTAGGGACGCGGGCGTGAGCGCCGCTACGGCCGCGGCCGTCTTGGCCACGTCTCCCCAGCCACCGTCAGGGTTCTGGCGCTCCAGGAGCCACTTCCTGGCTGCCGGCAGGCTCCAGTGCTGATGGGCGCCGGGGCCGCTGTCTGAGTCTTCGAGTGCCTGTAATGATCATAACGCCTCTTTGCTTCAATAACGTGTTATCTTATAAAACAGTTTTTGGACTTGTCACGTTATTGAAGCAAAGAAGCGATTAAGTCTTTAAGATCTTTAGGCATAGTTTGCCTAAAGATCTTTTTTTGATTTTTACCTAAAATAAATCATAGGATCTCTATACTTGCGCCGTGTGGCAAAAACAAAAAGAGGAAAAATAGAGGCATAGTACAACTAATGATTATTTTATGGATGAAATTTATTTTACATACATCTAATTTTGGGGGAGGAAATCGTCGAGAGCCAAACCTCGAATATTGCAACTGTAGTTGTCCCTATCGCATAGTATTTTGACAAAGCGAGACAGCAACAGTTGTTTCAAATACCTATTTTTCAAATGTCTCTCGGCTTGCGTCGCCTCTTAATTCACCTGTGCCAACCCCTTCGGGTATGTACGCTTGAATTGTGTACGTATGTATGTACCTGTATAGCCAGTGCCGTGGTGGTAAGGCTTCCGAAGCTTCCATCGGGGTGTTGCTGCCGAGCCAGACCAGCCATCGGCCTTCGCACGAAATGGATGAGGCTCCTGTGCCTGTGATCTTGCACCACACAGCGGAGAGCGAGAATCACCATTGATATCGTATCTGCAATTGAAATGCAATCAACATTAAACAGTAGAGCGGGGAGTTCACTAGACGGGCATGCCTGTCAGACAGGCCAGACTGACTGTGACGGGCAAACATTGCACAGACAATAAAAAAATCAATCTTCCATGCTGTCTTGGGAGCAAATTTATGGATGCCGTAAAGGGATATTGCCTGGTGTAGACCTATAAGCTCATTGGGGCATCCGAATGGAGGAGTGCAACCCACCAACAACAGCATACCCAAAGAGGGTTGGTGTCACGTCCTGGCAACTAGATGCTAAGTAGATGGGATTTCGTTCTTAGGACTCGTCGATTTGTAGTTCATAGAGCCTAGCTTAAAGTTCTTACCTAAGCTATGGTCAGCAGCAGCGTTGGCGATGTCCAGCAGCCGTCTGATGTGTCGCCGACGCACGTGAGCTGCAGAAGAACACGCCGCTAACGTGGCGTATGCGAACTCCAGGTCGTGAGGGGGTTCCCGGTGGAGCAGGGCAGCTACCAGGTCCCGGCCGTGGAAGGACCTGGGGTCCTTGCACAGCGCTCCCAGGGCGAGGGTGTACGCAGCCAGCCGCCCCAGAGGGGGTGGGGACTCGTGGTGCCTGGGTGTAAGTACATACATGCATACATACTGCCGCGCTTACGAAAAACGCATTATGTACGATTTTTAGCGAAATTGAGTTATATACATAATAATATGTATTTGAAATCAGGAAAACAAGCTCTATAACTTTCCCATAGAGAGACCATTTCAATATACTGAATATTCTAATTTTTACATCAATAAAGTAGCTCAGCTCCGTTCATACAAATGTACTAAGAAAAAAAATATACGCGTTTTTCTCAGAAGTTGTAAAAAGGTAGATAATGCGTTTTTCGTAAGCGCGACAGCATAAATCACGCCTTTATCCCCGAAGGAGTAGGCAGAGGTGAATGAAAACCAACGTTACGCCAATTAAATACTAAATAAATATTTCTTACACTCACGCTTGTAATCTAGCCTAAAGTAAGTAGCTTAGCACTTGTATGATGGATACTAGGTGACGGAGAAATTTTATTAAACTTAAAATTTTTATATAGAAACATTTATATTTTATGGTGCCGTGTGGTGTGGTGACGGCAGAGCAGAATACATTCCCAACTTGTCTTACAGTCCACTTACTTCGACATCATAAGCAATATTTCAATCTCCATTTGCTTCGCAGATAGTTGCATCTCCAGTCCTTGCTGTTCGATTTCTTTGCCTGTATTGTTGGCCAGCTGAAACATGTAAAAATACGTCGCTTAATTTAGTTATTCTTTTAAAGCTAATTCCACATTACATAGGTGTTAGGCGGTAGGCCCCCTGGGAGGCTAATGGATCTATTAAATGTGCATAATGGTTTTCGGTAAGATGTACGGTACTCAATCTGTACGATTATTCCGATCGTATGAGTCGAGTCAGCATTTACATAAAGCCATCAAAGAATTAGTAAAATACAAGCTTTGAAAAGCAAAGGCAAAAAGCGGTTAGAACATCTCTTAATGAAATTAAGTTGAATTGAAATATATTTATTTCAATTAAATTGAATTTTCTCTTTAATCTGAAATCAGTCGTCTTCATACAAAAAATCTTGATAACAATTCCGGTCATTCTAAACAGACGTAAGCGCCAAATGAAGCCACAACTACGAAGGAATAGGGAAATCTAAACATAAAAAGGTTACTTGTCAAAATTGACAATATTATGATCAGCCTTGCCTGCAGCGTTAGCATCACATGGTGCGTGTCGTTGCCCCAGCCCCAGTCTGACTGCCGATGCTGCAGGAGGTACTGCAGCGCCTTCTGTATGGCCTGCCCCTCGTTCAGGGTCTCCTCCCAGGCGATGGTGGTGGTCGAGGTCGGCGTGGTGGTGGGGGGCGGCTTGCTCGGCGCCGTGGTCGGCGGCTCCGTTTCTGGGGGTGGTGGGATATCTTCATTAATTTAAAAAGAAAACCAAAGAAAATTTTCCAAATATTATTTAAGTATTTAGCCCGGCTAGCATTACCACCGAAACACGATATAATATAGCAATTTATCGCTTTGAACTGTCAAGACAAAGGATTTTTGACAATTGTATGCGATAAATATCTTTATCGTATCGTGTTTCGGTGGTAATGCTAGCCGGGCTGATGCGGGAAACGTCGAGGAGCTCGCTAGCGCAGTGGCGCTGCGCGCTTGGCTGCGATTGTGTAAACTAAGCAATTTGGCTAAGGCCGGTCATTGGATGGGTGACCAAAAATTTATTATCTCGAGTTCCACGGTGCTTCGGAAGGCACGTTAAGCCATTGGTCCCGGCTGCATCTGCAGTCGTTAACACTTACCAACCGGCATTAGGCCAGCGTGGTGGGTTATGGCCCAATCTCCCATATTCTTCCATCCATAGGGAAGGCCCGTGCCCCAGCAATGGGGATAATAAAGGGCTGGTGATGATGATGTGATGATGGGAAACGAACAAGCGTCCTCTGCAGTCTGGGCAAACGCTAAGTTTTTATTTTACGAACGTCTTTTATTTTATAGTTAACTTGCCACTCGGCTAGTTCAAATTTTATCCTGGTTGGCTTAGTGGTATAGGCTCACTCGGCCTTCCGGAAAACTCGACAATAAAAGATAAAATCTCTTAGCATTCCATGGAACGTTGAATCCATGGAATGCTTAAAGTGTCTCGTCAACACTCGTGATAAAGCAGTACCATAGATGAGTGTTGTGGCTACCAGACTTACCAGTTTGAGCATATATTGTGGGCAGCAACAGCAGTAGGCAGTAACTCCGAAAACCACCCATAGCGCCGATCTGGAACAAAGATGCATAATTGTCAATCGTTATTATAAACACAGCAATGAGTAATAGGCAGCAGCATTCCTCTTGTATCACCTAGCAATATACTGCAATTTATATGCCCGATAGATGAAAATAGGCTCGCCACCTATTACATGAGACATAACTTAACTGGCGAAAAGTGGGTGTTTCATTCACCTCTGCCTCGGGGATATAGGCGTGATTTATGTATGTGTGTGTCTATGTCATTGTAATTTAAAAAAAAACAACGGAGAAAAAACAGATTCAGCGACGACGGGACTATTCGGAGAAACCGGCCCTAAAAAGGACTTAGGACCCTTTCATTCTTCGGCGTGTCGCGTAGCCGGTTGCGTGCGAACGCGAGCATCACAATTTTGTATTTTTTTTAATTGGCTTAACGTTCCTGGATACAAGTCCTTTAGGAACTGTCTTTGTATACTTTCTTAATTTTGAATGAATGATAAATGAATGAATGAAAATAATATATGAAATGAATGAATGATCTTAATGCATGAAATGAATTTTACAATAAAATATGGGTGAAACACATTTTAACGCATCTAAGGAGTGCTTGGCGCGAGTCAAATGGTAACAGTTCATGACGGTGACCGATGAGGTGGTGAAAACCACTATAAAATTCTCAACGTCAAACACGGCACAACACTTTTATTTCAATGATTCTTCATAATTGAACATTAACACGGATCCTTATGCATCAAAATAACACAAAGTCCACTCTGAAACAATTTTTGAATGATTGAAATAAAAATTTGACTGACGCCATTGAAGGCCCGCCAAGCACTCCCACAATTTTGTATTTGTAAATAGTTTAGCTATAAGGATCCAGATACAATGAAAAGTGACAGAATCATTTTTTTGCATATGAACCTGGAAGTCACTCACCAGCCAGCATTGTGGGTTTTGGTCCGTTCTCCCTTTATTCTTTCATTCATAGGGAAGGGCTGTGCCCCAACAGTGGGCACACAAAAATGCTTGTGCCGATGATGATGATTGAAACTGCTAGACGCGGGATGGTAACCTATATTGAGAAGGTCACCAAAATTTGTACCCGGAGACTTTTGACGTAATGTGGTTGACTTTGGTAGAATTACGGCGGTTCCCAATATTGAACAGTTGAAGATAGACGTACAACAGCCTAGTTGCTTAGCAACTTCTGTTATTTATCGTAGTATCGCACAATATAACTCGAAATTTTGTTAAAATGAGTAAGCGTAAAATAGAACCTAAAAATGAAGCTCTACAACTTTGGTAAGAAAAAAACATGCTTTTTCCTTACGGGATAAGGTTAAAAAATTATTTGAGTCTATAATCTTCTCCCTGGTGCGAAGTAACTCAGGAAAGAATAGTTTTTCGTTGATTCCCAAAATTTTGCAATTTCGGATTCGGTCGTTTCATTAAGAGTGCGATGTAACAAAAAATGCCAGCCAACTAAATTTTAGTAAGCTTACTTTTAACTGTAGATACAATATTGGGACCCACCGTTACTCCCCTTATTTTCGACCATCTTAAATTAGTTTTGCTACGCCCTGTTGTAAAGAGTTTGATTACGAATTAATTTCTATTCCCTCGTTTCACTGTTGACCTTAAAACAATCGCGCTACAAAGTTACACATTGCGAATACGTAGTTTATCAGAAACATAGTATACTATATCCTGTTAAAACAATGGACTTCCTCAACTGTGCTTCAATATTAGCAGCTTTCCAGTTTCCGACGAAGTTTTAGGATAATTTTAACTCAAACTACACTGTCGTTTGCTTGTAGTGTTTGAAGTGAACTATCGAAAATTCGATATAGTTGCTTTTTGACTAAACTTTACAGCATATTGTTTGTAATGGAATAAAAAGATACGACCGTTTTCGGTTTTCATCTCTAAATACATTCGTAGATAAATCACGCTCGTAATCCGTTTTTTTCCTAGTGGTAGGAGAGTGGGCCATAACCCATCACACGGGCCCAGTGAGTATTAAAGACTACATGCATAATATGCGACCAGGAGCAACGGCAATCACGGAAGAAATCGAGATAGTATAATTGTTATGTCACACCTGACCATAAAGTAGACTTTCCGCCCGTTACTCATATGGAAAAACCTATTGAAGATCAGGGGGTGACATGAAAGTATAATATAAAAAAGAAAGCCTCAGATCGCATTTATATCGACCTCGCTTTCAGCTCTGGCTTCAAATCCATGCGACCTGAGACATTCTTTGCTTTATCGCTGTTGGGATATTTGGTCATTCATCGAATGCCCTTAGTGAACATAGCTTAGTTTACGCAACCGCAGGCCTAGTGCGCTAAGCCACTGCGCCGTCGAGCTCTTCTACTCTTCCACGGTTAAATAGCCATGATTTACGATTACGATGATGAGGTCTTTTCATGTGCTGCAATCTGCAAATTTTCTTATGTCGTACATACGACAGTTTACGTGAGCAACATCGGTTTCAAAGAAGCGAAACGTTGCCAGTACTTAGATCGAGCTGAGGTATCTTAGATAGGCCACGCACGAAGATGTGATGTAAAGTCGTGAAGCTCCTGGGAATGTATTACGGTTGGAAGCGAAATTTATGGAGTCCATAAAATGTATAAGGGACCAATAGAATATTGACAAAGTAATGCTCATCTATCTGCACGGCGTTAATTGAAAAAGCTGTCAAGGTGTTTTGACTGTGTTAGAGCAGATGGTTTTTGTTATAGCAATATTGAAACCAAGGGATAAGGAAATATTAGAACAATTAATCGCATTCTTGCATATAAAAGAGGCACAATTATAAAACTCTTTTCTTTCAAATTTAAATCTTACCGCTACAAATTTTGAATAGTTACATATTGCTTCGAAGTATTTTATAAGTTGTGCCGTTATTTTATTTATTTAGCGTTATGTTATCATGCATCGAGTCGTTGAATTTTGAAAATTCTGGGATTCCTTTGCATAATGAATTTTTAATTGTGAATTTCTTATTTAACTAATCAAACATATAATGACTGTTTGTTGACGGCAGAGCTCAATACAAGTGACACCACCTCCATCTCTCCCGGGGGTGTCGTACAAGGCGGCTTAGAGTGAAGGCAGTGAAGACAACAATCAGTACTAGGCAGCATATGTGGCAAGCCTATTGCCATTCACTGGGAACTTTAATCGCAGTAATTTGCTAGATGGTGCACCAGGAACGCTTGCTACTCATATCCTAAATAATATTAACGAGTAATAATAATATTAGTGACTTGGGTGTTTCGACGACGAAGGCAGTGTTACGAGTATTTATGAGTATGTATATTAATGAACAAGTTGATTGATCTGCACGCGAGCAAATCGACAGCTGACGATGCAATATTTCGCAGCAATAAATCCGGCTGGCTGCGAATTTCCTACAGATCACACAGGGTCAAATATCGAACGGGATCGGAGAGCTATAAATAACTAACGCGTTCACTCTCTCACCGTATGTGAAAAATATTTCTGCTTATAGTCTAGCTTAGTTTAAAAGTAGTGACTGAAAGATATCGGAGTAGAAGACTTGGATGGTTTGTTCACGTTACGCGAAGAGATGAGAGCTATGTTGGAAAAAGAATGTTAGGTATGAACGAGGAAGGACGTCAAAGGACAGGAAGACCAAGGAAGAGACGGGTGGATTGCGTAAAGGATATGACAGCGAGAGGAGTGGAATGGAAATTGATGAAGGATAGCGAGGAGTGGAAACAGGGTAGAATACAATTTGTCATATTGTCACCCACCACCTTTGCCTCTCTCGTGCAAGTTCTGGTTGTTCTTCTGTAATTGTATTCTCCTGTGATTCTGTTTTATTTCTAAATTATTTTTGGGCAACTCCTAATTTATAAAAAAATTGTACTCTCGAAGGTGACTTAACATGCTATAGGGCACTGTCGTCCTCTCGTATGACTAATTCGAAAGCGTCATAATCGTTAAGCGATGTGACACCTTGAGCGTCAAAATGGTATCTCGCAAATTCTAAATGTGTCACGCTGAATATTTATGAGCACGCTCATGCATACGTGTAGCTTATAAATACGTGATATTTATTCCGACGAGGAATTTATGCTAGCGTGTCACGTCACGTGTTCACGAAAGCTCGTTTCGTGGCGAGGCAAACTTGTAGTTGGCTGCTGATGTTAGGAGTTTCGTCATCATCATCATCACCACCTTCTTCTTTTCCTTCTTCTTCTTGCCCTCTTCTAAGTTTATCTTGTCGGTGCAATATGTTTCCTCTTTCTTTTATATTATTACGCACTAAAATGTACTAATTTTTTTCGCTCTCAGGTAAAATCTTACTATGGTTATGAGGTATAGTTGCCGTTGATATAGATATAACAATGTCTGCCTGGCTAGCTACAATCACCTTATCAAAACTGTCTCCATAATGATACTGTTAACAGCATCATTGTACTCCGACAATGATAAAATAGCCAGCCATTCTATGGTTAAGGCTTCCAGGTTAGATGAAGGACAAGAGCTTCCCTGTCAAGCATAAAAAAACATTCATCGCACTCAAAGGTGCTAGTGATGTGATTAATGAATGCATAGAAAAGTAATGGAAAGAATTGAGAGACCGACGAACGGAAAGAGTGATTGGGATGACAACATTCCAATCTATACTGCTGAAGGTTTAGGTTTAGGGTGCCTGACACCAACCCTCTTTGCCCACCGGGCAATCTCCCTTAGTCTACTTTTACCACATCCCCGGGCTGAGTTGGGGATATTATTTTTCGCTTTTAGGATTAATTGAAAATGATGATAACGATTTTAAGAAACAATATCACAGCTTATATAATATTTGCCTGTTTCCTATAAACAATTACTTTAATTTTAAATAAACATCTAATTTACGCCATAATTCATAACCAAGACACGTGTAGAAAACAAAATCAAATATAATAATCATCACGGAAACAAGTTGATGAAATATTTTGTTCATATGATTTTATCGGTTCATTTGTTGACGTTCCTGTCAAAATCATGGGAAAAATTATAAGTAGACCCAAAGAAATTGTTATTCTCCGCTTTTCGTGTAAGGTACCTTTTTGCATGAAAATATCCGAGCCAGCCACTGGGCGTATTTAAATTCCCTCTTTAAGAAAATTCTTGCAAAAAATAAGTGAACTTGCGGTCAAATATTTACCTTTTAGGCTATGAATATCTTCTCCCTTGTAACTTTATATCGAATAGCTACGTCCAAAGGAATGCTTTACGACGGCTCGCTGTCAGAAATCGAGCCTTATTACCAGGCGGTAGAGTGCGTAATTAAAACACGTGCACATTTTCCATGTTGCCTACTGTACATATTGAACGATGTGGCGTGATTCTGTTTTCGCGGCTACAACCGAAAGCTGTTTACATAATGTTCCAGAAACAATTTATCCACCTTTCGGCGTCCCGTGTTACCTGATTGATGTTGCCTCTAACTTATCATGATGTCCTGGTACATTTGTGCTGAAAAATCGAATGGGATGAAATTCGTTATTCGCAAGGCTTGACTTTACCGTTATACCTCAAGTAAACAAACATATTTTATTTTCAAACGAGGTTAGCTTTTAACTGATTGGAATCTTCTAGCGTATTATGGTAGCCTGGTACTATAGAAGTATGGAAAGAAGAAACTGGATGTCGATCGTGAGGTCCCGAAATGTGGATGGGTTCTGATAGAAGAATAGAAAGAAGCGATGCTTATCAATCAAGAGGTCCCAGGTTCGAATCCTAGCAGTGGCAAATATTTGACCAACACAGACATTTAATTTACCATAGAGTGACCAACACAGACATTTAATTTTGTTCTCGAGTAACGGTGCGTACAGCAAGGAGTAAATAGGTTAAAGCGTTCTTCTTATACCAACCAACCAACAACATACTGCGATTTACGTGCTTAATAGAGGACAATAACCTCGCCACTTATAATATTGGCTGCTCCCTTGAGGAGTCACTTGGAAATTGAAGGTCCAATAGACTCCTTGGAAATGGGGAATCAATTTTTTTACACAAGAGTTTTAGGCAGCAAGAAAGGGAGGATATTCTTTGCATCTTCTAATGTATAAACATCTCGTGTCACAGTGTTTGTTATAGAACTCCTCCAAACAAGCTAGACCGATTTTTATGATTATTATTGGTGTATATTTGGCAGGTCTGAGAATTATAGATCATACATAAGCTATTCTAACCCCTAATAAGCCCCTATAAATCTCTCAAAATGTTTGAAACCATGATTATGTATCTACTAAGCTCCATAACATCAAAGCTGTGTGCGTCGGCGCGAGACTGTTAGTTAATTTTCCGTCTGGTGAACTAATTGACCATCTGAACCGATCCTCACTTCGTTATCCTCGCTGCTGAATAATTTTGACGTCATAACTACACGTGGCTATGAATGTGTTTACGTAACCTCGGTGTGGCTATCGGCCTATAAGTCCTGTGTTCTCATACGGGACGAGGTTTACAAGTATGGACTTTGATTTAACAAAACAACTAACAAAAAATGACTACATTGTTGACTTGTATGCTGTAGAGGTAGGAGCGAGGGGAATACCAGCTAAATCCCTAATACACATTACTAAAAGTCCTTGGCTTATCAAGAGCTTACGTAAGTTCTACACTGAAACGTGTGTCAACGGCGGTATTAATATAATAGAATCTTACCAAATATGGCTGGGCAGAGAGAGAAGTGCGAAGGGCGAAGATTAGTGTTGACATGTTGTGAAGGGGCCCCGTAAACCTACACTTGAGTCAAAGGTCCCAGGCGCTGCCACTGACTCCCCTCTCTGCCACATAGAGGTCCGGCACCCGCACGCTGAATCCATGGAATGCTTCAGCGTGCGGTATTCTTTTCAGCGTGCTTTTCGTGCAATATTTTTTTTTTGTTTGACAGGGAAACTCTTTACTGTTGTAGGTTACTATAATACTGGCTGTAATCTTTTTACGAATCCATGTCACTATCTGTTAGATGGATAGTTTTATGTCACTTGTTTTTATGGTCTCGATGTTTTGATTTTGTGCTGTGTAATTCTGCTTTATTATATTTTATTTATTTAAAATATAGTTGTTATTTTTATCCACCAAAGGATATTTACGAGATTTACCTTCATCTCACTTAATGGTAAGTGACGATAAGGGCCGAAGATGGAATCGAGCTTCACCTGAAACCCTCAACCAAAGAGGGGCTGGCTATCTTATCACAAATTGTCGGAACTGTTATAATTATGTTGTTAAAATTATTATAATGGCGACAGATTTTGATAACATAGTGAGTTGTAGTTACCCAGGCGCACTTGAAAAAAGTCCTACCACCAACCGAACCGAGAACAAAATTGTACTGTCCCTAGGATCGAACCCGAGACCACAGAATCTAATTCCGTTGGGTGGACCACTAGACTACGGAAGCGGTTGACATTACACGGTAAAATAAAATCAGTAAAGTAGGTGTTTCCTAAAGAGTAATTAATGATTAAGCAGTGGATCGTTAAGAGAACTATTTCAATTTGTCCATTCGGTTATGTGGACAAACCAATACCCAGTTTACGCAGTTTCATTGCAACATAGATCACATGGCGTTGAATTCTGGATGTAACGTTAATGCCCCAGGGAAATCTCAAGTTTCCCAACAAAGTATATCCCATTAAGTTTCTTCCGATAATGAAAAGAAACGGTCACTTTGCCAAACGTAATCTTTAACGTGTTAATGTTCATACCATACATACACATACATAAATCACGCCTATATCTCCGAAGGGGCAGGCAGAGGTGAAATAACATCCACGTTTCGCCAAATATTACATACATACATACATACATATATCGCCAAATATTAGGTCCCATGTCCATGTACACGCCATCCCAATAGGTGGCGAGTCCATTGCCATGTGTATCGGGCACGAAAATCACAATATATTGCTAAGTGGTATAAGAGGAATGCTGCTGCCTACTACTCATCACTGTCTTTACCCTTAGTCGCCTAGCCACGGGAGACATGGGGGAGGTGACAATTGTATTCTGCTCTGCCGTCACCACACGGCCACGTGTTAATGTAATGTTACTTAAAGACCTTGGCTTGTCTGGACCGTACGTAAGTTCTACACTGGACCGTGTGTCTAAGGCGGCTCTCAAAGAATCTTACCAACTAAGGCCGAGCAGAGCATTATTTATTATTATTATTATGTTGTGAAGGGACCCCGCAAACCTACAGTCCCAAGCGCTGCCAGTGACTTTCCTCTCTGCCACATTATGGATCCGGCACCCGCACGATGAATCCATGGAATGTGAAGAGTTTTCCTCCCTTCGCCTAAGACTGCTTTAGTGAACATGCTTAGTGTACGCAATTACTTAGACCGGTAGGCAATTGACAAAAGTATATTAATTACCATAATCCCAAGTTAGCGCAATGTCTAACGCTAAACGCGATAAACCTTGTTTAAGCTGAGTTTTCACATTTTTGAGCCCACTGATCGGTTTTCTGTTGCCACACCGCACTCAATTCCTGAACCTACAATGAACCTCCAAAGAAAGGAAATTCCAAGCAGTAGCGCTGGAGTTTTGTGGGTAATTCCTATCCCAAGCAAACAAATCTCAAAAACCAAACAAAGGCAAAAATGAAATAACAACTTTTCGGAAGAATAAAAACAGTATTTTGTTTTTTTCAATGGCCCAAGAATGATTGATTCTTTTGCGGGCCGCTGGAGATACCCGCCAATCGGTCATCCGGAACGATTTCTTTGTAGTTACACCTCCCCCGAAACCCCCCTTGGGGTAATTACTCCCCTAATTCGAATTCTTGTACTCCGCGGAAGGTCGCCGATGAATTGGATTTCGACGAATCGCCCTTTGAGTGCAGCTCCTGTGATTCCGGCTTCGGGTGATTCGGCAACCGAATCGAAAAGGTTTCCTCTGGAGGTTTGCAGACAAAACATACGAAGTAATTTCGATTGGATCGCAGAGTGTATTCTGATTACTCTCAGGACCGAAAGTTGTGAATTCGGGATTTGCGTACGGAAAATGGCACGGCCTGTATAAAAAATTGTATTAAACACAATATTGTTGTTCAAGTATCTATGGATAGATTCTCTTTGTTGATTTAATTTATAACTGATGTGGGTGTAGACTACATATAACACGCCTATATCCCACAGGGCTAAGTTACCGCGCTTTATTGTTCCCTTTAAGGTCCCCACTGCAGGGGCACGGGCCTTCCCTATGGATGAAAGAATATAGGGAGATCTTCTTATTATACTCATGCGTTAATAATTATAAAGATTTATGTGAATGAATTAATGTCCGAAAACGTTTAAAGTTTTTGGACGTTAATTCATCAAAGAGTCGTTGGTAAAAGGAGCCATTAGTGTATAAAAATGAGCAATGTAAATAAATAAATAACATTCCAGAACACTTCAACGAATGATATTGGACTAAGTCGCCCGCAAAGCTGGTGTTATACGAAATACGCCTCTAATCTAATACGAATAAGCCTTAAACGATTTATCAAACTGAACATTTCGAGTCTACGGTCCAATCAGGACGTTCACCGGATGATCGATGGTGCGAATAATGCGATCGGGATCTTTTCAACGCATCGCTTCGACGCTCTGGGCGCCTGGTCGGGGAATATATTAAAATCTTGTAGTACAGAGTCGATGGACACATCCCTCGTTACAACTAAAACGCCACAAATAAAAAACAACTTAGAAACATTGTGTGTCGTAAATATTATGGAGTAAGATTTAGATTTGCAAGATGGCTAACGGCTTTGCCTAAGGCAACTCTATAGGCAGGTATTGTATCATTTTAATATCGATAACCATCAGTCAGCCTCTTTGTGTATTCCCTGGGGGTACATAAAAGTAATATTACTCCATGTGCCCGCTTCGGGCTACCTTCCCAAACTACAGTGTGTCCTTCGATAAAGTGCGATCCAGCAAGGGAGTGAAACTAGATGATAAATCATCGACATAAAACATACAAAACAAAATTTAGAAAAATTAGTAGTGGTTCTATTTATGTAAAATAAAAGCAATAATTATGTCAAATAATGTGTTCATGACAAAATAACCCACAAAACACTGGATATCAGGTCAGAAAATTTATTTTTCATCCCACCATCTCGGAATAAGCGTTTTTGCTCTTCTGAGTGCAAAAGCCGTTTTTATCCTCTAGAGGATAAAGTAAATTTGAATTTAGAACATCGTGTGCAATGAGTTTGTGAATTCAAAACATCATTATACCTATTTATTTCTACCTCCATGGTGCCGAAATTATCATGCAACCTATTTTAATTTGTTAAAAACTTAGACTCGGAACTTACTTGGTGAATTTTTTTGGAATTTGCTTTGCGCGCGCCCTTTTCTTTTCACGTCATAAATTTGTTAAAACCTAGGAGTACCGTGACGGTCAATCAGCTTGGCGTCAATCTTGCTTTAAACATTTTGATCGTCTACAATGCTTGCTTGATGCTTGAGTCAAGCATTTAAAAGCTTTTTAGGTTTGTTTGATTTGTTTACGCTAGCAACGGAACAAAAACAAACAGAAAATCAACGTGCATGACTCAAGCTGATTGACCGTCTCGGAACTCCATTAGGGACGGTAATTTTTATTCGGTACTTACAGGTGTGTCTGGATAAACTTTGCGGGCGTGTCTGGGTGAATGCGTGTTTTGTTGGTGTGTCTGGGTGAATGGGTGTTTTGTGGGTGTGTCTAGGTTAATGGGTGTTTTGTGGGTGTGTCTGGGTGAATGGGTGTGTGTGAATGGATGGGTGAGTATTGTGGGTGTTTCTGGGTGAATGGGTGTTTTGTGGGTGTTTCTGGGTGAATGGGTGTTTTGTGGGTGTTTTTGGGTGAATGGGTGTTTTGTGTGTTTCGGAGTGAATCGGTGTTTTGTGGGTGTTTCTGGGTGAATGGGTGTTTTTTTGGGTGTTTCTGGGTAAATGGGTGTTTCTGGGTGAATGGGTGTTTGTGGGTGTTTCTGGGTGAATGGGTGTTTTTGGGTGTGTCTAAGTGGATGGGTGTGTATTGCGGGTGTGAATGTTGTGCGTGTTTCTGGGTGGGTGTTGAGAGTGTGTTTGGGTTAATGGGAGGGTGTTGTGGAAGTTTCTGGGTGAAAACAGAAACTGTTGTGATTGTATTTTTTTTTTGTATTTTGCAATTTCCTCGTTGGGGGGGATGAAAAGTTACGTGTTGCACTCAAGTGCAAAGATTTTTCACCATGTGCTCTTTGAAATGAGCACGCGGTTAAAAAACAACTTTGCACTCACGTTCAACAAATAACTATTATTTGCGTATATTATAGGTATATAACTATTATATAAAAATTTCGTGTCACAGTCTCTGTTATGAAACTCCTCCGAAACGGCTGGACTTTTGTAAAATTTTATTGTGTGTTTGGTAGCTCCCAGAATAAGGTCGTAGGCTATTTTTTATAGCCCCGGGTGGTATTGTTATATTAAAGTAGATATTTGACCGTGTGTTGCCGGCAGAGTAGTATAGCATCACCTCATATCCTCAAATAGGTAGGAGGTAACTATTGGATCAGGAAAAGGGTCGCCATATGGAGACGGATTTTGACAAGATGGTGGTAGCTAGCCAAGCGAACCTGATAAAAGTCCTACCATTAGGGTTAAAAAGCTAAAACTTCTACGTTACCAGCTACAACTAATTACTACGGCACTTATTAGGGATTAGCTACGATCTGCTACGGAGTCGCTACGAAACTTGCTACGGCAACTAAGTAGTTTGCAACTGAACTGCTAAGTCGCTTTTATAAAGTTCACATCCAGAAATCTATTCTAGAATTCTAGCTCAGGGTAAATAAATTCGAGGACTATGTCCGTGAATCTGCATATCAAATAAAATATGCAGGTAGTTCCTAATGCATATTAAAAAGGTCAGACATACATACTTTTTTATGCTAGACAGCCCTTTGCCCTTCATCTCACCTGATGTTAAGTGACGATAAGGGCCGACGATGGAATCGAGCTTCACCTGGAACCCTCAACCACAGAGGGACTGGCTATCATTTCACACATTGTAGGAACACAATAATGCTGTTAACATTATTATTATGGCGACAGACTTTGATAAGATGGTGGTAGCTAGCCAGACGGACTCGAAAGAAGTCCTACCACCAACCAAATCGAGTACAAATTTGTACCCTCCTGTGGATCGAACCCGGAATACATACATAAATCATGCCTATATCCCCAAAGGAGTAGGCAGAGGTGAATTAACACCCACTTTTCGCCAATTAAGTTTGATCCCATGTAATAAGTAGCGAGTCTATTGCCATTTATTGGATACGGAAATTGTAGTACATTGCTATTATAATTTTCTCATTGCTGTCTTAATCCTTAGTGGTAACAATTGTAATCTGTACAAAGATTTTGGTGGTTAGAAAAAGAATTCCCGCCTCAAGATCATAATTTTTCGAAATTCTTTTTCTAACCACCAAAATCTTTGTACAAATTTTTCTAACATTTATATAATGTTAAAATTAAAATCGAATAATTATAATCTGCTCTGCCGTCACCACAACAAGGCGTTAAATAGGTAGGTATCAAATATGTGGCAATGTGTTGACGGCAGAGCAGAATACTATTGTCACCACCCCCAATCACTCCCGCGGGTGTCGTACAAGGCGACTAACGTGCACGGAGGCACTCTATAATATATTCTTGATCATCCATCCCATGACCGACCTTAACGATCATGGCTTAGTTTGCGCAATCGCAGGCCATCGAGCTCCTGACTTTTATAACCTACAATATTCGAGGAATCTAAGGAATGCTAATAATTTCGTCTGAAGTATAATAACATTAAAATAAAATCACAAAACGACCACAGCCATAGGAAAATTATTCTAAAAGTTCCCGGTGCCCAAAGTTATTCGGGGAACGTCCAGCAGAGCTGAGCCACAGTAAATATTCTAACAGAAAGTCCGCTACGATTTTGGTAAGCGAGGCCAAGTCTTGTCAACTGTTGTTTTCTTAGCGTGTTAGGGTGAATTTTTCAGTCATAATCATCACGACCATTGGCTGCCCCAGTTAGCTATTCGATTTTAATTTTAATATTATATAAATGTTAGAAAAATTAGTACAAAGATTTTGGGGTTAGAAAAAGAATTTCGAAAAATTCCCGCCTCAAGATCATATTTTTTCGAAATTCTTTTTCTAACCCCAAAATCTTTGTCCCAGTTAGATTTAAATTAGCAATTGATTAATTTCGACATTAAAAAACATTATAATCTATAGAAAGTCGAATTTTCAAACGCTTCTCGTGAAAAAATATATTATGATGATTAACTAACATAATAAACAACCATGATTTCAGAATAAATGTCTGTGTTCACAAACATTTGCCCCTAGCAGTAGGTCTAGCACAGGACATGGAAACTTTCTCTCCACTTATTAGTGTTTTGTCTCGGGAGTTAGTGGAAATCAGTGCGAGAGTAAAATATCCTCGGGGAAAGGAAATTCTCTGAAGAGGTTTTATCCACGTCCCGTGCTACGGGGGCTGGATTCTCTTGGCCAATAGCAGCGATCTAATTATTCTCGTCGACACTAATTATTCTTTTATGAGTTACTGCTTATAAGATTTACTGTGGTGTTCATCTTATGCCAGCAATTTATGAAGCCTTCAATTATTTGATTTTGCTTTATATTCAACAGTAGCTCGGTGTCACTATTATTTTTATAAGCGATGTTAAATTTTTTAATTAAATGAATGTTACATTTTGTCGTGTGGTGACGGCAGAGCAGAATACAATTGTCGCCACCCCCATCTTCCCCATGGGTGTCGTACAAGGCGACTAAGGATAAAGACAGCAATGAGTAATGGTCAGTAGCATTCCTCTCATACCACCTAGAAATAGTTACCACCTAGAATTTATGTGCCCGATATATGGCAATTGGCTCGCCACCTACATGAACCTAACTTAATTGGCGAAAAGTGGGTATTAATTCACCTCTGCTTACCCCATCGGGGATATAGGCCTGATTTATGTATGTATGTAGTAAATCTAACTAAGATACAGTTGGAATGTATTAAAAGTACACTGTGTTAACAATATCACAACACAAAAATTGTTCCATTCCGTAGCCAGAAGAGCTGTTCCACCGTGAGCTCTTCGTATTTTACATAACACGTGTCGATGAAGAAATTTACATTCATTACGTCGTTTGTAATCTCCTGAGGGGATATGCAGCCCTGGTACTTATGCAGAGCTAAAACGCCGTATAAATTTCATATTTTCGTTCGTTTCTGAAATAAAATAAGTCTGGGTGGCTGTTCATGTATTTTTAAGTATTTGAATTCGTTGAATGGTGTCAAAATAGACATGTATTTATTTTAGGTAAAAATAAATCATAATCATTTCTTACATTTACACCTATAATTTAGGCCATAGCACTTGTGTTTACTAGATGACGAACAAACGAATAACACAACCAGCCGGCAAAAAATGGAATTAGATTTTTTTTTATTATATAATTACATACATACATACATAAATCACGCCTATATCCCCGAAGGGGTAGGCAGAGGTGAACCAGCACCCGCGTTTCGCCAATTATGTCAAGTCCCATGTAATAGGTGGCGAGCCTATTGCCATTTATCGGGCACAAAAGTCGCAGTAAATTGCTACGTTGTACGAGTATAAGAGGAACGCTGCTGCCCATTCCTAAGCACTGATTTATCCATTTATTATAAAATTTATACATGCATACTCCCACAGGGGTGGCAGAAACCAGTTAATTTTGATTACCATAATTGTCCCACATCCCACATTTATTGTCACACACTTTTATTTCTACTCTGTAGTCTTCTTACTGACTAGCTAGCTAACAGCTAGGGCTTATTATTGTAAAGGCAACGTCTATCCATCTAATCGACCATGAGATTGTGGATAAAATTAAACATTCCGACAGAGTCCCTAGTACTCTCTCCGATTGAATGAATTTTTTCATCAAACTCAACATCCTACGCTAGAAACCCGAACTTCTTTCGGCATTGAGTTTCAATCAACTTATTAGTATTCGTAAGGCAAAGGAAAAGATTTGAAATAAATCTAATTTTGCAAGTTATATAAGCTTATAAATTTAAAAGGCAAACAGAAGATAGACATTTACTGCCGCACTCTAAGACGTCAATTAACTTTAATGAGTACTTAATAAAAAAAAATACAAAACTAAACTAGATAACCAGCAAGAATAGCGACTAGGTTTTAATTGACCTTTTTTATTAAGTAGGTAGGTACCTACTCATTAACATTATTTGACGTGCTCTGGGTAGGGATGTTACAGTATCATCATCATCATCATCATCACCAGCCCTTTAATGTTCCCACTGCTGGGGCACGGGCCTTCCCTATGGACGGAAGAATATAGGGAGATATAGTTACAGTATAATTAGACATAATAATTAGAGAATTTCGCTTCTTAAATACAAAACCGACTTAAAGCTAAAATCCTGAAGCGTTTCATTATTACAAGGAAAGGCCTAAAGTGTTTACTTTAAAAAAGCGCCTTAAACAAAATTGATTTTGACTGACTAAGAAAATCAGTCACAGGTAGTTATGCCTAGCCTATCCTTTTAGGCGAAAAGTTGGTATTGATTCACCTGTGCTACCCCTTCGGGAATATAGGCGTAATTTATGTATGTATGTAGCTACTGCCCATTACCCATCGGCACTCATCGCTGTTTAGCTTGTAGCCCAGTCAACCTTCAACCTCGGAATGAAAGATAAATTAGTATAAATCTTTTGTTTTGTGGTCCAAAATATTGTCTGAAAAGCCACAAATGCAATTTTTTTATTTTTTTTTATTTGGAAAACAAACAGTCATTTACAGTTATAGTTGAGTTACATTTTTTATAAAGACTTACTGCCGCACTCAGAGACGTCAAATAACGTTAATGAGTACCTACTTAACGTCAAAAAATGACAATTCAAAACTAGTCGCTTGCCGGGTGTATGGTCTAGATTTGAATGAACATTTTTGACATTACATACTCATTAAAGTTAATTGACGTCTCTGAGTGCGGCAGTTACAGTTTTACTAATTGCAACTTAATAAAGAAGTAACGTTACCAACGAAACTTACGAGTAACACCAAAACTTACAAAAACAAATATTTATGTGATAATTATATACATTTTTTTTTTACACTCACACCTATCATCTAGCCCAAAGTAAGTAGCCTAAGCACCTTGTGTTATGGATACTAGATGACGGACATATTTTTAATAATTTTAGTTACTACAACATATTTTTTAAGGTTTTCACTTTTAGGTTTATATATGTTCTGACTTTTCATTATCCTAACAATGTCAAAAGTTTATCAAATTGTTAGTTATTTGAATTTATGTAGGTAAATATTTTTAATATAATTATGTATATAAATGTTGAAAATATACTACATAAACATTTACACAACCATGACTCGGGAACAAACATTTATGGTCATCACAAAGTTTGCCCCTACCAGGCAATCTGAGCATTTGACCAAGGAGGCCGTCGATACATAAACATCTCTTACAAAGTACAAAACTTACTTTTTATCTTAGCAATAGAACAATTAAATATATCAACATCACATAATCTCTTGCTTTCATTATATAATTTACATGCACGCTTAATGAGGGCATTGCTAGCATAGCACATTCTGCTTCTAGTAACATGAAACAAATTCTTGCGGCGACATTGACGTTCACGTCTGCGAGGTACTCTTAGGTTTGTTTTGTCGTCCAAAATACTGTCTCGAAGGCCACAAATGCTATCTTGGCATATTTTGTTTGTTAAATCATAGTACATTTGTTACCCCCGAATACAGAAACGCTTATCAAAGTTTGAGTCTTGCTTAACATTTAAATATTGTCAAAATTGACGTTTTTCCATACAAATTCTGACAGGTAATGTCCACTTAACTTTTTAAACAGTGCCCCAAATTTGAGTAGCGTTTCTGTATTCGGGTGTTAGTATTCCGTATTAGGTATCTGTTTTATTAGCTCCCGTTGGTGAGCACTGGTTACACAAACTTCGGCACGTCAAAGTCTCACGGAGACTAATGGAGACTAATTTCACACCTAGCGCAAGTCTGCCGGTTAGTGCAAGGTGTCTAATTATGCACGTTAGTCGCAGTATTAGTTTTAGCTCGCCTCGGAAGCCTGGGATTATTGCCTGTCAACAGCTTTAGCCAGAAAGTTTAAATAAGACACATATTCTAGAGGATTTTGATAGCGCATAGTGCGTTAACGCGGTCGGCCAGCGATTGCTGAAACTGGGCAATGTTCGCTAAGGCCGGTCATTGGATGGGTGACCAAAAGTTTTTTCTTATCTCGAATAGCGCAGTGGAATAATCCGCTCGGCCTGCGATTGCTGAAACTGAGCAATGTTCGCTAAGGCCGGGCATTGGATGGGCGACCAAATTTATTATCTCGAGTTCCTCCGTGCTTCGGGAAAGCACATAAAGTCGTAACTGGCTACCACCATCTAATCAAAATCAGTAAAATATAAATACAGTTAACATAAAAATAATGTTAACAGCATTAACTGCCGCACTCAGAGACGTCAAATAACGTTGATGAGTACTTAACGTCAAAAAATGACAATTCAAAACTAGTCGCTATTCTGAGGTCTATGGTCTAGATTGGAATGAAATTTTTTGACATTAAATACTCATTAAAGTTAATTGACGTCTCTGAGTGCGGCAGTAAATGTGTTCCAACAATTTAGGATAAGATAGTCAGCCCCTCTATGGTTAAGGGTTACGGGTGAAGCTCTATTCCATCTTCGGCCTTTACCGTCACTTGCCATCAGGTGAGATGAATGACGCCAAGAGCTTCCTTGTCTAGCATAAAAAAATAGCAAAAACCAAAACATACGTTAGCCAAAAGCTTGGAATCGAAAAAGCTACACTGACTGGACTAACTGCGGGTCCCAATCTTCTATCTACAGTTAAAAGTAAGCTTACTACTTACGTTTAGTTGCCTGGCATTTTTTGTTATATTACGATAAATAACAGATGTTGCTAAGTAACTAACTGCTGCACTCAGAGTCGTCAAATAACGTTAATGAGTAGTTAACGTCAAAAAATGACAATTCAAAACTAGTCGCTATTCTTGCCGGGTCTATGGTCTAGATTTGAATGAAAATTTTTGACATTAAATACTCATTAAAGTTAATTGACGTCTCTGAGTGCGGCAGTAAGCTGTAGTACGTCTATCTTCAACTGTTGATAGAATAAAACTATTGCTAGTTTTAGCAGAAAACAAAAGAGCGCACCCATCGGACGGCAGGAGTTATTGCAAAAGTGCAATTTCCTGTTGAGATTCCGGCAGAGTATTTCAGCCGTTGGGCACTGGAAGGCAATGTCCGGTCCGAATGTTAAATTTTCCCAGCATCCTGTACTGTAGATACTCACATAGAAAATTCACGCCTTTTTCTTTCTTACTGTGTGGTGACGGCAGAGCGGAATACAATTGTCACAACCCCCATCTCTCCCGTGAGCGTCATTATTATTTCATACATACATCACGCCTATATCCCCGAAGGGGTAGGCAGAGGTGGCTAGTTCACCTGTATGATGTATGGCAATGGGCTCGCCACCTATTACATGGGACCTAGCATAATTGTCGAAACGTGGGTGCTTATACACCTCTGCCTACCCCTTCGGGAATATAGGCGTGATCTATGTAATGTAATATTGTAATGCAATTTTATTATTAAAAGACACATCAAGATTATTTAAATTTTGTCTCAAGCCCAAGTGACTGGGGTATAGTCATAACATAATATTTCATCACCGAAATTGAACCTAAAACTGTACAAGTTAAGGCATAAAATCGATAAATTGCGGTTAATAGTTTCGTGTACTATGACGGTGAATGCTCCAGTTTGTACCCTACTCAACTCTAAAACACAATATTATTACTCACAGTCGCTGGTCCCTTTGGCGTGAGTTAATTTAATTACTTGCAAAGTTCGCGATGCTGTCTGGCTGGCAGTTAGATTAACTTCAAAGACACGCCGTTAATTATAAAAAGAACCTTATGTTCATCTTTATCTTACACAGGACTGACAGGAGATGCTGAGTTCATGCCCGGGCCATGAGCTACCGCTTGATGCCCGCAGCCCGCCACTTGGCGGATGACCCGGATGATGATGATGTATTCTATTCTTTCCAGTATATTGGCAACTTGTCTAGAAGCAACCAAGGAAAGATGAAAAAGGCAGCGACGAGTAATGGGTAGCATCGTTGCTCTTATACCACCTAGCAATATACTGCGATTTACGGGCCCCGGTAAATGGCAATAGGCTTGCCCCCTATTGAAATGGGACCTAACATAATTAGCGAAACGCGGATGCAATTCCCCTCTTCCGACCCCTTCAAGTATCAACGCGCGTGATTTATGTATGTCTGTGTGGTAAATAGTGTCGTTGGTCCCCAATTTTTTTGTGCAAAAAAATCTCAAAATCTACCCGCAATTTCTCGTTTCACGAAAAGACAGTAAAGTTGCCGAATATAAATGTAATCTTGTATCTTTCTGTAATGGTCTTTTAGCTTAGAGGCCTCTTATCTTCAGCCCTAATTACCGCATAATTAAGTCTTATTACGGTACTAAAGCTTTGCCCAGTCCGGCCTCCAAAGTATAGGGGAAGGGCCTAAAGCCGGTCATACTAGCTAAAACAAGACGTATTCTCGTGTCAAATAGTGTAACTTTTACTTACATACATACATAAATCACGCCCATATCCCCAAAGGGGTAGGCAGAGGTGAATTCTCACCCGCGTTTCGCCAATTATGTTAAGTCCCATGTAATAGGTGGCGAGCCTATTGCCCTTTATCGGGCACAAAAGTCGCAGTATATTGTCAGACGGTAGTATAAGAGGAACGCTGCTGCCCATTCCCCATCACTGATTTATCCTTAGTCGCCTTGTACGACACCCACGGGAGAGATTTGGGATGGTGACAATTGTATTCTACTCTGCCGTCACCACACGGTAACTTTTAGCTGGGTTGAAATGTCGTGTCATATACAAAAAATAATTTATAAAAATACATTGCAGTTCCCCTCGTACCTATGTCAGCGCCACCTCCCACTTATATCGCTCATTAAATACCTATTCTTGTCACACCTGTCAATAAAGTGGAAAATCCCACTTCCTGGTCAGAGGGTGATATAAAAATATGTATAATGTAGTTCGGGCGTTAAAAAGAAAGCCTCAGATCGTATGTCTATCGCAAAATAATCCAAACCAAAGCGATCTGAGGCATTTTCTGTTTTATCGCCCTTGGTATATAATCTACTACTGTAGCTTTATTGATTTGCTTTAATGATTATTTTTTCTTCACCAGTTGCAAAGTAGTAAAAAATACAAACCATTTTTGTCAGATGGCGCTGTTTAAAAATGCCTAATGAAGTTAAGACTGGAGGAAAATATTATTTCGATAGTTTCGTTCGAAAAAGTTTTGTTTAGAAAATGTTTCAGTTAGTTGTTAGTTGTGCTGGCTTTTAGCCAATAGGAGAGTCCTGTTGGCCAATATCCAGGTTTGAATCATAGGTATGATGAACACGGGTATTTGTCCACGAATTACTAATTACGAATTACTAATTATCACAAAATTTGCCCCTACCAGGATTCGAACCCGGGACCACTTGGCCAATACCCGGTAATCCGAGCATTCGACCAAGCCGGCCGTCTTTCATAAATGTTAGGTAATCAAAATACATACCTAATCCAAATCACGCCTATAGATCTCTAAATGGGTAGACTGAGGTAAAATAACCCACATTTCACCAATTATTTTAGGGCCCACGTGCGCGATGAATGGCATTAAGCATTCCAATTTCCATGGCATCTTATGATTGGCGAAAATTGGTCCCACGAAATGGATAGCTAGCCTTTTGTCATATATCGAGCACGCAAATAGTAGTTTATAAATATGTAAATTGCAAGATGGTATAACAAGAACGCTACAGCCCTTTACTCAGCACTGTTTCAACCCTTTTCAAGCCGCAGGAGATTGGGCGTGGTGACAACTAACTGTATTCTGATCTGCCGTCACCACACGGCTAATTTATTACGGTGGAATTTATTTATAACATTAGAATAGAATACACTTCATTGTACACCAAAAAAAGGACAGAACAATACAGGAAGTAACATGAACAACGGAGCACAAGAGGCGGTCTTATCGCTAAGAGCGATCTCTTCCAGACAACCTTAGAGATGGACATAGTACAAAGATTTTAATAGTTAGAAAAAGAATTTCGAAAAATTATGATCTTGAGGCGGGAATTGAACCCGCGTCCGCTGCTATCCGGGCAGGTGCCTGACCGCTCGGCCACCCAAGACACAGTGTCTAATTTTTCGAAATTATTTTTCTAACTATTAAAATCTTTGCACTAATTTTTCTAACATTTATATAATGTTAAAATTAAAATCGAATAGATGGACATAGTGTTTTAATTATAATATGGCAGCTATGGTGCACATAACTGTAGCTGGAACATTGTTAAATGCAAAGTTGGTTTTACGGTTCTTCGGTAAGTCAGCCCCGGTCAGTACCTACCTAGGATGAAATCTGCAACTTTATAGGTTTCCCGATACAAGCGCGCTCCTTTGGCGAAGAATAAGCTTCGCACAGTTCGTATATTACTGCATAAATTACTCCTGGGTGCGGAGCCTGCCCATAAAATAAATCCGCGCCGTAAAAACCTTCGAACAAAGCCCCGAGAGGGGCCTGGGAGGCCGCCATCGGATTCGTATCACAAGAGCGGTTGAGAATGCAACTCGAGCAAGCACTCGACACAGATTCGGATGCGAGTGCTAACAAGGGGCCGGGTGCGTTTTGGGTGAAGTGAGTTCGAGACGGATTCTTCAATATACCTACAGTTTTACGGGTTGTTTTGTATTTCAAGTCGAATTTTAGATACTCGAATTGTAAAGTAAGATATTATACATATCTCAACTGTTTCTCGATAAACAGAAAAAAAGTATGAGGTATATATTATTATGAGCATCAGAATTTCATATACCTACTGAAATATTATGTCATCTAAAATTTAACAAAAACTGTCAATTTGTCACATCTTACGATACATAATCACGGCGTTAAATTAAAAGGCGACATTTATAGCCCATATTAATCCAACTAAACTATAATAATTATTGATAATGAACATTACTTCATAAGTTAGCGGATAGCTTATCACACACATGAACCTGACAAATATCTTTCGCTAAGTTAAAAAACTTAGTTCACAAATATTATTTTCCCAGAAAATGTCTAAGATGTTCAAACTTAAGGTAAAGTCCATTAATCCAGTCGCGTACGGTTGGTAAAGGACTTGTTACTAGAGAGAAATGCGGCTGCAGTTTTGAAACGATGGCGAAGGAGCAATTTATGCAGGAAGGTAAATTGTGTAGGTTTACTTTAGATACTCGCTCTCTATATTGACCGACAAAGTGATTATTATAAACTGTTAAAGTCCCTACTGCTGGGATAGACGAATTCCCTATGAATTATCCTATCCATGGGAAAATGAGCCCTTGCCCATCATGTCGTTCAATGTGAATTGGTGGATATTAACGATGGCGATGCAGCCGGAACCAAAAGCTAAGCTACCAGTCGAAGGTTTTGAGATAATGTATTTTCATCCTTCTAATTTGAAGACATTGCCTAGTTTTCATTTACCTCTTATTCATCAAAACTAAATCATTTCTTAAAAACCTTTTTTTAACTTTAACACTCTTTGGTCTCTTTCTGCCAAAAACGTGTTAACGCTAACAGTAAACGTTTTATTTAGCTGGCAGCACCTTATTTTTAGCATATTCGTTTATCAGCATATTGTCTAGCGCCGAATTCGATTTCGTAATGACAAGTCTATCAGCTATCATGGCTTTGAATACAATTTGTGTACTACGAACGCCAAATAGAAATATTTATTGAGACAATTTTTTTTTCCAATGTTGGAATTTTAGTTTGCAAACAAAGGTAAAAGCATTAGTTGATTGTAACTTGTCATTTATTCACTTGCCGTGTTCCAAGGTTATCAACAGTTAGTCCTTAAATGATTGATGTACAACCTTATTATATATTGCTAGTGATCGCCCACGGCTTCGCTCGCGTTATTATCAGTTATTTTAAAGCCTAAAGTCTTCCTCGATATATGGACTATCCAACACAAAATTATTATTTTAATTTTAATTAGTAGTTTCTAAGATTAAAGCGTTCAACCAAACAAACTCTTCAGCTTTATAATATTAGTGAATATAAATGTCGCAGATTAAGACCAACTTTAAAAATATCCACCCTAATTTTCCTGTAATAATCTTCTAGCATTTTATAGTAGGAAAATAACACCTTACACTACCAAAGTGTACTTTTAACCTTCTACAATAAAGATGAATATCGCACGCTTAGCGTGGTGAAAACTCGAAAATAATATCCAACAATCCCTTTTAAGCTCACGGCAGAATGGATCGCCTACGTAAAATGTAATATTTACAGAATTACGGCTACGCCACTGAAGCCTTTTCGAATATACGCGTGTCTTAAGCGAATTCTGTACACTTTGAACTTATTTATGTAAGTCATACCTTCACCAGTTCTTTATAAGAAGACTTTTCGATACAAAAAAAAAACATACTTATACCTACATCATACCTACGTGTACCTATCTACATAAGTGTTTCGATTGAGGTCCCACTTTTAGTATGTAATAACAGTATTCAGATTCAGTAGTAGTTTAGAAAATGTTGTAGGACCGATCTTGAATTTTGTAGTGGAATACATCAAAAGTTAAAAACGTTCAAATTGATGTGCCACTTTAGAACTACGAATATCAGTATTTAGTAGAAAAGGTATTAAAAAAGTGAAGGTGATAATAAGTATTTAATATAATACCATAATACCACCGTAAGGTAGCCGTAATGTTATTAAGACAGGAGCTTTTTCAAATCCAAATGTAATCCACCAAAATCGTCTCAAAGGCGCTTGAGAACTCCTGACAAAAGCAAGAATAAAATACAACGGTATCAAAGAACTGCCCCTCGTTGGGCGCAAATCCTCTTCTAGAGCTTTTTGAAGTCGATTTAACGCCCGAGGACTTTATTATAAGAGTGATTAGCGGTCCTCCAAATGGTACTTGTAGTCGATCCACTTAGGGAATTCAATATAGTACCGTTTTGATTTTATATGTATGTAACAGTCATAACTAGGTCAATACCACTTATTACGATACCCGTTATGCATTATACCTAGCTAACATAGCCGACGGATAGAGTAAATAATACATATTTGTTATGTAAACGTTCTGCAGCGCCATTGTTGCGTCAGGAACCTATCTTGATCCCAGGATCGCAGACTGTACCTACATTACAGTAAATGCCGGTTTAATATAATTTTCATCCCACCATCTCGAAAAAAGCGTTTTTGCTCTTCGATATCTGAGTGCAAAAGCATTGAACTACTATTACTAGTGTATAGAAGCGACACCGCAAACAAGAAATGTAGTCCGTGCGTTGATGCTCCGGAGCAACAACTCATTTCATTCATTCAAACAAGTCATTCGCCAACGCTCGAAGCGACTGCTTGCCAAATTGTGGCTACAGATCGATCTAAAAATGCCTTCTTGCGTGTTAAAAACATGCAACAATTAAATGTAACAATTTCTAACCCAAAATCTTTATGCAACAATTAATCAAAAACAAAACAAAAAGATAGTGGTGTGACTTATCATCGTTAATTAATTGTAACAAAATATTAATCAAAACATGTCAAATATTAATTTAATAGCATAATTCCACATTTGCGATGCATAATCTAATCTTTATGGATATTTTCGGTAGACTGCGTTGAAAGAAACGCGTAAGCGCCAAGAAATCGGCGGCGCTAACGATGTTTTGGCCGCGAGAAAACTGTATTCTATCAGCGATCAGCGCTGCATGTTTTAATACTTTGGTTAGACGATAATTGACTGCTAATTGTGTTAGCGCTAGTTGTTTGTTTAGCGCTGCAGCATATAACTGATTCGACGCCACGCTCGCCCGCTGGCCCCGCACACCCCGCCACCGTAGGTAGATTCGGGTTGGGAGAATATTTTTTCATCCCACCATCTCGGAAAAGGCGTTTTTGCTCTTCGATATCTGAGTGCAAAAGCCGTTTTTATCCTCTAGAGGTTAAAGTAAATTTGAATTTAGAACATCGTGTGCAATGAGTTTGTGAATTCAAAACATCATTATACATATTTATTTCTACCTCCATGGTGCCGAAATTGTCATGCAACCTATTTTAATTTGTTAAAAACTCAGACTCGGAACCTTCTTGGTGTACTTTTTTTTTAATTTGCTTTGCGCGCGCCATTTTCTTTTCACGTCATAAATTTGTTAAAACCTAGGAGTTCCGTAATGGTCAATCAGCTTGGCGTCAATCTTGCTTTAAACATTTTGATCGTCTACAACGCTTGCTTGATGCTTGAGTCAAGCATTTAAAAGCTTTTTAGGTCTGTTTGATTTGTTTACGCTAGCAACGGAACAAAAACATACAGAAAATCAACGTGCTTGACTCAAGCTGATTGACCGTCTCGGAGTAATTTTTATTAGGTACTTACAGGTGTGTCTGGATGAATGTTGCGGGTGTGGCTAGGTGGATGGGTGGCTGTTGGAGGTGTGTCTGGGTGTTTTGAGGGTGTGTCTAGGTGAATGGGTGTTTTGTGGGTGTGTCTGGGTGAATGGGTTTTTGTGGGTGTGTCTGAATGGAAGGGTGAGAATTGTGGGTGTTTCTGGGTGATTGAGTATTTTTGGGTGTGATTGGGTGTTTTGTAGGTGTTTCTGGGTGAATGGGTGTTTTTTGGGTGTTTCTGGGTTAATCGGTGTTTTGTGGGTGTTTCTCGGTGAATGGGTGTTTTGTGGGTGTTTCTGGGTGAATGGATGTTTTGTGTGTGTTTCTGGGTGAATGGGGGTTTTTTGGGTGTTTCTGGGTAAATGGGTGTTTTATGGGTGTTTCTGGGTGAATGGGTGTTTTGTGGGTTTTTCTGGGTGAATGGGTGTTTCTGGGTGAATGGGTGTTTTTTGGGTGTGTCTGAGTGGATGGGTGTGTATTGCGGGTGTGAATGTTGTGGGTGTTTCTGGGTGGGTGTTGAGAGTGTGTTTGAGTTAATGGGAGGGTGTTGTGGAAGTTTCTGGGTGAATACAGAAACTGTTGTGATTGTATTTTTTTTTTGTATTTTGCAATTTCCTCGTTGGGGGGGATGAAAAGTTACGTGTTGCAATCGAGTGCAAAGATTTTTCATCTTGTGCTCTTTTGATTCCCTCGCTATCGCTCAGGATTCTAATTTTTGAATCACTCGCTACGCTCGTGGTTCAATTTTAGAATCCTTCGCTAGCTCGGTCATCAAAATTGAGCACGCGGTTAAAAAACAACTTTGCACTCACGTACAACAAATAACTATTGTTTGGCATAGCGTCTCTAGTTTACCTTATAACTCAATGTGCAAACGCCGTTTTTATCCTCTAGAGGATAAAGTAAATTTGAATTTATAACATCGTGTGCAATGGTTTGTAAATTCAAAACATCATTAAACCTATTTATTTCTACCTCCATGGTGCCGAAATTATCATGCAACCTATTTTAATTTGTTGAAAACTCAGACTCGGAACCATCTTGGTGTACTTTTTTGTAATTTGCTTTGCGCGCGCCATTTTCTTTTCACGTCTTATATTTGTTAAAACCATGGAGTTACGAAGCGGTCAATCAGCTTGACGTCAATCTTGCTTTAAACATTTTGATCGTCTACAACGCTTGCTTGATGCTTGAGTCAAGCATTTAAAAGCTTTTTAGGTCTCTTTGATTTGTTTGACCTAGCAAACGGACCAAAAACACACAGAAAATCAACGTGTTTGTCTCAAGCTGATTGACCGTCTCGGAACCCCATTAGGGTCAGTAATTTTTATTAGATACTTACAGCTTATAATATGGCAAGTAGAAATTATTGTGGTGGGTGTGTCTAGATGAATGTTGCGGGTGGGGTGAGTGTTGTGGAAGTTTCTGGGTAAAAACAGAAACTGTTCTGAGTGTAATTTTTTTTTGTATTTTACCATTTCCTCGTTGGGGGGATGAAAAGTGACGTGTTGCACTCGAGTGCAAAGATTTTAAACCTTGTGCTCTTTTGATTCCCTCGCTAGCTCGGTCATCAAAATTGAGCACGCGGTTAAAAAGCAACTTTGCACTTACGTATAACAAATAACTATTGTCTGACGCGATATGTTCTGATGGTTTCCAAATCTGCACTATATTCATAATAGACTGAGAGCTACTGAACCATCCGATTAACGAGTTCAAGCTTACAGGAACAAGTTTCTTTTTTTAAACACTTTTCGATTCGCCTGGCAGGTACTTCTGCTTGACAATAAATAAACTAAATCATATATTATTACATTTCAACCTTACAGGAAGAAGTTTTTTTTTTACACTTTCAAAAGAAAAAATGACAATGGCATGCAGGGCTGACGCCTGCCAGGTCATGGTTTAAGAGCCCTTACTGCCGCACTCAGAGACGTCAAATAACGTTAATGAGTACTTAACGTCAAAAAATGACAATTCAAAACTAGTCGCTATTCTTGACGGGTCTATGGTCTAGATTTGAATGAAAATTTTTGACATTAAATAATCATTAAAGTTAATTGACGTCTCTGAGTGCGGCAGTTAGGGTGCTATAAATCATCATTCTACAAATTTCTAGCTTTACAGGACGTCCGTTTTCTGGAGGTTTCACTAGCTCTCCAGCTATAATATTTTTAGGCATTCTAAAAACTAATAAAATAACTTAATAAAATTATGAATGAAAAAGGTACAGTCATTCTGCGACTAATGGGCTAATTCTATTCCTAGAAATTAAGCAACCAAAGAAAAAACTAAACTAAAACTGTTTACGAGTTCATTAGGTTAACGAAGCACCAAGGCATCAGGAACAACAACTAGTATATTATTCTATTAGAAAGCTCGGGCTTACTGCGGGCCGTGCCGCCTGCTAACGATGCTAATAAACGAACCTCTTCTCTATTCATGTTTTCCTGGCACTAAGAAGTAATATCTTGACAATTAGCGTGGTGACACACGATTTGTAATGGAGGATAAAGAGTACTCCATGCAAACTCAGACAGAATTACCACTCAAAACGACGTTCATAAAAACATTCATAATTTGACTGCACAAGAGTTTGCAGTTTGCTGGCCGTGTGGTCACGGCAGAACTTTTCTTGGTGTCATTCTGACAAAAAATAATTGTTATGTTTTATATGTTTATATACAAGGAAATCGAAAATTTAATTCTTACAGTAAACATAGCAAGAGACGAAAATGTTAAAAATCATTAAAAGTTCAAATTATTAAAAGAGCAATTCATCAGCACTCACTTCTAACTCTCCAACCAATCACATAGCAGCAAAATAAGGTTCAAGTTATCTGCGGTGCGATTTGACGAGAAGCCTGGCGTTTGCTAACCCGGCACTTCCTTAACAAAGACTTTATGCACTATGTTTGCCGTGATATATTAATCAGGGCAGTGCCCTAAGTGGCTGAGACAAATGTGAGCCATTTGGCGTACGGGCGGACTTCTTTTCACTTTGTGCACGAGTAATTGTTTACAGCTTTTGTCCGGAGAGATGAAAACAATGACTCTCCACTTGAGCTAGCGGCTACCATTTATGGGGTTCTCGGTGAAAATCGTTTTACCTCTAGGTGAATACTTAGGTACAGTGGTAAAGCGGATACTGAGTAGAGTATCATCACAACGGTCTAGACCCGGGGTCGACAACTCTTCCAACTCAAAAAGTTGGAAGAGTCAAAAATTACAATTTGCAAAATTTCAAAGTTTTTATGAGCCACAAAAATTGTTCTTGCCAACAATAAATATGTAGCACCTACTTAGTTGCACATATAATTATTATTGATAAAATAAATAATATTTGCGTATAGAGCCACAGCTTCACATCCAAAGAGTCGCATGTGACTCTGTGAACTTTTTCTAACCCAAATTTTCTTCGGAAACTGATATCAAGAAGGTCGGGGAAACCGTGTGGTGATAATTCTGCTGTTGACTGCACACGTTTATTGTACAGACACCGCTATAAATTCGGGTGAAAAGTCACTAGTCACTTGCGACTCATTTAACTCATTCCTCGACACTGCGAAATTTACCTGCCATAAGTCTTTGCGGAATTAAAAACGACCTTTATTTTTCACTCCCGGGAAAAAACAATTTACAAAGCTGTCTCCAGACGGCGTCAGAGCAAATTCCTTTGCCTGGCAGATTAAAAAAATAATAAAAAAGCGTGTAAAATAAGGCCCGGAGCACACTTGAGCCGTGCTCGCTGGGCAGAGGCGCACGCCTCGCCGGATAATTCCGTTTGATCAGCACTCATGCGTGACGTGGCCGTACCTTTATGGGGTTCTATATTTAAATATGCGTATTCTTCCATGCTGGTCTGGGAGGGAAAAAATAACAGAATATGTTAGCCCCAACTGACCCCGGGGTGTCGTAAAAGTCGACTAGGGGAGATTGCCCGAATGGTGGAGGGCAAACCACCAACAACAGCATATCCAAAGAGGGTTGGTATCAGGCAGGCAACCGGCTGTAAAAGCTTAGCCAAAACCTTGAGCAGGATTGATTGGAATGTTGTCATCCCAATCACTTACTCCGTTCATCGGTCTCTCGACATGGTCCTCTCCGTCTGTTTTCTATACATTCATTCATCCCTAGCACATTTCTGGTGTAATGAATGAATGAACCAAAAGGGAGTGGATGTCTTGATGACGTCTGACTGATATTAATAGAGGAGGAAACGTACTGCGCCGATCCCAGATAAACTGGGAACAGGGCAGGAGGAAGATATTTCTATGCGTAGCTATGATTCCAGGTTACATCAAAAAAGGATGCGAGAAAACGCGTTTTTTTTAAAAAGATAATCTGTCTGACAAATACTGACATTTACAAGGGACACAATGTATTTTTGAATGGACAAAATGTGTAAGGTGCAAAAATGTATCGTAATAAATTAACTTCGTAACACGTTTACATAAATATAAATCACAATTCACATACCTAATACCTACCGTAACAGTGAGCCTGACACATCTTTTTACGCTAATTTACTCTCCAAAAAGGTTTTTGGTTATTGTTTCATTAGATAGGTACACATGGTATTTAGCCGTGTGGTGGCGGCAGAGCCACTACCCCCATTCTATCCCGCAGGTGTCGCTGGCTAAACCTTAGCCGCCTTGTACGACAAGGCGGCTAAGGGTTAGCCAGCGAAGGACAACGGGCTGCAGCGTTTCCCTTATACTAGCTAGTTATGAAGGTACTCTGCTTTATGTGCTCTAGAGATGGCAATAGAGCGAGCCTATTGCCATCTATAGAGCACCCTATTACGGGGCACCTAATATAACTGGGGAAACGGGTGTCTATGGGGATAACGGTCCCCATAGACACACACTTGACGCCCACAAAACGTTTCGTAAAGCGTACGTATACATATAAAGTTTTATTAGTCAATTATTGATTAATTTGTTAATTTTACCAGGATTATGATCCTGGTAATAGTAGATTTTCCATCAAGTGCACAAAACGAATCATTTTTGTCCGAGACTTTTAGCAGCCCGAGCCGAAGGCGAGGGCTGATAGTAATGTCGAGGATAAAAATGGTTTTGTGGACGAGGTAGAAACTCTGCTTTTCACTTCGATTGCGAGGAAATAAATCAGAATTTCTCATAACATTTCATAAAATTCAAACTAGAATTAGTACAGTTTTGATTTGAATACTGACGGAAATTGTTTTTCCCATTGATATAAGGCTTGGGCTGCAGACATATACAGCCAAGTATTAAATTCATTTTGAAATAATAATTTTCTTAAATTAATTTAATAACCTACCGTACCTGCTTGAATTAAAATTGTAATATCTTTTATGTCTTAAAAAACACATTAGGCAAATAAATTTAAGTAAAGATTAAAAAATAACAAATTCTATTCGATTTTAATTTTAACATTATATAAATGTTAGAAAAATTAGTACAAAGTTTTTGGTGGTTAGAAAAAAAATTTCGAAAAATTATGATCTTGAGGCGGGAATCGAACCCGCGTCCGCTGCTATCCGGGCAGGTGCCTGACCGCTCGGCCACCCAAAACACTTGGTGTGTGTCTTTTTCTTTTCTTTTCTTTTTCTTTTTCTACCAAAATCTTTGTAATAACAAATTCTATCTCTGAATTTCTTATTGTGTTTGGCTGCATGGCTCATTTTCTTTGACTTATTATCGACACATTTATGAGTAGATACGTTAATGCTCTAGAGCACAAAATTCGATTTTGTGCAGCCTATATCCTGCACAAATAAGCACTTTCAGAGCATGAGAAGTGAAAAATTAATTAACCTCTACTGTTTGTGCAAGAAATACAAAATCAATGTCGCTGTAAATCATATTAGAGGTACCAGGGTTACATAAGAGCACAGGTGTTCGCCCGTCAATATATTCCACCGCACCTGGACACGACGGTCACGCCTGAAAACTGCGAAATGAAAAAGGATACCGTTTGATTTAGGGATGTTCCTTTATCGTTAATATTCTAACTTTCTTATCGATTGACAGTGATATCAATACCTTTCGGTCATTTTATACACATACATGTTGTCAACCAAATATTTTATCTGAATTGCGATCTCTCGACATGGTCCTACATTCATTCATTACTAGCACCTTTCAAGTATGATGGATGCTTATGAAATAAGGGGTATTGCATGGCTAGATGACGTCTTGCCTATATGAATTGAAAAAAAACATACAGCGCCTATACCAGATAAAAACGCAGGAAGATGATAGAGATTTTTTTTACATTTCACTTGAATGAAACCTAGTACATATCCAATTTCAATCTATCCAACATTGCCTTGCTTTGTAATATACATTATTGACAGCCTTTTCCGAGGCAAATCTTAAAACTCACTGTCATTACATTGTTTCATGTTGCTTAGGCTCTTTTGCTATTAAACGACACTTGTACCCTCCCCTTTTCACATCGCGCGGATTTCGTAGGACTTATGAAATTTTATGGATATTACAGTAGTATTAGGACAGTAGCAAGTGGAAACAAGTTATCTATATAGGTATGTATGTATGTATATTTTATCGCACTCATCGGTATCAAGTACACCACCCCACAATGTTCCTTAGGAGGGTTGTGTCGATCGACCTTATACCTATTCGCAGCCTCAAACAGAATGCTAAAAGACATACAGCACCTGTCCTAAATAATTTGGTACCAGGGTAAGCAAGATATTTATGACATGATCAAATAAAAACAAAATGGCTGTGTGATATTGACGCGTTTGCAATTTAGAAACTTGGCGCCTTTGATAAGTAGCCAATCGATTCGAACGAATAGGTTAAAACTGTATGAAACTGATGTATTACTAAGAAAACGCTATGGTGTATGTATAATGTCAGAATAGCAGGGAGGGTTTGGCGCGGTTTCAATGGTATCAGCTGTGTTAAGATGGGTTTTTAATATAAAGTTCAAGAAAACTAATGACTGCAAGGGCTAAATCCCTTTGCATTCCCTAAAAACAGAGAATTAAAACAAAAACAAGTAAGAAATACCTGTCAAAAATTGACACTCGTTCGACAGAAACGTTGCACCGTCTTCCACTCGGCTAGACCCTAACTCGATACGCGCCATTTCCCGCTACATTATGCGCTCGTATCATCCATGTATCGCTATGCAGAGCCTCCGTACATCCCGCCAATATTAATTAATGCCGGCTGCGGCAGACGCTGCAGATTATGGCCAATCAACGGGCCACTGTCGAGATTGATTTACGGCGACGATATTCGGACGATGCCTGCACCGGGAACACGTCAATCTATTAGAGAACGTTGGGTTCCTTTCAATTGTTAACTTACGGGAGAGCCGAAAACAATTTCACCATCTCTCCGTGGTCGTGTCAAATGCAAGAGTAGTTGTCAAAAATTGACATTCGGTCAATTGAAACGTTCTATCGTTCGTCACTATATAGGCACCCTTGTACGCCACCTATCGATACTGTGATTATATCCCGGTAATTAATATGACAATAAACTCTAACTCTACATGGGACCTAACTTGGGATTTGTATATTTATGTAGTATACGTGTATGCTGTTGGATTAGATTGTGTAAGCTCAGACTATATTTTACAAGGTATTTCAAGCTTCGAACCACGGTCAGAGGTGTATCGATCGGATTTAAGGAGTCAGTGACTTTACAACCAATTTCCTCGAGATCTAACGCAGCTGTCGCCGGCAGATGTCGCCGGCGTGGCGATTTACCTGCTTTCTTGGAAGCAGTATAAATAAAAGGACAGGCGAAGCGTCGGTGCATTAAACCCGCTACCCCTGGAACAATATCCAATAACCAATATTCTGGTCAGCCCCTCTAGACAAATCTATTCGATGTATGAAACTTACGTATTTCAGAGAAAAAAAAATGGCGACTGTCGTGTCAAAAGTAAAAGAAGCTGTCAATAATTGACGTTTATACTCTATTCCTGCGAATAATATCGCTCGATAGAAACGTATCGTTTGCCACTTAGCTAAGCACACATCCTACGATGCGCTGACCCAACGCCTTCAGTACCAAACTTGATGCCAAACTACTAAACCCAACTCCTCACTACTCAAAACGGCTCACAAGTAGGCTGTAGAGAAACCCATAATCGTTGACGAGCTAAGACATTGCAGGTACATTGTAAATTATGCACCAGATGCGCGGTGGGTTTTGGACACCCACTATTATAGACTGAGGCAGTGAGCACAACCTCCCTTGGACACACTGGTTTTCGACGTCCAGCGTCTTGACTATTCATAAGTGTATTTTATAGAACCATACCAGCCGGAATGCATGACCATCGAAACACGATATGATAAAGCCATTTATCGTTTAGAACTGTCAAAATCCATTGTTTTTTTTTGACAGTTCAAAGCGATAAATGGCTTTATTTTATTTTTATTGATTTATTGCAAACATTACAGCATTTTTAAAACTACAATAACAAACTTATTAACACAAACGTAAATAGCCAATTATAATGTTTGACATATTAAATTTTTTACAATCTAACACTCGGTCTAATTTGAATGTAAGTTAAACAAGAAAAAACAACAGTAGATCAATGTTTACTTATACTTACTCAAAACAAACAAAATAGAATAGAAACACTAAATTAGTTAAAGCTACGGCAAAACTTTTTTTTTTTTGTTTGTGAATATTGTGTGATGTTTATGTTTGTGTGTGTGTATGTAATGCAAATGCAATCTGCTCCGCTATGTCAAAATGTAAGATTGGACAAGGGACTTCAGAACTACGTTACTGAAGGCATTACGGGTTAAGAAAAATATATCAGCGTCTATGAACCTGCTCTCATACGTCTGAACAATTCGCTGTAGGATGATTACGATTAAACGAATTTTTATTGGCTATAAATTAACCGTTTCGCATAGATGCTGTTGACCGTACAAAGGGAAATAAAACCACTTGTTTTGATATAACTCTTGCATAATGAACGAAAGGCACCGCCCGCCATGCCATAACGATTCACGGCTTTCGGGCTGACTCATGCCTTTGTAGTGAATAAATAATTTCACTATCGTGTCAGTGGCAGTGGGTGCATATGTAAATGACGCACCGGAATAGCTATTTTCATTCTTATTATAGTTTGTTGAAAAATTATGTAAGGTTTTTATGATTTAAATGCTTTTCAAACAGCGCACAGGCTATAGAATCACCTAGCCTAGTGTATAGGTGATTCAATATCTTAAACAACTTATAGTCCTTTACCATAATATTATAAAGATATTGAAAAAAAAAAGTGTTTTTGAATGGAGATGGATCAATGAAACGAAAGTTTTATAGGCGGTTAATAATATAAAAATGTGGAGTATAATAATTATTATTTCAATCCTATTTATCGAATTACGAATTGTGTATTTATTATTTAGAACAAGTTCGCAGTTAAGCCCCAAAATTCTTTCTTTATTCTGCCGTTAAGCACAAAGAAAAATTAAATTTAAGCTTGACCGCTAAGCTTTAAGCACCGGTACAACAATTAGCTAGATGTACTAGGGGAGCATGGCTTACCAAGAACGTGAATGAACTCATTAGCATCGCCACTGAATAAATTTTGGACATTCGAGTTGGCGAGTGCCGCTTAATACCCACCGCGGCAGAATTAATCCGTACTCTTTTCATTTTATGCGAACCTAGTACCCCAGGTGAATTTATTTAAATTTTAAACGCCGACTCTTTTTTATTTCTGCGGGTGTCGGGGTAAGTTTTACAATCAATGAAAGGGCTCTTGGCTAAATGCACTCGACCTGCGATCGCAGAAGCTAAGCAATGTTTGCTAGAGCTCGTCATTGGATGGGTGACCAAAAATTATTATCTCAAATACTACCGTGCATGCATCGGAAGGCACTTTAAGCCGTTGGTCCCGAGTGCATCTGCAGCCGTTAATATACCCACCAATCCACACTGGGCCAGCGTGGTGAGTTATGGCCCATTCTCCTTATATTCTTCCATCCATGTGCCCAAGCAGTGGGATCGTGATGATATTAGTATTTTAAAAATGTTGTATTGGAAGGTTAAGCATTCTATCCGGGTAACGTACATGGCGACTAACGGCGGGTCCCAATCTTCTTCTTCAGTTGAAGATAGACGTACTACAGCTTAGTGCTTAACAACTTCTGTTACCTGTCGTAATATAACAAAAATGCCAGCAACTAAATTTTAGTAATCTTACTTGTAACTGTAGATAGAATATTGGGACCCGCCGTAAGGGTTAAAACAGTCATGTGAATTGGACAACAGCATTTACAGCATCGTTATCATTATACCACCTGACAATATCCTGTGATTTACGTGACAGATATATGGCAATAGGCTCGCCCCTTAATTCTTGGGACCTAACTTAGTTGGCGAAGTGTGGGTGTTATATTAATACGCATCTACGTAAGCAGAAGGGGTGGCCCTTCGAGGGTAATGTAATACTCCTGATTTATGTATGAATCTGACTGGGGCCATTGTTTTCAACGATAGTTAACTTGACTATTGGTTGAAGGGCTTAAAATGTGAAATTACGAGAATATAGCAGAGAAGTAGTAAACTTTCATTATTTATCAGATACTATCACTAATGGCCATCAGTTTAAAAACCAGAAATTTGTTATTTTCGATACCAAATCATAAGTTATGATTTTTAGAGACAACTATTAATAGAGGATAAGTCAACAACTTGGCCTTTAGAACTACACTGCACCAATCTCAAGGTTTTATAAGATAAACAGCATTTAATATTAAACAGCATTGGTATAAGGATTTCAATTTGACTATCAAATATTTACGAACAAATTTTTATATAAAATATTCATCATGTTTCGACACCATCTTTAGCCCTAACATGTTATGGCTGTCATAGGGAGAGGGTCTAACCCAACTTCAGAGTCCATTTCTTATTGGTGAGTATCACAGAGACTGCAGACGCTTAAGGAATTAAAGGTACATCATGCGTTTTCATTTGCGTATAAGCAAATTTTTTGATGTTTTGGGTTTTTTTTTTTCTAGGGATAAAAAAATAGGAATAGGGGAAAAAATATAGGCTATGCTACTCGCTCATAACGTAGCTTTGAACTGATGAAGTAAAATTTAAAATCGTTTCAGTGATATAGGCGTGAAGACGTAACAAACAAACAAACCCACTTTCGCATTACAATATTAGTCAGGATAACATCAGAACGCTAATTGCCATCTCTTTAACGATGAACCCTTGAATAAATAGTTAATTCAATTCCCCCTAATAACAACATAGGCGGTGAACTCTCATCGAATATTCCATATGGCCAGGAGCGCACACCTAATTTCCCTAATTACATTGTGTTGTCAAATTTTAATACGACCAATTACGCGGCAGCATTACGTGTCAGCATACGCCAATTCATTAGTAATTTAGTATGTTAGTACAGCAAATGTTAGTACTGGCAGCAGACGACCGGCATTAGTGAATGTTTTAGGGTTTTCGACACAATAGGCTTTTTATACCAAAGAGGGTTGGTGTCAGGCAGGAAAAACCTAAGTCGAAACCTTGAGCAGTACGGAATGGAACGTTGTCATCGCAATCACTCTCTCTGTTCATTGATCGCTCGACATGGTCTTTTCTATACATTCATTCATCACTAGCAAGTTTTCGGTGTGATGGATGATATGAATCAAAAGTGAGTGAATGTTCCTCGGTACCTATATATGAAAGGGCTAATAATGATGATTACATGACTGTAGTATATTAACTGTCTTAATTTTCTCTAGGCTAACTGCCGCACTCAGAGACGTGTATTAACTATAATGAGTGCTAAATGTAAAAAAAAAATTTTGAATATAGACCATAGACCCGGCAAGAATAGCGACTAGTTTTGAATTGTAATTTTTTGACATTCAGTACTCATTAACGTTATTTGACGTCTCTGAGTGCGGGAGTATAAGTTCTAAACACAATAAAAACTGTTTTAAGATTTTGTTCCTTGAGAGGTATGAGAGATCTAAAATGCTGTAACTTATAACGAGGCTATAAAAAAATTATTGTTGACAAAAATATAAAGTAGCTTTCATAAATATAGCAGAGCACAAAACGGTGACGCTTATTTCTAAAGAAATCTCTTCCAGCCTACCTGTGAAAGGAAATACACTGAGAAACGTGGATTCAGAGGCCATTATGGGTTACGAAGGCAAAGCAGTGTCAGACTGCCTTAGCTTACTGATTGGCACTGAATCTAATGTAGACTGGCGTGCTTTTACATCGAGATTCAAGAGTCCCGACCCACTTTACTTCTTGTCTAAAAAAATCACATACCTAACATGTTTTTACTTCCCAGACGATGTTATACATACAATATAAGTTTTTTAAGGATAAAACAGTGATGAGTAATGTGCAGCGTAAACCACCTAGCAATATTACTGCGACTTTTGTGCCTGATAAATGGCAATAGGCTATTACATAGGATCTAACATAATTGGCGAAATATGGGTGCAAGTTCACTTCTGCCTACCCCTTCAGGGATATTGGCGTGATTTATATAAGTTTTTTACTTATAACAGTAATAAAGAGTAAAATGCATAAGATTAAGGGCCTGTTTCACAATCGACAAATAAGTTCGAAGTATCTTACTTTGCAGTTCAATTGACATATATTTCATATTACAACTGTCAAATGATCTGAGAAGTAAGCTACTTAGAACTTACTTGTCGATTGTGAAATATTGAAGTATAAATATTGAGCAGTATAGATTATCATCTTATGTTATGTTGTCATCAATAACTCTTTCCGTTCATTGGTCTCTCGACATGGTCCTTTCCGTCTCCCTTCTATGCATTCATTCATCAATAGCACCTTTCCGTTAAGATGGATGATATGAATCAAAAGGGAGTGGATGGCCCATGACCCCAGATAGACTGGGAACAGGGCAGTAGAAAGAAAGTACATTTTTGGACATTGAAAAGTGCCTTAAGAAAATAACAACTATCTATCAGAACATGAAAGAGAAGCACTACAAAAGCCAGCACATTTTCCTTAACATAATAGCCATGGCATTCGCGAAATTAATTTGAGAAGCATAAATTATTATGAGAATAATACACCGCCTCCGCGCTTTCAGGAAACTTAAAAATTATTACCTCTTGTAGGCGCCGTGTATCATCATCACAAAGAAAACGCGAACCCCCTCACAATGAAATACGCTAGATCCATTCCATTCTGGTCACCCGTGCAAGAATTCGACGCATTAATTTTCGAGAGGAAAATATTTGGGATTTTTCTCCTGCTTGATGACAATACGAGCCGCGCCACACAACGCTGCCTACCCCTTCAGGGATAGTGATTTATGTTGCATGTATGTAATTATCAAATATGTAAAAAATCTGGTGTAACAGTTTTTGTTATCTTACTGCTTCGAAGCGGCTTGACTGATTTTTATGATTTTTTTTGTGTATACTTTGGTAGTTGGTAGGTCTAAAAATAGGCCATAGACAATTTTTTATATCCCTATGTGATAAGGGCAAAACTACGTGTGCCGAACTATACCCCATTCTCTTGAGCTTAAGGCAAAATGTAACAATCTTGATATGTTCCTTTATCTACGAAAATCTCTTAAAAACAAGAAACGTGTATTCTAATAGTAGATTTTCCATCAAGTGCACAAAACGATTCATTTTTGTCCGAGACTTTTAGCAGCCCGAGCCGAAGGCGAGGGTTGATAGTAATGTCGAGGATAAAAATGGTTTTGTGGACGAGTTAGAAACTCTGCTTTTCACTTCGATTGCGAGGAAATAAAACAGTAGTTTATCATAACATTTCTTAAAATTCAAACTAAAATTAGAAGGAAATTGTTTTGCTCATTCATATTAAGTTTGTGCTGCAGACCTATACAGCCAGTATTAAATTAATTTTGAAATAATAATTTTCTTAAATTAATGTAATTACCTACCGTGCCTACTTGAATTAAAATTTTAATATCTTTTATGTCTTAAAAAACACATTAGGCAAATAAATTTAAGTAAATATTATAAAATAACAAATTCTATCTCTGAATTTCTTATTATGTTTGGCTGCATGGCTCATTTTCTTTGCCTTAATATAGACACATTTATGAGTAGATACGTTAATGTTCTAGAGCACAAAATTCGATTTTGTGCAGCCTATATCCTGCACAAATAAGCGCTTTCAGAGCATGAGAAGTGAAAAATACATTATCATAATTATAGACAATTAATAAAACTGTTAGCTGCTTTGAAAAATGGGTGTAACACATTTTTATTTTATATTAAAAGACTTATCAAGATTGTCTACATTTTATCTCAAGCCAATTGGGCTTGAGATGAATGGGGTATACAGGGTGTCCCACGGCCATGCCATACGGAGGGAAAGTATATTAAATATTGAACGTAGGATATTTTACTAAAAGAAGACATCGTTTTATTTTTAATAATAAATAGAACTGCATTCACAGATTTTTTTAAAATCGCCTACCTCAACCGGGATCGAACCCGCCAAATATGATAGAAAAATTACTTGTATTTTATAATAGCGTTTGAAAGGGCTACTCATAAGCATTATTTTTTCCTAAATAACCTAGCATATTAAATGAAACTAAGATCATAACATTTTTCATTTTATTAAAAAAAAAAAAATTATCAAATACTCACGTGATCCGTTCTGTGTATACTAATTCTCACTCTTTTGATAATTTCTCTCCCTGTCGATTTACTTATTTTTGCATGGTGGATGTTTGAAATAATACGTCTAAGTTCATTTTGTAACTCCTGCACACTGTTGTACCGGTTCCTGTAAACTAAATCTTTTACATATCCCCATAATTTTTTTTTTAAATAAAATGAAAAAAAATATGATCTTAGTTTCATTTTATATGCTAGGTTATTTAGGAAAAAATAATGCTTATGAGTAGCCTTTAGGCCTAGTATGCTTAGTAGTAGTAACGCTATTATAAAATACAAGTAATTTTTCTATCACATTTGGCGGGTTCGATTCCCGGTTGAGGTAGGCGATTTTAAAAAAATCTGTGAATGCAGTTCTACTTATTATTAAAAATAAAACGATGTCTTCTTTTAGTAAAATATCCTACGTTCAATATTTAATATACTTTCCCTCCGTGTGGCATGGCCGTGGGACGCACTGTATAGCTAGTTACTAAGAATAGAAAACAGCTTATTATTCACAGAGTTTGGAAATAAATAACCAGGAGTCCAGGACTTAGAAGAAGCAACTACCTCCCGGTTCCACTAACAATGATAAACGTTGGCACCGGTTAAAATTGCTCTCTCGCCGTAAAATGCACTTTCGAGACGTCTCGCGCGTCCCTAGACATATTATGCAAATTTAATACAAGATAGACGTAACTCTCAAAAAAACTACAGAAAATTGTGTATTCTAATTGTATGACAATAAGACTTACTGTTGCAGGAATGCAGACATTTGAGTGGTTTTGCACTTAAGGAAGAAAAGAGAAAGGTGTGGCCCGAAAGGCGACGTAACGTAATGTATAACGTAACTTTTCTTGCATTTTTAGTCGCCTAGACCACAATTTAAGAATTATACTAGTATTCATGGGTTATCTGAAAGAGATCTTCTTTTATCTCTCTTTTCCCAGGCCCTTTCAAACGATATTTTTTTTTGCATTTTTATGTATTTTCTTATTGCTATAAAGAGTATGGTATACTAATGACAATAATTGAGAAATGGATGCTCGCATGGTTTGGTCACGTAGAAAGGTGACCAAACCACGAGCACAATTGGATAGTAAGCGAAATATGGTGTTAATACTTTTGCTTATCCTATCAGGGATAAACATTATTTTTTACAATTAAGATCCTTATATTAATCTTATCGTTATTTGGATATTAATTTAATATATATTATTCTACTAAACAGTCCACCTTTGTTAGCTATCACGGAAACATTATAACAGCACTTAACAGCTTGCTTAAACTGAAAGGGCAGCTTAAACTCCTAGCTCGTCGGTTGTGGCTTAAAAGGTATTTTCAATCGCAACGGTTATATACAAACCTTAGATCCCTTAGAAGCTAGTCCAAAATAGATAACGGTAAAAGACAATTTCACCTCAAAAATATTGTTGTATAAATATCTAGTGTAATCGAAAAAGTAAAATTAGAATGACTCACCTATTAATCCCCTCTGCCGTTGGGTATCTGAAAAATATAATAATTATGTTGAATACAATAGTACGTAAACTACGTAATCGTCAATAGCTATTATTTACTGTTCGATTTTAATTTTAACATTATATAAATGTTAGAAAAATTAGTAGAAAGATTTTGGTGGCTAGAAAAAGAATTTCGAAAAATTATGATCTTGAAGCGGGAATCGAACCCGCGTCCGCTGCTATCCGGGCAGGTGCCTGACCGCTCGGCCACCCAAGACACTAATTAACTTGCCGAAATTCTTCTAGCCTTTACACTTCACGTTGTAAGCCAACGGGTACCCTCGCAATGTAGAAATAAATTTCAAACATTCCAAAGCAGATATTTTTACAAATACCGTGCGTTCTGTTTAAGCTTGGGTTTGCTTTATAACTTATTCGATTTTAATTTTAACATTATATAAATTTTAGAAAAATTAGTAGAAAGATTTTGGTGGCTAGAAAAAGAATTTTGAAAAAGCTTAAGCTTTTTTCTAGCCACCAAAATCTTTCTAGCTGTTATTTATTTCATAGCCACTAATAAACATCGCTGCTGCCAAAGCAAACATAATTGTAATTATAATTGTCACCGCAATAAGCAGCAGTTGCGGCAGCGACGCTAAAACAATATCTATTTTAAGCTCAGCGATGAAAAATGGCGTTCGCCCAAATCCCCTATTTCATCGGCTATTCCGAAATGACAGGCCCAATCCCCGCAGGCCTCTCGTAAATTAAGCCTTCAAACAGAATGTCTGTGTGGCATCTAATTAATCGCAGATCTGCTAATAACGCGATACGTGCCGCGAACATAATGTGCAACCAGTCGCAATGACGTATTTATGAGTATTTTACCGCTTGCGTTGTCTAGTGTTAGAGGAGCACAAAATTATACTCGGTTTGTAAAAAACGTCAATTCACGATAATGAGTACCTACTTAATGTCAAAAAATGACAATTCAAAATTTTTTTTTTTAAATATTTTATTGGCAAATGGATACAAGTCCTTAAGCCTAACTTATTCTATCTAAAATTACATAGGTATTAAAGTTTTCCTATAGAGGAAATTACAAAATTATAAATATATCTAAAAAATAAACTGTTGCTTAAAAGTTTATACAATTCCTTTGGCACTTCACATTTATTAAGTACACTGACACTTTGAATATCTGAAGCTAAAATCAAACGTTGGACGTTAAACTGCTGACAGCTCATAAACAAGTGTTCCAGGTCTCCCACTTTATCCGGACAAAATTCGCAATTCTGGTTATTTGTTATGCTCAGTCTTGTTAAATGAGCTGGAGTTCTACAATGGCCAAACCTCAGTCTGTTGATACATGTTATAAAGTTTCTCGACTCAGCCCTAATTTTCCTTTTATGGTACCATGGTCTTTGCGGCGGGGTAATCTGAATAGATGCGTACCATTTTCCCTTCACTTCAGAGGATTTCTTCCAATATGCATGCCATAATATAGTGATGCTGTCATTTATGTGCTGATGGAAATCCGTGAATGGAACACAAACTGTTTCCGAGTGATCCTCGTGAAATGTGCCTCGGGCTACTTGATCTGCCACTTCGTTCCCTGTTATTCCGGAGTGAGAAGGTACCCATTTGAATTGTACACTTTTGCCACTGTGACTTAAATCTAGTAATATCTTCTTTATATCTAGTAACATATAATTAGTATGAAGTTGGAGTAAATTGCCATCCAAAGCCAATAAAACACTCTTACTATCTGTTATCACAAGAAAATTTAAACTATTTACACTATTTACATACATTAAAACTCTATAAATTGCATAACATTCTGCTGTGAAAATACTACAACTAGAATCCAGTTTAAAACATCTAGTTACTTTACACTGTGGATCGTAAAATGCTGATGATACTCTATCAGGAGTTTTGGAACCATCTGTATACAAAGTGTAAATATGAGATTTCTCATGTAGATACTGTAAAAAATCAGTTTGACTGTAAACCTTTTCATAGTCGACAGAAATGCTATACTTAATTGTTGCATGATAACCTGTATCGAAAATTGGTAAAAGCTTAGAGGATCGCAAATTACTACAGCTTATTTTAACATTTAACAATATTTTTAACATTTCTGGTAAATGTTCTGAGATTATTTCATGCAAAGTTATATCTGTATGTTCAGTGAAAATTGCTGGGAGATTGTGACTTGGTAATACTCTATTGTGAACAAAACTGTTTTCAGTTGCTAATAATTTGAGACACAATTTCTTTGCTATCTGTAATCGTCTCAGTTTCAAAGGCATTATGCAGGATTCTGCTTCCATTGCATTGATTGGAGTGGAGCACATGGCTCCTGTGATCATTCTTAAGGCTTTATTTTGTATAATATCTAATTTCCTTATAAGACTAACATTAGAATTCATATAGGCTACAGAACTATAATCAAAATGGCTTCTGACAATACTTTTATATAACATTGACAGAATTTGGGGATCTGAGCCCCAATGTACCCCTGCTAAAGACCGCAAAACATTTAATCCCTTGCTAGCATTTTTTATAATGTAATTAATATGTGTTTCCAATGTTAATTTCGAATCTAAATATATTCCTAGGAATTTCTTACTTTGTAACCACTGTATGTTTTTACAATCATATGAAATGCTAGGAAGATCATGTATATCTATGTGTTTTTTTGAAAAAATCATTGCACCACTTTTATGTGCACTAATTTCAAGTTTTAAACTGTTGTAAAAATTATGAATTTGTGTCATTCCATAGTTTAAATTTCTAATAGCAATATTTACATCATTATTTACACTATATACAACAATATCATCAGCAAATAGAAGACATTTAACTGATGAATTGACTAAATAACTATTAATTTGGGATGTGTAAAGACCAAACAAAAGTGGTGAAATAGTTGAACCTTGCATTGTTCCTTTATATACAGATTTAGGACCATGTAGAATATTATTAAACTTTACATACATCTCTCTATTATATAGAAAATTGAATAACCATTTACATACTTTTCCAGGTATGCCATAATCACTAAGGATTTCTATGAGAATTGATGGATTCACATTATCAAAGGCACCACACACATCAAGGAAAGCACAAACTGTATAAGAGTGGCTATGGAATGAATTTTTAATATCTGTGATAAGGGATATGTAGTTCTCTACTGCACTTTTACCTCTTCTAAAACCAAACTGCTGTTCAGGTAAGAGTTGATTTCTTTCACTATAAAATTCTAATCTTAATTTAAGCATATTTTCAAATATCTTGCCTATACAAGAGGACAAAGATATTGGTCTATAAGAATTACAGTCATTCTCTGGCTTATCAGGTTTTAATATTGGTATGACACATTGTGTTTTCCATGTTTTTGGAATGCAATCATTTTCCCATAGTAAATTATAAACTTGTAATAAGATGTTTTGGGCTTTAGGATGCAATTTACGAATCAAATTATAAGTAATATCATCAAGGCCTGGTGTTGTATCTTTCCTTGATCGTAGTGATGCCTTAAACTCATTTAAATTAAATGGTTCGATCAAAAAACCAGCTTCAATGTTTCCAAGTGATGCAAAAAAGTTATTTAATCTATTTGTATTTACATCTTTTTCAGGTGCAGATTCTGGGGCATATTTATTTAGAAAGGAAGGAATCCACTCATCATTTTTTGAAGATTTTGTACTACCAACACACTTAAATCTACGAATATAATTCCAAATCATACTAACAGGTGTGTATCTATTGAATGACTCACACAATGATCTCCAACTATCTTTCTTTTTCTGACTAATTAATCTCTTTTTACGGGCATCTACTTTCTTGTATTCTATGTAATTATTAATCGTAGGTATGTCTCTATAATTTTTTAAAGCTTGTTTACTATTACTTACTGCAGAATAACATTTATCATCCCACCATGGCACTGGTTTTCTAATATAATATGAAAATCTATTTACAATTTTAGGAATACAATTTAGCTTGATTTTGTTAAGTGTGTCACAAAATGAATTATATATGTTTAATGAGTTACTGTCATCAAAATTAATGTTATCAAATGCTTTTTCACTTTCAGAGAAGTACCTAGACCAGTCTGCTTGTTTATAATTGAAGCGATCAGTTGGAGTGCCGAGAACATACTTCTCAACAGATGTATGAATATCTATTATAGTGGGAAAATGATAACTACCCATTGGGTCATCATGGACCCTCCATTCACATAATGGAGCAACATTTGGGCTTATGCAAGATATATCTATGGCCGAAGGGTTGTGATTGACAGTACCTACAGTAGTTGGAGATCCTGTGTTTAATATGCAAAAATCGCATTCATCTAACAAATTATAAACATCATTCCCTCTTGAGTTAGTGGAAAGGCAACCGAACGCTACATGATGAGCATTCAAGTCGCCCGAAAGCATAATTGGTTTGGGCAAGCTATGGACAATTTGTTTAAGTTTCCTACTGTTGAAACGGTTTCCTCTAGGAGGACTATAGGCACATAATAGAGATAAATTACCTATGTTAGTTTTCAATATTATGGCAACTGTTTGAAGAAAATCAAAGTATGGAGTTTGTACTACAGAATATTTAAAATTATTTTTTATCAAAATGGCTACACCTCCATAACCATCCAATCCATTTTGGAAAACAATTTTGTATTTTGGTATATTCAATGTTCTGTCTGATCTCAACCAAGTTTCATTTAACATACAAATGTCTATATCTTTTTCATTAAGAAAGTTAATTAATAGAGGTTTTTTGTTGTTTACACTTTGTATATTAAATTGAGCAATAGTTATATAAGTTTTCATGTTTTGTGTTTCATTAAAGGGCCTATTAACCATAAAATTAAATTAAATTGCTTAAAAGTACTTCTTTTATTTTATTTGTTGTTACAGCATCCTTACTATTGGAATTTGCCAAAGTAACTAAAGATTTGACTAATGCATTTACAATTATTTCATTATTTGCGATATTTTGTACATCAAAATTTCGTTTATTGTTGTCTTGTTTTTGTAGTACTGTGAAAGAATCAGTTTTATTAACATTCCTTTTCTCTATTACTTTTTCTGTTCTGTTACTTAATGTAGGAAAATTATTATTATCTAACTTAGTTGCTAAAACAGTGGCAAAAGAACGATTTTGGTTTAAGACTAAATTACGTTTTTCTTCCATTTTCTTCATTTTAACAGGGCAGTCCCGGGAAATGGCTAGATGGCCACCTCCGCAATTAATACAAAATAGGGTCTCTGAGTCGCATTCCTTGAAAAGATGTGCACCTGAGCATGAAGAACACATCTGGGTCCCTCGACATACTTTTGCAGAGTGATTGAATTTGAAACATTTGTAACATTGTATTAGAGGTGGTATATAAGTGTGGATCTGGTATCTAAATAAATTGAGAAATGCAAACTTGGGCAAAGTAGTTGTAGAGAGCGTAATGGCTACGGTGGTCAATGGCATAAGCTGTTTGGTGGTACTGTCTCTCTTCATAAACCGTTTTACAGATATAATATCGGCATCGCATGTAATGTTCTTATATATTTCTTCATTAGACAAGTCTGTAGGTACAAATTTGATGATGCCAGTTTTCTCAACTAGATGGGCAGGAATAAATGCTCGAAATTTATGTTGGTTGAGAAAATGATCGTGTTTTAAAAAGCTGTTGGCTGCAGCAGCCTTTTTGAAGGTAATTCCTATTTTGTATGCATTTATACGGTACACACTAGTAATTCCTTTTATATTGTCTGTGAATAATTGAGTTAGTTTGATGGGATTTTTGTTACCCAATTTCTCTTTTTCTTTCGATTCAACATACACGGTTAAGTCACTAGCCCTGTCTTCAAGGAATAGTCGCGTATAATTTGTCTTAAAATATATTTTATACTTATCTTCCTCGCTGTTGGCTTTTTGATATTTCCTTTTGCGATCGCCGGGATGTTCCCCGTCGCTCTGCGTCCCCATTATTACAAATGGGGCGCAATTAATTTATATTATTAGTTCTTATACCTTTCCTATTAATTTAAGCGAAAAAACAGAAATTTAAATTTAAATGAAAAAATTTCGCCCGCCTTGTTTGACTTCCCGCCAAAAAGTCACAATTCAAAATTAGTCGTTATTCTTGCCAGGTCTATGGTGTAAATTCAAATGATTTTTTTTGACATTAAATACTCATTAAAGTTAATTGACGTCTCTGAGTGCGGCAGTAAAAGTTGAGGCAGCGAAAAGTAATGAGCAGCAAGCAACGTTTTTCTTATACTACATGATGCTCGATAGATGGCAAAAGTCTCGCCCCTCATTACATGGGATAGGATCGAACACAATTTGGGAAACGTGGGTTTTAAATCACATTTGCCTAATACTTCGGGGGAAAAGTTAATGTAAAATATTCTTAGCAAGTAGAAAGACACCCTGCATATCCTACCATACGGGAGAAGGGTGTGCTAAATATAGTATGTTTAAAAAAGGTAGTGCCCGAAAAATAGCTCGGCAAAGAGGATTACCGTCAAAAACATTTCGCGCCGTCATAATGCTTAAACCTCCGGACAGCTTCCGTGCCAACGGCCAGCGTCACTGGTGTTTGGAAAACATTTTCATGCATCAACTGGCTCGCAATATTTTTGTATCAATTTGACATACGTTTTGTAGCAGCACGCTTGGGCTTTAAGGGGATTATCCGTCGTTTGATGTTTATAGGACCGATATTAAATAATATTTTATTTTTCGTAAGCTCTGCTTAAATGCTGTCAGATTGCTGTGCTGTGCCATGGTGTTTAAAATTTAAAATATATAAAACTTTGGCGGATTTAAACTCGAGTTTAATTAGGTGATTGGTTTTAGTTTTCTTAAATATAAAAATCTCGTGTCACAATTTTTGTTATAAAATTATAACTCCCCCGAAACGGCTTGACCGATTTTTACGAAATTTTTGTGGATATTTGGTAAGTCTGAGACTATTGTCAGACTTACCAAATATCCACAAAAAAATTCGTTTATAAATGCAAAAAAGTTTGCCGAGTCAGCTAGTATTATTACAATACTGATTCATATCGTCTTTACTTTATTGATTCATCGTGCACTTTAGACACCCAATCATACCAGATTTATGATGAAATGTAATTAAATTAAGTAGACGGTTTTTCTTTTAGTTAGATCAAATGTTTTAAAACTAGGGGACTAAAAGCTAAGGGACTAAAAGCTAAAAATTTAACGTAGAAAACCTCGCCTAGGTCTTCTGAGACAGGAAGTATTAATAAATATTATAGTAATAATAATAAAGATATATAGTAAGAATAATAAATATTGAAGTAATAATAAAAATATTATAAGAAGAATATTGTGGTTTGAAAAAGTTCGAAAAATTAAAGTCTTGATGCGGAATTTATGCTTGATGATACTAATTTCTGATATGATACATTTTTCGAAATTTTTTCTATCCACAATATTCTTATTATTAGTATTAATTTTTCTGACATTTATAAATGACCAAATAAAAAATCAAAATTGAATTAAGTATTAGAATTCGTCGGTTGTGAGATACGCCGAAGGGCTACCGCTGTGCCGTCAGTGGGCGTTTACCCTAATGTTCCCTGGGGAAATCTGAGGGACAGCTTGAGTACTAAATACAAGAATGGGTCACAAAATTTTCGTTGAAAAGTTTTTCGTCAATTTGTCCAGAGGCAGCAGTTTAGACCGCTTGTTTATTAAAACTGGAGCCGTGTTTTGCATGTTTCCGAAATTCACTTGACCGTTTAAGTGATTGCTCGAAAAACGTTTGCCTATTTACTCCTGGTCGAAAGGACAGAAGCCCGGTGGGACTTTCACAAATTGTAGACTCATTTGATATAGAAATATTTATTTCCTAGCTTTTCTCGCGTTTATCGTAGTGTCTTTAATTAACTGTCAAAATCATAATCATTAGAAATAACCAAAAAATGACTTTTATAGGCAATTTTTTTTGATACCTTGGGTTATATTATTGTGATTTTAATAGGGACCTTTTACAACAATACAGCCTATTTAAGTGGTTTTTATTTTACTTTCCTAACGAAGATTACTGCAGATGAAAGAATTTTTAAAATCGGTTTAGTGACTTTAAAGCCTGAAAGCGTAACATAAAACAATCCAACTCATTACGCATTTATAATATAAGTTTTAAGATTTTCATCAACTATTGAAATTGATTTCTTTTTGCAATTTAAATGAATTGCAAAAAAACAATTGTGTGCCCACAATGCTAAAAATAAATTTAAAAGAATATCCAAATAAATGTTAATAAAACCTCATTTGATATTTAGATTTTTTTCTTTGCAGTTATAAGACTGATTCATAACGACAACTCGATACGTTCACAAATTAATACTTCGAAAGTTATAAGGTGCCTAGCCAAGTTCCAAACGATACAACTTTTAATTTTATTGAACAATGTAATTTTTTGACAACTACTCTTACATTTGACACGACAACGGTAGCCATGTTATTGTCTCGGTAACACGTCAGTTTCATACATTTGTATTGAATTCGTTCGAATGGATTGGCCACATGTCTAGTCCTGTCGTGTGTGGCATTTGAGAACATTGCATCTATACCTAGACACAACGCGTTGCACCATCAATCTCCTCCTTACAAGGGAATTTACATCCAACAGAAAACTCTATGCTGGCCTGGGAGCGTACAAATAACGTAGAATAGGCCAGCCCCAACTCATCCCATGGATGTCGTAAAAGTCGACTAAGGGAGATTGCCCGGTGCAGACTAATAAGCACCTTGGGGTACCCGAATGGTGGAGGGCAAACCACCAACAACAGCGTACCCAAAGAGGGTTGGTGTCAGGCAGGCGGCCGGCTGTAAAACCTAAGCTATAACCTTGAGCAGTACGGATTGGAATGTTTTCATTCTAATCACTCTCTCCGTTCATGGGTCTCTCGACATGGTCCGTTCCGTCTCTTTTCTATACATTCATATCACTAGCACCTTTACGGTGGGATGGATGATATGAATCAAAAGGGAGTGGATGGCATGATGACGTCTGACCGATATAAATGGAAGAGGAAACATACTGCGCCGACCCCAGATAGACTGGGAACAGGGTAGGAAGAAGAAGAAGAAAACTCGTGAATGAAACAAACAATTCGTACGAGACTTAAGAGCTAAACGGATTAAAAATATATCTACAAACTCGTGGAAATCGCATTATAAGTGCACAGCTTTCGTTTACATACCATACGGCGGTTCTCTAAGCAGATTATGAGAAACTAAAAACCTTTTCGTCGGCATTGGATACGTAGGTCTTTGTGGTGAGGAAACGAGAAATTTAAATGTTTAGGGTAAAGAGAATTATTTTGTTGTTATTATAATGGTATATAATATAATCATCATCATAAAACGCCGCGTGGTGACCGCAGAGTAGAATACAATTGTCACCACCCCAAATCTTTCCCGTGGGTGTCGTACAAGGCGACTAAAGAATAAATCTGAATATGATTAGGAATGGGCAGCAGCGTTCCTCTTATACCACCTACACTAGTAATGTACTGCGACTTTTGTGCCCGATAAATGGCAATAGGCTCCTAACCTATTACATGGGACTTGACATATTTGGCGAAACGTGGGTGCTAGTTCACCTCTGCCTACCCCTTCGGGGATATAGGCGTGATTTATGTATGTATGTACGTATGTATCATCATAAAACAAGTAAATGGTTATCATAATCACCAGCCCTTTAATGTCCCCATTGCTAGGGTAAGGACCTTGCCTATAGTTGGAATATTATAGGGTGAATGGGCCATAACCCACCACGCAGGTCCAGTGCGGGTTGGTGGGTATCAACGACTGCAGATGCAGCCGGGACCAACGGCTTGACGCGCCTTCCGAAGCACGGAGGAACTCGAGATAATACGCGTGGACTTTTCCACCCGCTACAAGTCCCACTTCCTGGGGGCCTACCGCCTAACTCGATTGCTAAAGCAAAAGCTATAGTTTATGACGTCATGCTGTCATTTCGCATCAAATGTACCTAAACTATTAGCGATAGCTTTGATCGAATGATCACCGAATGATTTTGTATGAATTTGGCACAAAATCCGTGCCGTCCAAAAATTTAGGACGGCTTCTATAGCCGTAAGCAGTGCATTGCAATATAGCTATCATCAGCAATCGAGTTAGGCGGTAGGCCCCCTGGTCAGGGTGACATAAAACTATAATCTTACCTCGGGCGACAAAAAAGAAAGCCTCAGATCGCATATTTATGAAATACAAGTCAAATACAAATAATACATTTTTGGTCACCTATCCAATAACCGGCCTAAGCGAACATTGCTTAGTTTACGCAATCGCAGGCCGAGCGCGCTATACCCTTCCCGCTAGCGAGCTCCTCCTCGTTTCGCTACAGATATGATGGGTGTCATAACTACCCGTCATATCTGAAGCGAAACGAGCGGTGGGAGCGTGTTCGGCACATGTGCGAGCTATCTATTAGCGAAACAGTCACGTGAACTTGGCACGCTGCCACCAGTTTATGCATTCATAGGATCAGTGAACCTGTACCGTGAGCACGTCAACCCTTAATAAGGAAACAGTCTTTACATACATACATATGTCCGTCATCTAGTATCCATAACACAAGTGCTTAGGCTACTTACTTTGGGCTAGATGATATGTGTGAGTGTAAAAATATTTATTATTTATTTATTTATTATTATTATTATACATACATAAATAAACCTATTAACACCAAAAGGGGTAGATAAATGTGACCCACTTTTCGCCAATTAAGTTAGGTCCCATGGTCCATAGGCGGCGAGCCTATTGTCATCTATCGGGTATGCTGTTGTAGTTTCAAAGCCTTTTCCTTCAAATAAACCTGCGCAGACGACCGTCATTTTGGTTCAATTTACGTGCCGGGAACTATACGATATTTTTATTTTGCTACCCGTATTAAAGAGGGAAGCGGTGTCAGGCCAGATAGCGGCATGTCTCAGGCGGGTTAAACAATAAGGGGAGTCGCGACGGGACAAAGTTATCGCGAACAGAATTGAAACTTAAATCTATATCGAGACTTGGTGTTTACTTTGCTGAAGTGAAATCAGGGGAGACCCGGGATCTTTGGAAGAGGTGCAGTGTTACTCTTTCATTTAGTTAGAGCGCGAAATATGTAGGGGAAGGTGGCACGAAATATGTAGGGGAACATGGCCCAGAGCGGACATAAGTTTCATCATCTTGCTATCCTGTTCCCAGTTTATCGGGGTCGGCGCAGTGTGTTACCCCTTCCATTCTCATCGGCCAAGACATTATGACAATAATTGAGAAAGAGATGCTCGTATGGTTTGGTCATGTACAAAGGATGAGTAAAGGAGAGGAGAAGAGGTGACAAAGGGATGTAAGTATTGTATATGTCGGAGTAAAAATAATTACATATAAGGAAACATACTGCGAACACCAGGTAAATTGGGAACAAGACAGAAAGAAGAAGAGTCACGTAATCAACCTCCAGGCATATTCGACTATCTGACCAAGACAGACAATTTGTTTCAGTGACTGCCTTGTACCATTAATCACCAGCCCTTATAATCGCCACTGCTGGGGCACGGGCCTTCCTTATGGTTGTGGAATAATATAGGGAAATTGGGCCATACCCTACCACGCTAGCCCAGTGCGGGTTAATACCCACGTTAACGACTGCAGATGCAACGGGACCAACGGCTTAACGTGCCTTGCGAAGCGCGGAGGAACTTGAGTTCCTTCGTGCTTCGGAAGGCACGTTAAATTTATTATCTAGAGATAATACATTTTTGATCCCCCATCAAATGACCGGCCTTAGCGAACAATGCTTGGTTTACGCAACCGCATCGCTAGCGAGCTCCTCTTTATAGTATTGTATCATTCAGACTAAGGCTTAATTGCGTCCAGCGCTCAGAGTTTATTCCAGGGCCACTACACTAACCGTTTTGCGGAGCGAACTTCTCAAAGTATGAATATCTTAGCGAGAAGCTTCAGACCCAAATTGGACGGGCAAGCGCATAATGTTCTCTTTGGGAGTGGACGGGATTCTGCTATAATTTGTGAAGCCACTGCTGCAGTAACTAAGATCCCTTGCGAGTCGTGTGGCGCAAGTGTGCAGAGGACAGCGGGTCGGTAATAAAATTTGGTTTTCATTTGATTGTGATTGGGAAGAACCCTATGTTTTTGGTCAATGATCTGATCGGTCAGCGAACGGTGCGTAGTTTACGAAACGGAAGGATAAGCGAGCTAATAAAATAAAACTGTTTAAATATTAAAATCATAGCGAGTTTTTTATTCGGGTCACCTAGACTCAACCCTATTATCGTCGTTATATTTTGTGACTGTACTGACGCCGGGTTAACAAAATGAACATTTAAGATCTAATACTTCCGCTACAAATTTGTTTGCAAACAGCTTTCTTGAAACATTTTATAACAAGCGTAGATAGAAACTTTGATAACAAGCTCTGAAATATGGCAAAACCAAGTTTGTTGATTCTCAAATTCGATGCTAAATTAATTCTTTTGGTGACAAATTCCACCAGAAAATGTTAAACACTTAATAACTTAATACAAAAAAAAATAGTAAACATTGAAGAGGCTTAATAACTTAGTACAAAAAAAAATAGTAAACGAGAATTGGAACCGAACCAAAATGACCGGTCAAATTTTTATTGGTTTTAATTCGAAACCCAATCGCTATCTCCCTTGCATTGTTCTGCAGAAGTGTTTAGCTGAACAACAGGGCTCGGCGAAGCGAGGCAAACCTAACAGGTAATCCAACTAAGATTAGGTGCGCCTTTAGGAACACAGCCGGTACCCGATCAAGCGTACAGATACTGTAGAAACTGCACTAGCTATTGATTATAATGTGTGTATATTTGATAAAGCATCTTATAGTATACTTTGTATACCTTATGGTATGGTACGGTATATATTGTATACTATCATATACCTAACCTAACCTTTCGTGGATAAATATGTGTTTGTATATGTATGTACTAACATTTGATTTATCTCATCCATCACACTGAAAAGGTGCTAGTGATGAATGTATAAAAAAGCGATGGAAAAGACAATGTCGAGACCAATGCATGGTGACTCGTGATAGGCTACATAATAACCGACATTAACGCGAGCGAAACCGCAGGCGAGCACTAGTAAAACATATAAGAAGAAGCAGAAAAGAAATGCCTTCAGTTTATTACTTGGACCACACCGACGCATTTAGCCGGACAAAGCCATTTGTCCAAGCGAGGAAAACAGATAATCCCCTAGTCTCTTTCGACGGCTGATACGAATGTGGGGAAGTCATTACCGTTCCTAGAGGATAAAATGAAGGATGAATAATCCGTTCTATTAATGTATGGAATTGTGAGGCTGTGAAAAATACGGATGAAAGAAAATTGCTTGCGACAGAGATGGGAATGTTGAGATGGGTGTGCAAAATGACAAAAATAGTTAAGACGCTATCATATCCACCTTTACACAATACATTCGTCTCTTCTTTGGTCTTCCTCTCCTTTTACGTCATTCCACGTTGTTACCTGACATTCTTCTGCCAAGATAACTTTCATCTCTTCGCTAACATGACTAGCATCTAAGTCTATTACTCCGCAGTCTCTCAGTCACTGGTGCTACTTTCAATTAAAAATCCCTTTCAAAAAAAAAGTCCATAAAAAAAATCAAATCTACTATTAGTGACGTTAAAAAAATAGGCATTACACATTTTTATATACATATTACTAGCTGACCATGCAATAACCTACCTCAAATTTACCAAACATACACAAATAAAATCATAAAAATCGTTAGTTCAAACCGTTTCGAAGGATTTCTATAACAAACACTGTGACACGAGATTTTTATATATAAGATAGATACATAGACCTATTACATGGAACCTAACATAATTGGCGAAACGTGGGTGCTAATTCACCTCTATCTATTTATATATGTATGTAATATTTATTAAAGGCCATTTTGTACATTTTGTCTCACGCTTTTGTGACTGGAGTATTGCAGTTGGTATGTTAAATTTTCTGGTAAGCCCTCGTCTGCCACGCTCTATGGTGGCCATTACGAATTTACCACTCAAAGTGCCAAGAGTCAATGTGCACGGAGCCATAGTCGACTTTTTCCCGATACCGAACTCTCCAGGGCCATCAAAAAAGACGTCGACGCACAAATAATACCCATTAACTCCACACACTTTACCCGAATTTCTCATGCGAATTGACAACACTACTCGAGTCTTATTATTTATTCACACGCTATGATAATAGGATTTGATGCCGCCATGCTCTCATGACGAAACCGTTGAGTCTCAGGATATTTAATTCATGATTAAACAGAGCCCTCCGAAACATTTAATCCATGTTTAATGAGTCAGCATGTTTGTTCGAGGCCTCATAAATTACATAGTGGTACTATGTCTGTAGCTATATCAAAAGGTAGCTTAACCGATGGGAATATGATTGTTAATGGTGCGTCTTCGTCTTTGGTAGCACTTTAATGGAATTTGATTCACCAATGACATGATTATAAAAATAAATCTAAAAAAAAATTTATTTTGGAGTTTAGCGAAATTTACCTATTTCATTATTCTTACTTTATCTACACTCTGTTTTAATTTCATACTAGCTTATGTGTTGTATTCTTCATAGCCAGGTATTTCAACGCGTACAGGTTTGAAATCAATGAGGAAAATTGCTATTCTTTGATAGCCTCTTACGGCGAAAGTAGCAAAGATATCTTCAATACGTGCCGAGAAACATCAAGAAGGAAGTCCCCTAAATGCCCATTACCGTTATGACAACATAATATGAATGGAATGGCAAACTTTTATATTATAATAGAATCAGTTTCTATATTCAACGATTCACTTAAAATTTCAAACAATGCAAAGTCTTAAGTGCCTTCCACCTCTTCCCTCATTACGTTCGCCTTTAAAAGCGAAATTCTCTATTAATGAATACAATGCTGGCCGCGTTCACTAATGAGACCAATATCTTAGTGATCGCCGAGCAATGGACTCTACACTTCTGGCATATCGCCAACGGTAAGCTCAAATATTATTTTGAAACATTAAGTTCATAATGTTTCAAGCCGAACAGAATGTTAAATGCGACGCTAACGCTGAAAAAGTAATCGTATCTTGGCTGTATCGAAATATATTACATAGTACATTATATACCAATGGCGATAAAACAGGTACTGCGACTTTTGTGCCCGATAAATAGCAATAGGCTCGCCACCTATTACATGGGACACAACATAATTGGCGAAACGTGGGTGCTAGTTCACCTCTGCCTACCCCTTCGGGGATATAGGCGTGATTTATGTATGTATGTATGTATGATAAAACAAAGAATGACTCAGATCGCAAGTAATTGACGATAAATAAGCGATCTGAGGCCTTCTTTTTTATCGCCCGAGGTACAATCTTAGTTTTATGTCACCCTATGACCAGGAAGTGGGATTTTTCGAACGCGTAGCGGGCGAAAAAGTCCACTTTATAGTCGTGTGTGACATAAATAATATATTATACACCAGAGTACCCGCTTGTATATAAGGCCGTTTTGGGTTCTCCTTCATTAATAAGAGTCGGATCGTTAAAAAATGTGCTGGAGACCTCAACGGCACTGCAGACTACCAAAAACTGACAAATATCTTCAATCGATTGTCAACCTTGACATGTTGGTAAAAAAGCGCAAATTCATACATACATACATAAATCACGCCTATATCCCAGGGTAGACAGAGTTGATATGAAATGAAAAAAATGACATTTTTGGGTGGACTGTACAAGGGACCAGCCCCCGTATTATGTAAGACGATTTCAGTTGCGTTGGCATATCCGTCTTTCTCACTCATTAAGAATAGGGTCAAAGTGTGAGAGTGACGGGTAGACCAAAGCAACTGAAATCGGCGATTTGCTTGCGATGCGTGTGGCTCTGGCGCGTTTAGTATCAACTTTGGTATTGAATGCGTCGAGGTCATCGCTTTGTTTATGGATCGCGGCGTGGGTGGGTTTTGGAGACCTATCATTACAAACTGAGGCATACTGCGCACTCCCCAATCCTCCCTTGGTCACACAAGTTTTCATTATCTAACGTCTTGACGATTCACGAGTGCATTGTAATCATAGCAGATATGAATAAACGATTTTTTTACTTTGACGACTTTGACGACGGCGACGGCGACATAATACGGGGTCTGTACAAACAAAAATTTAATTAGCCCATCACAATAGCCGTAAACGGGCAAACAGGACCGCGGCCAACTCTTCGGCTCCATCAAAACACTTTAAATACCCCAAATGGCCACTTTCGTTATTGTCGCTGCGTTTTACGCTACATTTGCCTCTAACTTATTATCATTCACCCGACGCCTTTTGGGTAATACTCGATTTGAAAAGAAACCACTGGGTGGTGGTGGGTTGTGGCTTAGATTTTTATGTAATAATCGCTCTGTTGTCTGTAAAAAAAATACTATCAAAGTCATAATCTTTATTGTATTAATGAACTACAAAAAATCAATAACTCAATTACTTATACCATAGTAGCCTAAATTTTCTAACAAAATTAAAATAATAAATAAATTTTTTGATACACTTGGTTACATTATTGTAATTTTCAGGGGTCACTTATTGAGAAAAATAAAGCCCATTTCTTACTGCCGCACTCAGAGACGTCAATTAACTTTAACCAGTATTTAATGTCAAAAAATTTCATTCAAATCTAGACCATAGACCCGGCAAGAAGAGCGACTAGTTTTGAATGGTAATTTTTTGACGTTAATTACTCATTAACGTTATTTGACGGTGGTGAAAGAATTTTTGGTAAAATCATTTTTCAAATCGGTTTAGTGGTTTAGGCGTGAAAGCGTTACAAACAGACAATCTCTCTTTGGCATTTATAATAATTTTCCAGAGCCTATGTACGCCCCAGCAGTGGGTATTATAGCCATACCAAGCCAAACGATACCCTTTTATGTTCTCTGTCAATGATGCCACTTCAAAACGCCCTTTTATATACCCATTCATCACTTTATCCATTCTTTACAGTTAATACCATTTACTGTTACTGTGCCTTTTCTGTAAAATGAATGGTCCTGAACATTCACTGTAAACTGTTTATGCCGCTTGGATATACTGTACAGAATCTTAGCGCGCTGTAATAAGAACCAATTTGGGGCAAAGACGCAGGGACTAGACGCACGTGTGGCATGTCATAATACGAGGCCTCTTTTTATCACTTCTCATGTTTCATAATGTCACTGCTTTTTATTATGACGAATGAAGAACGGCTTTCGTGAAATTGTGACATGGTTTTGTGGGTAGCGGGCCGGGTTATTTTGGTGTTTTTCCGGTTTTTGTTGCGAGCTACGTACATCTGACCGCTCTAAATGTGTTTGTGGGCTACAATGGGCCTTTGGCATTAGGAAAAGAAATGCGCATAAGGACATTAAATAGGCGATATTCTGGAAGGAGGCCTAAAGATTATATGTTAGAAATAATATTATAAAGAAAATAAAGTCAGGAGAATTTTTCTCCTGATGCGGGAAATGAAGAGGCATCATTACAATATTTTTTCGAAAATTATCTGATATTATTTTCACAACATTATTAAAGTTTTTTTTTCATAATTTTGTGTGTATTTTCAAATAGGTACTTACTATGTCATCTGTTATATTTCATGTAAAGTCCTCTATTTATATTTCGATATATTTTCAAATCCTAGTTTCGAAGCCTCTTTCCTCAACATTTTCAACAGAGCAATTTCTTAATCCACCTATCATCCTTAGAAAACAACATTCTAGCAACAGAGCAATACAACGGCTTGAATTCTGAAGGATATTGCAAAGCTCCTACTTCCCGCTATAAAACCCGTTCGTTTCCTGTCTTCCGTTACCGGCCTGTAGAGCAGACAACGCATTAACCACTACACCGACACAGGACTCTGCACTGTATCATCAACAGGATAAGGATTGGATTCCGGGGGGAAGACGGCGTGATTTACGACTGTCTTGTCTCTGTTTGCGGATGTGTTCGGAAGCTAGCTTTATGAATAACTGCGTGGACTAAGTTCTGCTCAATGTGCTGTGTGCGACGCTATTTTTCTTGATGGTTGGTTTATTTCAAGATGCCTTTCATTTTATTTATTTATTCTTTGGCAAACATACAATTTTGGTTGGTAGTACGACTTCTTTAAAGTCCACCTGGATAGCTACTACCATCTTATCAAAATCTGTCGCTATCATAATAATGTTAGCAACATTATTGTGTTCCGACAATAATTGTGATAGATAACCCTCTCTGTGGTGGAGGGTTCCAGGTGAATCTCGATTCCATTTTTGGGCCCTTACCGTCACTTACCTTCAGGTGAAATGTAGGGCAAGAGCTTTCCTGTCTAACATAAAAGAAAATATATCACACTTAAAAATACAATATAAAAATGCACAAATCAGCAAAGTTTCCACAGTTATAAAACACAGGTTTTAAATGGACTGCGGATTTACTGAGGGGCGTAAGTTCAGATACTTCTTTTCGTGCCCTTATACCGGTTCAGTTCGGCAAAACATGTTTTCTTCCACTCCTCTCTACCCTTCACCGATTTCTCATCCACTCCTCTCGCTATTATATCCTCATTTGCAAAATCTATCCATTTCTTCTTTGTTCTTCCTCTCTATCTAAATCCTTCCAAGTTCATACCTAAGATTCTTCAGCCAGTATAGCCCATATGCCTATCTTTCATCTTCAAATATCTTTAATATTCATCAAATACCTCGAGCGGTATGGATTGGAATGTTGTCATCCTAATCACTAAACATTGTCATCAGTCTCCCAACATGGTTCCTTCCATCACTTTTATACATTCATTGAATGGATGGTATGCATAGATTATGGTCTTGACGCGGTTTGATTCCGGCATCAAGACCATAATTTTTCGAACTTTTTCTAACCACCAAAATCTTTGTACTAATTTTTCTAACATTTATATAATGTTGAAATAAAAAAATTAAAACAAATCCAATAGGATGGTATGCATATTTAAAAGAGAGTAGATCACTCGATTATATCTGGCTAATACCAATGGAAGGACATACTGATCCCAGTTAAGTTGGGAAAATAATGATGTTCAATAATAATGCTAGGATGCTCACATATACCCTAACCTTTCGATATTCTTCCAACTTAACATTATGAATGTTGCTCAGACACGTCTTAGGAGCAGCGTTCTAATGCCAGTAATAGTGAGAATATCGTGTCTCAATTACATTGGTGTCTATCGTTGACAAAATGGGACTATTAGCGCCGCTACGCGTACCCTTTCGGAGGATCACATACGTGACTGATATTATATTGCTGAAACGCAATGTTATGATAGATAAATCATTCTTTCGGCGTTTTTTGCACCATCTAACAATTTACTTCGATTTCGTGCCCGTCATATGGCAATAGGCTCGCCCCCTACTACATGGGACCTAACATAGTTGGCGAAACGTTAGTGTTAAATCATTTAATATATAAAAGCCTCGTGTCACAGTGTTTGTTACCGAACTCCTTCGAAACGGCATGACCAACTTTTATGAAATTTTTTTGTGTATATTTGGTAGGTCTGAGCGTAGGTCGTAAGCTATGTTTTTACCCCTAGGTATAAGGTATAAGGCCAAAAACAACGTTTGAAAGGTCACCCAGTGTATGTATAATAAATCACACTTACTAACAGTGTGAATAAAGTTTACAGACAGACTTATGGCCTCACATAATTAATATTGGCGAGAATAGTAGTTCGCCAGTCCTCGAATCGAATCACGAATCAAACTCTTCGAATACGAACGGTTAGTTTTACTAAAATGTGTAGAAATGTAGCCGTAAATCACACGTCTCAATAATAACAAGTCGTAGAGGCCATTCGCATCGCTACCTGTGTAAACTTTTCCTATTAGGCAAGAAAAATTAGGGGCACTCAATTCGTTTTATTGAACCGTCACCGATTTGGGAGTGCTTTTAAACTGTAATTACTTGGGGATTCCTGTACACATTACGCGAAAGGCACTCGAATTAATTCGAATTCAACCTCAGGGAATGTAGGAAAACATCCCTTAATTTGAGAGAACACCTGGAGGATTTGATGCTTTCTAAAATAATGTATTTATTATTTGGATTTTTATTTAAACATTAGACATATTAATGTCAGAAGAATAATTGCAAAGAAAAATGTGGTTCGGAAAAGTTCGAAACGTTGTCGACGCAGGATTCGAACCCGCGTCCTCTGCAATCCGGACAGATGCCTACAACCAACCAAACAATATTCAGTTTATTTTCCTATGACACAGTTAAGAAGTTTTATTTAGAATACTCTACAGCGTAACGGGATACAATTGCAAAAGACAAGCAATGCCTCGATCTCCCCAGTGCTTCCAAAGACACAATTATCAAGCAATGCTACTGATGCTTAGAACGAAGCAATATCTGCAAAACCTTGAGTTTGATTACAAAGACAAGAATCCAAAACAATCGCTCTGACAAAAGGATAAAACAGTTGTAAACCTCGAAACAGATTGCCAGGCCAATCGACACAAGTGCTCGAAGACAAAGGTTCTTAACGAACTTATGTCCAAAACAATAGGCTATTTAAACAATAATTACCTTATCGATGGCAATTTGAGCTTTGACAGCTCGTTCGTAACTAAATCGTTTTCAAAAGTTAAATTATATCGGTTATAGGTAATTGATTTTTGAATGCTGATTAATATAATTGTACCGTCATCTGAAAACTGGTTGTACAATCCATCAAATATAACCGGAACGTGCAATTCGTCCTATTGTAGTTTTTATTATGTGCTCCGTGAGTTCAAATCAGGATATCACTTTGTTTAGTGTCTGAGAAATATTAACAACTCTAGTGGCTTGTTCATGAAAACAAATTAGAACAATGATTCTTTTTCTTATAAGTATCAACTGTATCAAGCTCTTTCACATTCGGTAGGAACGACTTAAAATCAGATAATATTGAATATTGAAATAAAAATTCCCAGCTGTTTCCAATTAGGACCACTGTTTTCAGAAAGCTTTGACAAAACTCTAGCCACTCAATTCCGAAGATTAAACAATGCAGCTCCATTCATGTCGCATAAATTAAGATGCACATTACTTTTGAATTAATTACCAGTTCTGGTTCCTTCCATTTTAAACGCACTCCCGGCTATATCCGACGGGAATCCATTTGCATTTTAAGCACTGTTCGGTATTACTCCATTGTCGACCCAGTGTGCCATTTAAGAGAAGCTTAAGAGACATAAATTTACCCTGTCTGTCATAATTGGGATAACAATAATAGAGTTTTAATTGTATACCAACTTTAAGGTTTGGTTTTAATTAGTAATTTTCTCACTGCTCTTAACTCAGTCTAAGCAGGATCGGTACAACCGGTACAATCGGTACAAAATTCTAGGTCCATCCAGATCCAATATTGGAGTTCAATATTTTATAAGACCCTTTAATTAAATTAGAATTTTAATCTTAATTTGGAAGGTCTTCTTGCTTCTTCTTTCCCAATAGTTTAGCTTATCCAAATCTTAATTCAAATATTTGTTTAACAGTTACGATATCGTTATTAACTAAGGCTATATTAAAATATCAGTTTTGAGGGCACTTGTTAGTGCTGAAGGTAATTAAAATATTAAGTTAATATTAACGTCACCAATGTTTTTAGAAAGAAAAACAAGACCCGTTGTCTCTATGATGGATGACTCTAAAATAATTGAGTGTTCAATTTAAAACTAAAGATGTAACAGCTTTACTTTAACCAAGGGTAAACTCACTATTATTCAGCAGAGTAAGTAGGTATCTTTTTTTTCACAAAATTCACTAATAGCTTGTACTATAAGAAAAAAACAAGTTTTATGGCAAAATAATGTCTGTTAAGGTTGTCCAATTATTTTCTTGCTTGTTTCTGTTTCGTTTTTCGTCTTTCTATTCTGTTTCTTTCTTCGTTTATATTTTTAATCATTATCATCGTTCAATTGAGAGACGCTGTCGATGATAAAGAATGATAGATTTCTAATAATTATCTAATACTTTAGTTACACAGTTGATCAAGATGCTTCTTTTTATTCTACTAATTTCAACAAAAATGATTCAAGAAGTTAAAGAAGAAGCAGATACAGCCGGTACCAACGTCTTAACGTGCCTTCTGAAGCACGGAAAAACTCGAAGTGATACTTTTTTTGGATTTTTGCACACCCATCCAATGACTGACTTTGGCGAGCATTGCTTAGTTTATGCAATCACAAGCTAAGCGATATAGCTCCTCATGAATACACAGACGTGATTTATGTATTCAGAAACCATACCAGTTCCGCAGACAGCATAAAAATCAGCATTGAACACGTCTGCTTCAAAAGTCCCTGTTAAAATTCAAGTGACTATTCATAGGACAATACGAGCAAATATGGGGCATTTATTATGAGGGGCCGCTTTGAAGTTCAGCTTTTGTCGGCGGCCATTACGGGAGCAATGCCTATGATTTATGAAGTAAGTCTCGTCCAGGATCCAGTGGGATATTTTGAGGTGAAACAATGAAATGGAGAACTGTAGTCCACAGTAGATATGAATAAACGTAGCAATGATGTACGAGAGATTTCTGGTGATTCGCACAATAACAGTTTTTGGAATAGTAGATGTAATTCCGTAAGTGAGCGATGTCTGCTTATTATGTAAGTAAATAAAACAACGGTAGTTTAGAAATTAAACAATCAGGAACCATCTTTGTCACTTATTTTTTCTTTTTAATTGCTCAGCAAAATTATATTCGCTAGTACGATACAATTATAATAAACGTGAGCCCAGAAGTCAGAGACTAAATAAGGCGCAGACACAGATGAAAAGACTTAAAATAAAAGAAGTAAAAGATTCCCAAATACTGTAAGTGTTAGGAAAATTATGCAAGACAAACCTGGCTAGCCGACAAAACGCGCGACTCTTAAAATAAAACCAATATTGATTTTACAATCAATGGCAGTTCCAGCAGAGCGGTGCAATTAAGAAAGTTCGAGTTTATTTTAAGAAACCTCAGTGTGGGGAGGTTTAAATGCTATAATATAAAAGGTATATTTAACCGAAAGAGGGTTGGTGTCAGGTAGACGGGCATCAGTAAAACCAGAGCCAGAACTTTGAGTGGTATATTGTCATCTTAACGACTCTCTCCATTCATTGGTCTCTCGACATTATCTGTTCCGTCTCTTTTCTATACATTCATTCATCTCTAGCACCTTTCCGGTGTAATTGTAACGTTGTCATTTTGTCACTTGTCAAAGTCGTCAAAGTCAAAATTGACAAACTGACTGACAGTGACACTGACATTAGTTGTCATAATAATTTTGGGTTTGCAAAGAGAAATTGGCATAATTGGGGACTTATAAAAAAAAAAAAAAAAAAAAAGGAAAAAGTTCAGATAAGAGTTGCTTGGTTTGGGTGGTTATATAACCCCCAAGTGTTATAAAAAATATTACTTCACTTTTTCCTTGGTTTCCAGACAATAATTTTGTATTTCGGCAGGTTAGGATTTTATTTAGTATTTATTCGGCGTTTAGGTTTCGTTAGGTCTTCAGTGGTCATATTTGTTGCCTAAAATTCCCTTAGAATCGATTTTTTAGAGATCGAAGAAATTGTCAATTTGCCAATGTTATCTTGGCTGTATGATACAGAATCGTTGCCCTAGTCCGGCCTATTTTGAATGTCAGGATTCGATTGTCAAACTACACGGCCAATGACGAGCGCTTATTTTGAAATTCGGAAGTGGATTTCATTCCGTTTTAAAATTCCTAGCGAGACGCTGTAAAATTTTGATGGTCTTCTTATCTTGGTGGAATTTTCCAAATTTCAGAAGAATTTTATAAATGTTATATCGGAGCAAGAAAGTGATTCTCCGAATAACAGCTGTTATTAAAAGGAATACATACTGTGTCACTGACCCGAAAGGTAAACATAATGAAATGTCATAATAGGAAAGTCTCGTCTTGTCATTTTTTCTCTGTTCTAAATTCGAAAGTAAATTAAGTACATAATTTAATGCCGTAATTGTTGTGTTTCGTCATCATTTTGCATATATTTGGATCGGCAAAGTCGGTTGAAAAACCGTTGCTCGGACAATTCTCTGGATACCTTAAGTTGTATGGACAAAATTTCAAAGTAGAGTTTTTGGCGATTTTCGATATTATTTGATCTAAATTGATTATTAATATCGTTTCTTTTTAACCTCATAGGTACTTGCTGCCGGCTCGAACGTGTGCGATAGCGTTCGTCGGTGGTAATTCAGCGAAACCTGTGTATATTAGTTGGTGTTCATGTCAATTTTAGGCTTTTGATTAGGGTGTTTTTCGCATATATTGAGACGTTTTATATTGCACAACTTCAGGGTCCTTTGGTACGAGTAAAGAGACTCCAGTTAAAGCTGTCTTGATTGTGGACTGGACCTAGCGGGTAATCCTGTGAGGAATTGCTACTCCCTACTACACTTCTCTACAGTCAGGTACCTTACTAACCACCAGGCGGCTGAAGGCTCGGAGATAAAGATAGACTTCTATAGATATAGGTAGATTCATATCATTCAGATTCACATACTCGTCCCACTCGTTATCGACCAGAACGACTCCACCCGAACTCCTTGGTCTTGGTTCTTTTTAATTACTGCTGTATGTAAATTTTAAATTATAAATTGTGTTAAATTTGTATTAAATTGAAATTATAAATTTACTACTGTCCAACTGGTTGTTTTTATTTTATTGTCACCATTAGGTATATTAGGTAGAAGGGGGGAAATCTAAATTATTATTATATAGGAACACATAAGCATAAAAAGGAAAAAATACCAGTATTACATGGCGCCCGAACATTAGGAAAAAGGAGGTTCTGTTACTTTTTATTATAGTCCTTGTTTCTGGTCTAATTTGCTCAGAGGAGGCTGGTCGATGACGGGCAGGATAAGAGGTTAGTTTTTTTATTTTAGGAGTGTTATCATCATTGCTATAAACTTAAACCTAATTTGTATAATTTTCTTGTGCTATAAAATATTTTAAACAGGGATATCTTCACTATTATACAGGAATTTTACATGTTAATGGAGAAACTGTAAGTTCTGTTCGATATCTGGAGTGGTTTCTTTAGTTTTTTGCACTGCATTTTTTTTTTATTTTACTTTGCAATTTTAATGCTATAATAAGCTAGGTGTAATTAGCAGATTACTTTACTAAATTTCTTATAACCTTTTTACTGTGCCTGCGCATAACAGTGCACTATCTTGGTTCCTTTGCCTGCCTTTCCACACTTTTTTTATCTTTTAAAGTCATATTGACATTAACATATAAATAAATAAATTAGGTTATTTGCATCATGGAGCAAAGACCAATAACTTTTAATTTGCTGTTGAAAGATGAACTTGAGTATGAAGTTAAGATTAGGGGTGCAAAGCCCACAGACACAGTGACTGCTTTGAAGGCACAGATTCGTTTACTCAATAGGGACCTGCCCTCTGATGAGGTATTGGAATGTGGTGATCTAGATTTTGTTTCAGAATTAAGAATTGTGCAGAAAAAGCTAGATGATCTGGATAAACTTGTTTCAATATCTTCATCAAAGGCAGGCACACTAAAAACTTTGAATAGGATTCAGACCCTTGCACACCATTTATTCCATCGAATCAGTCGGCTGGATGTGGGAGAAGAGATGGACAGCGACTTCTCTTCCTCATTGGCCTCCTGCCAGAAGCGTTTAGACAGTGTTTTGGTAAAAATTGATAACATTTTACACACATTTAAAAGTAGTCTTACACAGGAAAAGCCCGGTGAGCAGTCACCTAGCAGGCCACAGGATTCAAGTGGTTTGGTAGGAGATTGTTCATCTGTTCATAAACTTGGCATAAAATTTGATGGCAAAACATGTGTGAAAGCTTTCTTGCAGCGCTTGGAGGAGCTTTGCTTATCAAGGGGTATTAATGATGGTAGACTTTTCTGTTCAGCATCTGAGTTGTTTTCCAATGAGGCTTTGTGTTGGTATCGTGGTGTTAAGTCAGATGTCAATGACTGGTTTGAATTAAAACAATTATTATTAGAAGAATATTTGCCTACTGATTATGACCACAGATTATTACAAGAAATTCGCTCTAGAACTCAAGGTGCTGATGAGAGTATAATAAACTACCTCAGCATAATGCAAAACTATTTTAGTAGGTTATCTAAGCCTTTAATAGAAGAAGAAAAATTAAACATTGTTTTATTTAACATTAGACCCTTCTATACCTCCCAGTTAGCATTGACCCCAATTGAATCTTGGACAGAGTTAAAAAAGAAATGTAGATTGCTTGAGGCAGCGCAGGAGAGATGCAAACATTTCAGTGAACCTATTAGCACAACTACTTTAGCACCTGACTTGTGCTACAAACAAAATGTTCCATCTCAACAGAAGGTTTCTGCAGTTCAGCCTATAAGAGGTGATTTCTGTGTCCGTTGCAGAATCAATGGTCACAGTTTAAAGAATTGCAGGGCACCTTTTGTTGTGATTTGTTATAGTTGTGGTAAGAGGGATGTCACTGCTAGGACTTGCCCTAATTGCAATGCTAGGAAACCTACTTTTGATAATAATGTTTCAAAAAACTTGAAACAGTGAACTGGCGATTAGTAAATAATAATCTAAATTTCCCTAAATATAAAACTAGGATATTTTATTCTAATAGACATGACTATAATAAAATTAATACAATAAAGTCTACATGTCTTTCATCACCAGTTCACTCTATACATACAGATATACGTCCATATTTAAAAGTAAATATCTATGATTTAGGATTCAGAGGGTTGTTGGACTCTGGTTCGGAAATTTCAATAATGGGACAAGATACAGTAAAACATTTTATTAACTTTGCTAATATACATACTTCACATAACTTACAATTCATTAAAACTGCCAATGGTTCTTCATCTCCTGTCACTGGCTACATGTTTTTGCCGGTAACAGTTGGTGGGAAAACTTGTGTAGTTAAATTTTATATAGTACCAGGGGTCACTACTGGTCTGCTTTTTGGTCTAAATTTTTGGAAGGAGTTTAATATAGCACCAGAGGTTTTGAAGTTATTGAAGGGGGGTGAATTTTTTAATGTAAATGAGCAAGTAAACACTGTTATAGCTACTGATGTGGCATTACATGATTTTGATTCATTATCTGAGGAGGAGCATAGGCAGGCTAGGGAGGTTATCTCTCAATTTGAAGATATTTCAGCTGAAAAAATAGGTTTAGGCAGGACACATTTGGTTAGTCACATAATAGACACCGGTGATCATGCCCCCATAAAACAGCGCTATTATGTGGTTTCTCCTGCCAAGCTGGCACTGATGAATGAGCATTTGGATCAGATGCTTAAGGATGATGTGGTGGAGCCTAGCAGCAGTGCTTGGAATAATCCTGTCACATTAGCCATGAAAGCTGATGGTTCTTCTCGCTTCTGCTTGGATAGTCGAAAGCTTAATTCAATTTCAAAGCATGATGCTTATCCTATGCCTTATATAAGCCATATTCTTGACCAGCTTAGGGATGCGAAGTACCTCTCTTCCATAGATTTAAAATCTTCATTTTTTCAAGTGCCTTTGCATGTAGACTCTAGGGAAAAGACAGCTTTCACCATTCCCGGAAGAGGTCTCTATCATTTTAAAGTTATGAGCTTTGGTCTTACTTCAGCTCCGGCTACGCAGCAGCGTTTGATGGATCGCTTGTTTGGCCCAGAGTTTACTGGTCCTGGAAATAATATTAATATTAATTTAACTAATAATAGTAATAATAGTAAATTGTTCGTCTACGTCGATGATTTAATTTTGCTATCAAGTAATTTCCAGGAGCATTTGGAGTTGCTCCAGTTGGTGAAGGACAGGTTGAGTCATGCTGGCCTCACCATTAACATGGGAAAGTGCCAGTTCTTCAGAAAACAGCTTAAATATTTGGGTCATGTAGTTGATGAATACGGTTTGCGCACTGATCCTGAAAAGGTGAAGGCTATAGTAGATTTTCCCACCCCCACAAGTAGAAAAGAGGTGAAGAGTTTTATGGGAACAGCATCATATTACCGTCGTTTCATTGTAAATTTTAGACACAGGGCGGGCACCGGCTAAATGGGCGTGGAGTTAATTTTACAACTTGCAACACTAGGCTTTCTAGCTTTGTGGTTTTGTGAGTTGTGTCGCCATCTGGTGGCATTGTTTTGTATTATCTCGTGAACATTTGTGCCTCTCAAGCATGCTTGTATCGCGAAATAATATTTTAATTATTCCAATCTTATTATTCGGTTTTTACCGTGGAATGAAATTTTCTTTTACATTTTAACATTTTACCTACTGATTAACTTAAATAGAAATATTTTAGTGTTTTTGCACGTTTCATTTTAATAAAGTTAGGACTTTATAGTCGGGATTATGGTTTGTAGAATGTGGGGTGGTTGGTATGACAGCTGTCATACTCGTACACATTTCTGTCTATCCTTTTCGCACTTATAGCATTTAGATATTTGTTGCCTGCTGTCATATCGATCAGGCTGGGTTTTGCGAACTATAGTTCTCGGAAATTTGAATCGTTTTAAATTTTTTTTTGGCACAGGAATTATTTTAGGGGTTTTTCAGTATCCGTTTCAGTCGTATAGGTAGGAAGGTAATGGGATTCGGGTTTGACGTGGGCGTCAAGCACGAATTCACTTACGTGAATTCTTTCGAGGGAAAGGGGATATTGTAACGTTGTCATTTTGTCACTTGTCAAAGTCGTCAAAGTCAAAATTGACAAACTGACTGACAGTGACACTGACATTAGTTGTCATAATAATTTTGGGTTTGCAAAGAGAAATTGGCATAATTGGGGACTTATAAAAAAAAAAAAAAAAAAAAGGAAAAAGTTCAGATAAGAGTTGCTTGGTTTGGGTGGTTATATAACCCCCAAGTGTTATAAAAAATATTACTTCACTTTTTCCTTGGTTTCCAGACAATAATTTTGTATTTCGGCAGGTTAGGATTTTATTTAGTATTTATTCGGCGTTTAGGTTTCGTTAGGTCTTCAGTGGTCATATTTGTTGCCTAAAATTCCCTTAGAATCGATTTTTTAGAGATCGAAGAAATTGTCAATTTGCCAATGTTATCTTGGCTGTATGATACAGAATCGTTGCCCTAGTCCGGCCTATTTTGAATGTCAGGATTCGATTGTCAAACTACACGGCCAATGACGAGCGCTTATTTTGAAATTCGGAAGTGGATTTCATTCCGTTTTAAAATTCCTAGCGAGACGCTGTAAAATTTTGATGGTCTTCTTATCTTGGTGGAATTTTCCAAATTTCAGAAGAATTTTATAAATGTTATATCGGAGCAAGAAAGTGATTCTCCGAATAACAGCTGTTATTAAAAGGAATACATACTGTGTCACTGACCCGAAAGGTAAACATAATGAAATGTCATAATAGGAAAGTCTCGTCTTGTCATTTTTTCTCTGTTCTAAATTCGAAAGTAAATTAAGTACATAATTTAATGCCGTAATTGTTGTGTTTCGTCATCATTTTGCATATATTTGGATCGGCAAAGTCGGTTGAAAAACCGTTGCTCGGACAATTCTCTGGATACCTTAAGTTGTATGGACAAAATTTCAAAGTAGAGTTTTTGGCGATTTTCGATATTATTTGATCTAAATTGATTATTAATATCGTTTCTTTTTAACCTCATAGGTACTTGCTGCCGGCTCGAACGTGTGCGATAGCGTTCGTCGGTGGTAATTCAGCGAAACCTGTGTATATTAGTTGGTGTTCATGTCAATTTTAGGCTTTTGATTAGGGTGTTTTTCGCATATATTGAGACGTTTTATATTGCACAACTTCAGGGTCCTTTGGTACGAGTAAAGAGACTCCAGTTAAAGCTGTCTTGATTGTGGACTGGACCTAGCGGGTAATCCTGTGAGGAATTGCTACTCCCTACTACACTTCTCTACAGTCAGGTACCTTACTAACCACCAGGCGGCTGAAGGCTCGGAGATAAAGATAGACTTCTATAGATATAGGTAGATTCATATCATTCAGATTCACATACTCGTCCCACTCGTTATCGACCAGAACGACTCCACCCGAACTCCTTGGTCTTGGTTCTTTTTAATTACTGCTGTATGTAAATTTTAAATTATAAATTGTGTTAAATTTGTATTAAATTGAAATTATAAATTTACTACTGTCCAACTGGTTGTTTTTATTTTATTGTCACCATTAGGTATATTAGGTAGAAGGGGGGAAATCTAAATTATTATTATATAGGAACACATAAGCATAAAAAGGAAAAAATACCAGTATTACATAATGGATGATGAATGTAATGGATGATGACAAAAGAGAGTGGATGGCTTGATGACGTCTGGATGACCGATATGAATGGAAGAGGAAACACATTTGGTATGGTGTTATTTAATTTTAATTTGAACATTATAATTATAAGTGTTGGAAAAATTAATACAAAGAAAAAGAAGTCAGAAAAATTTCGAACCCCCGTCCTCTCCAACCTGCCCTATACTTATTACCATTCCTTTAACCATTCATTCAACTTGAGCCCTATCTATATTTTAGAATTCCAGTGGCCTACGCCTTTGTAGCCACAGAAAACTAATAAGTGCCCCATAAGTCTACTCCTAAAGACTCACTTTTTTCTTATCTAAATAACAAGCCTCATCCCACAAAATAACATGTCAACCCCGAATACCGCAACGAGCCAGATAAAATATTATCCAACCTCAAAAGTTTCGGAGCATCATCTAACCCTTTCAGCCGAAACATTCCATTTCCCGTTCAGAATCGAATTCAGAAATTGTCATTCCAATCAGGGGACCCGTAGTGAATTTTTACGAGAAATTATACAATCCGAGAGCCGGGGCCGAAAAACGCTTTGAAGAGTGTAATAATGATACGTCTGTAGAGTTTATATCGACTTTTATTGTGGGCATTCTGGTCCATTAGATATGGGGATGAAATACAATGATGTTTATTTATATCGAAGTGTAGTTGTGAACCCTCAAAGTAAACCTATTAGTAAACCTATTAAAACTCTTTTAACTATATTATCTCTGACTTCGAATCAAGACATTATTTTGCGAAAGTTTATGATTGTTTTGGAAAATCTATCTCTATATATTTCTGCATTCGTTTTTCGTTTAAAAAACTAACATTGCAAACATTTTTACATCCAATGTCCGAATGCTTAATTAGCAAGTCAGTGTTTACAGTTGACGGTAAATTTATTGATTTACAGAAGCCACAAAGATTAAAGTGTTTTATTATTGAATAATATTGACTTGAATAGGTGTCAAAAAGTACCTTCTTTAGTTTCAAATAAATATACCGAAGTAGTTCCGAAAAATGAATGGCATTTCGAGGAGGAAAATGAAATGGAAGCGAAGATTTCCGATAAAAGTGCGTAATAGGCAATATTGAAGATTATCGTTCACGATTTTCGTCTTGGCCAGCGGTGCTGCTTCCTGGGCTTAATAAGATCGTTTGTAAGGGAAGACTTTATATACATTACATTACTGATACCCATTTATCCCCGAAGGGGTAGGCAGAGGTGAGTTAACACCCACATTTCGACAGCTATGTTAGATTAGTAATAGTGTATTGACATCTATAGGGCATTATTACACCCGCGAGAGACATTGGGGGCGGTGACAATTGTGTTCGCTCTGCCGTCACCATATTTATAACAAAGGCTAATACTTATAAACAAATGTAAAAAGCTTATTAACTATATTAAATATAGCGTGTGGTGCCAGAAGAGCAGAATTACATTATTGTCACCACCCCCAATCCCCCCGCGGGTATCGTGCAAAGCGAGTACGACATGATGATTTGGATACTCAAAACTAGCTCCATACCTACAGACTTTTGTTGCATTGTTTCAGCAAAATACACAACGAGCAAAAGCGGCAGGCTGAAACAAAGGTTGCTTGCCGTGTGGTGACGGCAGAGTAGTAGAATACAATTGTCACCACCCTAAATCTCTCCCGTGGGTGTCGTACAAGGCGACTAAGGATAAATCAGTGATGAGGAATGGGCAGCAGCATTCCTCTTATACCACCTAGCAAATTAGCAAAAGTACTGCTACTTTTGAGCCCGATAAACGGCAATAGGCTCGCCACCTATTACATGGGACTTGTCATAGTTGGCGAACCGTGGGTGCTAGTTCACCTCTGCCTACCCCTTCGGGGAGTTAGGCGTGATTTATGTATGTATGAAACAAAGGTATTGAGAATCCACTCGCAAAAATGAAATTCTTCTCCAGCCAGAAACGTGCAAGCAAAGAGGAAGAACCAAACATTTGTTTTGCTCCCGTAAACAGGATTCATTCGGGCGTTCTTGAAAATGTAAATTGTTCGCATAGCCGACGGCGAACAGGGGGTCGATTCTGGACTCGTCTCGATTAATTTATCGAACCAGAAAACGAGCCCTTTAATAATTTTCCTTCCTTATTATTTAATAATCCTTATGGGCCACCCGATCGACTATAGATGCAACTGGTATCACCTGGCCCATAAGGATTATTGGGTATATATATCGACTTGGGGTGGTGACAATTGTATTCTACTCTGCCGTCTCCACACGGCACTTTTGACAGTAATAATCATTTATGTATTTAATTATTTATATGTATTTAAACAGTATTTAATTTGGACCATTGACTAAACGAAAAAATAGCGTTAGTAAGAATATACTGCAACTCCTGAATTAGTTGAATAGGTAGATAGTATTTATTTAAGGTATTTTTATTGCACTTTTGAAAAATCCAATTCGACTGTCGAATCGAAAATGTATCGCGAGAAATAAGAATCGGCGTCACGGGCGTATTCTGAAAAATGACTAAAGCTAAACTTCGGAAATAGGATTCCTAAAATAACGCTATGTAACGCGATCATAAAAAAATCCTAACAGATGGTAAGCGTGTTTGTAAACGGATCGCAGAATGTGAAATATAAAGAACGAATAGCTGAGTAACCGTCCAAATTCTGCAAAAAAGACTCGACAAAAGGAGGCCGCTTTTGGGATTCCTTTTTTATTTATTCCTTTTTAATCATTATGTAAAAAGAGGTTGTTTGGCACGTGGTAACGTTAAGTACCCGTGTAGAGTCAGTTTTTTTTTATCTCGGATAGGAAATTGACACGTGCAAATGTCATGTTTTATTGTTCAGAGTAGAATAAACAATGTCAAAACAAAACAATCATAGATGGCGTTAAGTGCCATGCATCAGTTCGTCTCTGTAATATTTATGAGCATGTGCATTCGGATCCGAGGTTCCATGCGTGGTATTAAGTAAACCACACTGCATCAGATGTTTTAAAAAAATAGACGAATCTCATTCGTACGTCAGTATTAGTGCAACTAAACTGCACGTCAGTGATTAAGGGTTAAGTCGGCATTAAGGCGCTGGACTTGACTAGACTGTAGAATATATCTCTTAATTTGCTGTGCCCCAACAGGGCTCACAACGAATTGTACCTACCTATTCTTTAGATCTTTTATGTCAAACCTGACCATACCTTTTCCACCCGCTACGCATACGGAAAATCCCACTTCATGGTCAGGTGACATAAAGCTATGATCTTACCTCGGACGATAAAAAAAAAGCCTCAGATGTCAAAGTCTTGCGATCTGAGTCAATATTTGTTTTACCGCTCCTGGCATATATTCTACTTACTACTTACTTTTAATTATACACTGTGGAATAGCAATGAGAGATTCTTACGTAGTATTGTATCAAAGAGTACAATGTATATTTTTGTATTCTCTCTGTGAGAGATGAGACGGTGTAAAAGAGTTAATTTATAAGTTTGAGGTTATAAACTCACAGCAGAATTTTATTTAAAAACGAATATCCTATTTCATCTTCGACTGCTTGTATAATCAATTTGCGCAATCAAAACCCATTCAGTTCATTTCATCAATATCACCTGTTAAAAATCGGTCATCGGTCCCAATGTTGCCAATTCCAATATTATTTTCCATTTTGCGCAGTTTATTTTTGGACTCAGAAGTGACTTGGGCATTTTTAAGCAAGACTTATGAATTGGGACTCTCGGAATTAATGTAGCAAATGAATCGTCGGATGATTAAGTGAGCTGGCCTGGCGAGAAATTGAAAATTAAGCGGTGATTGCTCTATTTTGGAATGACGTTTTTGGTGCTGACTTAGTTTTGCAGAATACTCGTTTCTATAGTCAATTCAAAGCACCTGATTAAACTAACTGAGTAACTGCCGCACTCAGAGACGTTACCTAACTTTAATGAGTATTTAATGTCAAAAATTTTCATTCAAATCTAGACCATAGTAGACCCGGCAAGAATAGGGACTAGTTTTTAATTGTCATTTTTTGACGTTAAGTACTCATTATCGTTATTTGACGTCTCTGAGGGCGGCAGTAAAAGTCGTTACTTTTAAATTGTCATTTTTAAACATTAAACAAGAGTTTTAATGAAGTAAGAACGGTCTAAAGTAACAAACAATATTGTATAAACATGACAATTTTTACTTTTCACTATACATACTAATTTTCTGTACTGTCGTATATTCAGTGCTTCGAGCACTAAGGCTCGAGTTCACTAAAACGTAAAACAAGCGATTATTATTCAACCGTCAGTTTTTGACATTTTTATGTATGAACGAACTGTAAAAAATTGACAGTAAAATAATAATTGCTTGTTTAACGTTTTGGTGAAACAAGCCTAAGTGTTAGTAAAGAAAATTGTTTTTAGAAAAAGTTCGAAAAATTATAGTCTTGAAACGGGAAACGCCTCTGTATTCCGGGCAGATGCCAATACCACTCGGCCCATCAAGACCGAACTTTTTAACTTTTTATATATATTACTTTTTATAACCACTAATTTCTTTGTTATAATTTTTCTAACAATTAAATAATGTTGAAGAAAATTAAATCAAAATAATAGTTCAACTAAAAAAAAAAAAACTACAGTATTAAACTGTTTACTACTTTATCTTGACTGTTTATTATTTACATCCCTTAAAGCCCAGTGTATTTTTAAGTATCCGAACAACGAACCCTTGGGAATCAGAACATTTATTGACTCGATCCGAAACTTTCTAACCTATCGCTTCTAAAGGCCGCCAGCTGCCTGAACACACATCGATCCGTGAATACGAAAGAGCTCCAACTCAAAATCATATTCCTGCAACAAACAGTCTTGTTGTCATAAACTTAGAACTCACAATGCTCCTAAATATTTCTTGAATTACGTCTGTCTTGTTCTAAATAAGCGACGTATTTGCTCATCTGAGCACCCGGAAACATGCACACATACATACCGCAGAAACATCCGTGCTGGCGTTTTTAATATTTTGCCCGTAATTTTTCAGCACGAACAAAAAGTACCAGGGCAGCATGAAAGCTGTGTACTCAACACTGCTCTGTTTACACGAAAAACAAACTCCCGCAAGCTATGGGGGCGGCTTGTGTCTGATTGCGCGAAACTTTTCGCAAAGTTAAAATTCATTTTTGAGGTAATGTTCTTTTGTTGTAAACAGTTTTCAACTTTTTTCTCTCGTCAAGTTGTGTATAACTTGATGCATTAAATAAATTCAAAAACCAACATCGTCGTTTAATTAAATGCTGTAAAGTGCAAGCGATATAAACTTTGATTGCCTACATAGGCTACCTTAAAAGAGGATTTCCCTTTATTGAATATCATTGGGGTTACTCTGCAAGCCCGTGTTCGTTTTAGTCTAACTGTGTTCGTTTTAGTTAGCCTTACCTCTCACTCCATGCTATCAGGCCGAAAGACGGAGTGATTGGGATGACAACATTCGAATACATACTCAACATATTGGCTTAAGCTTTACAGTCGGCTGCCTGTTGCCAGCTGTAAAATCTAAGCCAATATGTGCGCTATATTTTATAACCCCCTTATTCATAATTACAAAATATCAGTTTCTAAACACTGTTTTAACTAAATCACTGATCTGTCTTTTTTCATCAAAGCGTAAACACAGTTTGACAAAAAGAGACAGCTCAGTGATTTAGTTAATATAATACATACATACATACATAAATCACGCCCATATCCCCGAAGGGTTAGGCAGAGGTGAACTAGCACCCTCGTTTCGCCAATTATGTTAGGTCTCATGTAATAGGTGGCGAGCCTATTGCCATTTATCGGGCACAAAAGTCGCAGTACATTGGTAGGTGGTATAAGAGGAACGCTGCTGCCCATTCCTCATCACTGTTTTATCCTTAGCCGCCTTGTACGACACCCACGGGAGAGATTTGGGGTGGTGACAATTGTATTCTACTCTGCCGTCACCACACGGCCATTGTTAATAAATAATAAATAAATATTTTTACACCCACACCTATCATCTAGCCCAAAGTAAGTAGCCTAAGCACTTGTGTTATGGATACTAGATGACGGACATATTTTTAATATAATTATGTGTATAAATGATGAAAATATAGTACATAAACATATACACAACCATGACCCGGAAACAAACATTTGTGGTCATCACAAAGTTTGCCCCTACCAGGATTCGAACCCGGGACCTCTTGGCCAATACCCAGCAATCTGAGCATTCGACCAAGGCGGCCGTCGATTAATATAGTGTCTTATGTAGAAGGGGTAATAAGTTTCCGGTACTTTCGTGGACACTTTCCTAACATGAAGCAACCAATTTTTTCCACTTAATTCACTAGGAGATATCGGAATAGGCGGCTTAAAGAACCGTACGCTTTCTACTAATACTCATGATTGAACAAACGCAGCGATGAACACTATCCCGTCATCTGTAAGCACTTTGATCCCGTTTCGAAGTTCGTAATTAAATTGTACTCTCCATTCGGAATTGGAATTCGACACATTGCGGCGTAGTCTGCAGACGGGACCAATGTATACACCCACCCGCCTAAACCAACACAGTGGAAGCGTGTGGAATCAAATGTTTCATCGAGTGCTATTCTAACATTTCCAAGGTAGGCATCAATTTACGAAAAAAGCAATTTCGTTATTAAAAAGTCATTTTAATATTTAAATGGCTCAGATGAGAACGGCGGACGCGACGTGGAAATATAACGTTTCTAAACAATGACTGGTGATTTATGGGCACAACTTTTTTTTTAATTATCTCCGCAAAAACAGTGGCGGCAAGACTCACTTTCGGTAGGTACCTCGGTTTAAATATTCACAATTTGCTGTGATTAATGCGTACCGGAAACAGAAGCAATATAACAGATATTAAGTTCCCTAAAAATGCTCAAGTCAATTTTGGACTTAACGACATAAAAAACGAGGTAGAAATATCTTGAGGGAATTTAAAAGTGTTGTACAAACCAAATCATCCACATAGTTAGCCTAACTACATTGTATAAACTGATTGATTGACTGTCATTGTTTGTACAGTTTTTTATCGTAAGTATAATCCGTTAGTAGCTGTAAGCTAGGGTTATAATGTTTTGTGACATATGATCAATTTTCTAACTTTTTCTAACCACAAATTTATTTGTCGCAAGAATTAATCTCTTAGAGAGACCAATCTCAAATTCCCACCAGCAAACTCAAGCCGACGTTCCTAAAGCAATCCCTCTTGATTCTTGAACGGTCAACGCCGTGCCTTAGAAAATTGAAGCTGCAGCCGACGCCGCTGGCGCAGTTTCTTTCCATTCATCTCAATCTCAATTAACAACTCGCCGAGTGCTAGTGGCAAGAATTATAAAAGCGAAACAAAAACTCGGGGTGAGCTGATAGATGAAATTTAGCAAAATCAATGTCCTTGCAAAGAGCTGTACTTACACAATATTACGAGGACGTATGTGGATTGAAAAGTTCTCGGCCTGCTGATGTATAAATAATTATTGTAATACATTTACCAAAAAACAGAATGTGGTGATGATTTATTTTTGTTCTAGACAGGGAAGTTCTTAGCCTTCATCTCACCTGATGTTAACGATGAGGGCCAAAGATGGGATGAACGAGCTTAACGTTAAAAGAATAATTTGTGTCTGAACCTTCAACCACAATTAATGCTATATTATTATTATGGCGACAGAATTTAATGAGATAGTGGTAGCTAGCCAGGCGGACTTGAAGAGGTCGAACCAGGGACCTCGGGATCTAAATTCCGGTGGGAGAACCACGAGGCGTTTACTATTAACGATCCATCAGAACATCTTAGATGCTGCTCTGATAAAAGAAACAAATCAACAATCCATTACCCTCTCATTTCTATCTACGTTTTGCGACTTTACAACAATTCTTCTTTGATAATCTCCCTCCAATGAAATGTTTCTCACAATATCAACAATCCATTACGCTCTATCATTACTATCTGCGTTTTGCGACTTTACAACAATTCTTCTTTGAAGATCTCGCTTCAATGGAATGTTTCTCACAATATTCCCGAGTCTGCCGTCCCACAATCGCTGCGAAGCGAAACTTCGTTAATTCCGCTAGGTGGCCTCCCTAACCTCACAAATGGGGGCTAAAGAAAATATTTTCTTTGGGAGCAACCAGAGGCTTTGTGTTTCCTTAAGAAAATTAAACTTGTAAGGCGCAGTTAGTGTTCTGTACAGAGCCGTGGGTTGTGTATGTAAATGAGGGTGTTTACGTTTGCCGTTAGCGGCTCTGTGGAGATTTGAGTGGTTGGGTGGTTAGTATTTAATAGAGCAGTGTGAATTAGAAATTTGTCATCAATCCCAATTTCTCCGATAATCGTGGCGTGGTCATTTCGATCACTTTTTTTTTCTTCTTTATACATTCATTCATCACTAGCACCTTTCCTGTGTGATGGAAGATAGGTAGACAGGTAGCGGGTGGCTCGATTTATTTGACCAATAATAATGAAATAGAAAACGCATTGATAAGATCGGATGAAGCGCAAGCAAGATGTATATTATAAGGATCCGTAGCAAGTGGAAAGAACTAAGAAGTTAGTGATCTCTGCCTACCCTGTGGGAGAAAGGAATAATTATGTATGTAATTCTAACAATTTCTATTTAGATTTAAATTTGAATAATTATTACAAAGAATATTGTACTTATTTTATCTATCAAGACAATTTTTCGAACTTTTTCTAACCAGAATATTTTTGTACATAATGTAACAAATTAAATTTTCTCAAAGAATGCGGTTCTCATTTCATGGTTTTCTCGCCTTTTTGATTAGTCGTATCAAAGATCTTCGTCGTCTCGTCCCACTGCACACCAGGCTTAAAAACGCAGCAGAAATAAGCAGCATTGTGGTGACGGCAGAGCAGAATACAATTGTCACCACCCCCATATCTCCCGTGGGTGTCGTACAAAGCGACTAAGGTTAAACAGCAATGAATAATGAATGAATGAATGAATGAAATAAAGTTTATTTGGCAAAAAAGAAATTAACAATAATAAACACAAATTTAAATATTATTAGGCCAAATAGGTCCCCGCTCAGCTTAAGCCGAGGCCCATAGTGCTTCGACACTGGTATTCTGCGGATAACATAATTACTTATTTTACTAGGTACTTATTCCTTATTACAAAATAGCGTTAGACAATGCGCAAACAATACAGCTTCTTCTCTGCACAGGAATTTTTATCGTTATTAAACAAACGGACAGAGATGACACCTCAGTATGGCCAAAGGCGTCGAGGTCGACCTAGAAAGAGGTGGAGAGACGATCTGGAGGCATACTGCAGAACATGGACTGAGTTGGCTCGGGATCGCTCAAGATGGAGGGTTGCAGGGGAGGCCTTTGCCCAGCAGTGGGATCTAATTTGCTAATAAAAAAAATTAAACAAATACATAAATATTATATTGAACTCACTTGTTTTTCACTGGTTAACTGGTAGAGAATGCTGTATAGCGTTAAGTTCGCCAATTGTATATTTTATGCAATAAAGCTTAAATAAAATAAAAAAATAAAATAAGTAAATATTTTTGAATACGAGGCAGACATCGTTTCATGTTCCCTTTTGTGTGGACTGTATCACTGCTTGCTGGGTTTTCTGTGGTGATTTCAATTAAAACGATAGCTTGCATATAAAAACGTGTATTCTTCTACCAAAGGCACGGACAAAGAGAAATGTTGCCACACGGCAAAATATTATAACAACTAAATATTATTATTTTAATGTTGCTATTAATTTGCAACATGAACTATTTAGGTATACTATACAAAGATTTTGGTGGCTAGAAAAAGAATTACGAAAAATTATGGACAACAACATCATGCCAACATGACGGCCGCCTTGGTCGAATGCTCAGAAATAAAAATATGTCCGTCATCTAGTATTCATAACACAAGTGCTTATAGGCTTCTTACTTACTTTGGGCTAGATGATAGGTGTGAGTGTAAAAAAAAACAAAAAAAAACAACATACCTCCTATACCACCTGGCAGTATACTGCGATTTTATGCGCGCGATAGATGGCAATAGGCTTTCCACCTATTTACTGACCTAACTTAATTGGTGTTTCATTCATATAGGCGTGATTTATGTACGTATGTATGTATCAAAGATCTTCGTCGCCTCGTCCCACTGCACATCAGGCTATCATAAACGCAGCAGAATTATGCAAAGAGCCGCCGAATGATTCCGATAGTACAGTCAGCATCATAAGTAGATTAATAGTCATCTATCATTCAAATGATAGCGCATGCCCATTAATGGTTGCCTACAATTTGAAATAAAACAACTTTTACGGATAAGACTCGCGTATATTTAGATGTTTGGCATTATTATTTATCCCGACGTTTCGATCATTTTACAGCGGCCGTGGTGACGGCCGAAACGACGGGATAAATAATAATGCCAAACATTTTAAATATACGCGCGTCTAATCCGTAAAAGTTGTTTTATTTCAAATGTGTAGTGCTCGTGCAAATATAAGAGAACATTATGTCTACAATTTTTTAAACAATTACGTATTGTGACAAGGTACAAAACTGTTAATCTACTTATGATGCTGACTGTACCTATAACGGCTAGGCTCTCCGAAAGGAGGGAATTTTTCATGCATTTAAAGAACGCTTTTGACCCCCGGCGAACTTTGTTTTTTCAGGATGGCCTGAATAATATTAGCTTGCGATATTTTATTTCGATACCGGAGGGGCTTGTGGCTTAGCGGGCAAGGGCTAAACTAAGCTAAACTTAGCAGTGTTCGCTTAAGGTGGATTGGATGGGTGACAAGAAATATATTTCATCGAGTTCCTCCGTGCTTCGGATCGTACTGGCTTTTCGGGCAAGCACTGCGATTGCGTAAACTAAGCAGTGTTCGCTTGGGGCGGTCATTGGATGGGTGGCAAAAATATATTTTCTCGTGTTCCTGCGTGCTTCGGAGGGCACGTTAAGCCGTTGATCCTTGCTGCATCTACATACATACATACATAAATCACGCCCATATCCCCGAAGGGGGTAGGTAGAGGTGAACTAGCACCCACGTTTCGCCAGTTATGATAGGTCCAGTGTAATAGGTGGCGAGCCAATAGGCTCGCCACTTATTACATGGGATATAAGGCGATCAGCATTTTCGTGGTTGATCTACCTCGTCAGTCTCCATCAATAGGCTGCTAGTGTAAATTTGCCGCCAAACTCTCCCAAAATGCATTAAATCGTGATACATCGGCGTTTTAACGCGATTAATACTGAAGAATGCAGACTACATCAGATGAGGCTGTATGTGCTGGTTCCCTTGCCGTCCCTAGTAATAAGGAGAATTAAAAAAGAACAAAAACCAAACTTGTAGGCGCCAGTTTTATCCATTTCATCAAGCACCATCATTAACTCTGTTACCATTCAATTCGCGCCAAGCACTCCCTAGATGCGTTAAAATGTGTGACACCCATATTTTAACGTAAAATTCATTTCATTCATACTTTTCACCCACTCATTATTTCATAAGACTACAGATAAAATATACACTAAAGACTTGGCTGTATGGGCTAGACCCTTTGCCTTCCCTAAAATATAGGGAGAATTAAAAAACAACAGACAACAAAATTGTAGGCGCCATTTTCCGCAATTATTTGGTAAAGTTAAGTTTGTTTTTTCCTCGCAATTGTGTTGAAAAACGTCGTATGCAACTCGTATGCATTGATCATTACACACTCAGCTTCCTTACCGCGCTCGCCTGCTGCTCGTGCAATAATGCCTCGTATGTAATGACCAACGTAGCATACTCGTAGCATAATATACTATTATGTGGTATTTTTGCACTGCCGTCACGCCGTGTAGTGACGGCAGAGTAGAATACAATTGTCACCACCCCCATCTCTCCCGTGGGTCGTACAAGGCGACTAAGGGTAAATACAGCAATGAGTAATGGACAGCAGCATTCCTCTTTTACGATCTAGCAACATACTGCGATTGATGTGCCCGATAGATGGCAATAGGCTCGCCACCTGGGACCTAGCTAAATTGGGAATAAGGGGTGTTAATTCACCTCTGCCTACCCCTTAAGGGATATAGGCGTGATTTATGTATTATGTGCGTAAGTGGTATTTTTCCTTTTTAAAAAGATAACCTTTGCAGAAGACTTTCTCGATGTTTTTCAAAACGGATCTTCTATCGGATAACTACTTCCTTGAGAGGACATCTGAAAATTAAAATTCCCATCTGTCACCTTGACTGTTTGGAGGGACCAGGGGGCTACCGCCTAACTCGATTGCTAAAGCAAAAGCTATAGTTTATGACGTCATGCTGTCATTTCGCACCAAATGTATTATAATTTCTAACATTTACATAATGTTAAAATTAAAATCGAAGAGTTTGTATGAATTTGGCACAAAATCCGTGCCGCCTAAAAATTCAAGATGGCTGCTATAGCCGTAAGCAGTGCATTGCAGCATGCCCGTTTCGGGCCCCCTTCACCTACTATATTAGTATTGGTTATTACGTATTACATTACAGATTACGCAAGCCCAATTTTTCCCTCTATCGATACACCACTCAAACATTATTACGTAGTAAGCAGACAAACGGGACAATATTATAATTTTCGCAGAGGAAAATGAAATAGTTTATAATAAAGCCGTGTGGTGACGGCAGAGTAGAATACAATTGTCACCACCCCAAATCTCTCCCGTGGGTGTCGTACAAGGCGACTAAGGATAAATCAGTGATGAGGAATGGGCAGCAGCGTTCCTCTTGTACCACCTAGTAATGTACTGCGACACTTTTGTGCCCGATATTTGGCAATAGGCTCGCCACCTATTACATGGGACCTAACATAACTGGCGAAACGTGGGTGCTAGTTCACCTCTGCCTACCCCTTCGGGGATGGAGGCGTGATTTATGTATGTATGTATGTATGAAAATGAAATAACACAAAAATGTGTGTAGGTACGTATAATATTATTCTTATCGTATTATTTTTATTGCTCACAAATTCGCTAATATTACTTCTGTTCCGGTTTGTAGTTGCCAAATTGTTGGCGTAACTTTCGACAAGTATTACGGCCGCACTCAGAGACGTCAATTAAGTTTAATGAGTATTTAATGTCAAAAGGCGTGTGGTGACGGCAGAGTAGAATACAATTGTCGCCACCCCCTAAATCTCTCCCGTGGGTGTCGTACAAGGCGACTAAGGATAAAGCTGTGATGAGGCATGGGCAGCAGCGTTCCTCTTGTACCACCTAGGAATAGTACTGCGACATTTGTACCAGATAAATGGCAATAGGCGCCACCTATTACATGGCACCTAACATAATTGGCAAAACGTGGGTGCTAGTTCACCTCTGCCTACACATATAGGCGTGATTTATGTATGTATGTATGTAATGTCAAAAAATTTCATTCAAATCTAGAGTCCATAGACCCGGCAAGAATAGCGACTAGTTTTGAATTGTCATTTTTTGACAATAAGTACTCATTAACGTTATTTGACGTCTCTGAGTGCGGCAGTAAATAAGGGTATTAGGATACCAAAATACTCATAGTAACATCGACACCACATCCGACTATATCGGTTGTCAAACTTAACATTTGTGTCAGGCAGGCCAGCTATAAAACCTAAGCCTAAAAAGCAGAGCAGTATATTAAAGATTGGCATGTTATCATCCCAATCCAAATGGTCCTACGCGGCACTTTTCTATACATAATATATGTATATACAGTCATTCATCAATAGCACGGGAGCAAAGGGAGAGGATGGCTCGTTGACGTCTGACCTATGTGCATGAAAGAAGAAACATACTGCGCCGACCCCAGATAAACTGGGAACAGGACAGATTTAAGAAGAGTGAAGGCTAGACGAAAGCAATAGCAGACAAACTACAGAGATAGCGAAAAGCTAAAATTCCATTGGCTGTTGAAAATAGAGTTTGTGTTTATGGATAAGATCCAGCATATTCCTAATTCGACGATCAATTTACGAGGTTACCTTTACCAGAATGTGGTACATCCCGAACAGTGATCGATTGGCAGAGACGACGTTACACTAGTACAAAATAATTATGGCAAAGATATTTTTTATTTCATTCATAAGATTAGTCAGCAATAGGACAGCAATTTGAATAAAAAATATAGAGCCACTTTTACGGATAATTAGATGTTTGGCATGTTTTATTTGTTTAATTTTAAATGTGCAAATATCAGAGAACATTAAAAAACATAGATTAAAATTCAGCGGATCCAATGAAACTATGAATATGAAGAAGAAAGAAAGAAAGAACATTTATTGAGACAAACAATAGAACAACAAAAAAAATATAAATAAAATAAAAAATACATACATAAATCACGCCTTTCCCCTAAAGGGTAGGCAGAGGCGTTTTCCTAGTCGCGTTTCCCTACCTTATTTTAGGCCCCATGTTATAGAGGGCTTGCCTATTGCCATTCATTGATATATTATTAATTACAGTGGCGTAAGAAATAAATAGTAATAGATCTACGTATAATACCAACAACCGCGTCGGCTTGCTCTGTGCACACGTGCTAATAAGTGTCCGAAATAACGTTACTTTTTATTGCCTGTAAATAACGATTTCCTTTGTTCCTCCTAAGCAGTTTCGCAGTGAATTTATGGGCCTTGCTGGGCCTATAAATAGCATAACAAGGCACGGATATATCTTGGTGTAATTCGCTAAATTCAAGCACAAATTTAGTATTCATGTCAAAGTGAACAACTGATCCTACTACACAAAACTCTCAAATTACTTCAACCAAATTCCATTCATATTATATATTACACGGAGAGCTAGGAGCTCGATCAATTTCAAATCAAATCACTTTATTTGCGAAAATGTAGATCTTAAGAGCTATCAGGGCCTGTAGCCAAGTGGCAATCGTTTCCTAACGATAACGTGTCGAAGTTCGTCACGATCGGCCATGTTACTTTGGTATCTACAGCGTCTTAGCTTGCGCTACCAACATAACTAGGAACTTACGAAGACGATTTTGGTCACGTGATTTCACGACGACTTACGTCAAATCCCATACATTTTGCTTTATCGAACTTCGTTATCTGTGTCGGTATGTTACTTTGTCTAGACCCCCAGAACAGAAATCCACATTTCGTCAACAATTTGTTTTGTTCAGATTGAATTCAACAGTAATTCGGCGTGTAATTTTCAAAAATTACAACAATAACAACAAAATAATTGATTACCATAATATCTACTAACGGTATTTTAGATTTTTTTATAGAGTTTTTTTTATTAGCCTTGTCATTTACGTTGTCTTTTAATGAATAGTGTTCACAATAAAGCAAACTCCTTTGCCTAATTTATTTCTATGTTTTTTTATTATCTGTGTCCGAAATGGCGGAAAATACGAATTATGTACATTTTCTATACAACAAGAAGTATTTTAATTTATTTACAATAATCATTCAAGGAAGAATTAACAAGAATTACGATTAAAACACAACAAGTAGTACGTATACAACAATCACAACAATTATTTATATTTACATTTCAAAAATGTCCCCTGAAAATTTTGCCTTTAAGGAGTTGGCTGGTTTGCCAATTAAGGTATCGGTTTATTATTAAAAATGTTCAACACAAAAGCTCCAGAGCAATCCATTGGACGATTTGTTTAGTTGGTTTTGTCGATTAAGGTATGGATATGTGTATTTTTATTCAAAATGTTCATCGCTATAGCTCCAGAGCAATCCATTCGACAATTTGCGAATGAGCAGCTTAGAGGACCTTTGGCATTATGTCTACTCGCTAATCCGAATCCCACTCATGATTCCCAACGACCAGCGAGATAAGTGCAAGGAAACATTAATGACTTTTATGAGTTGAACGACTCCGTTACGTGCATTGTGAAGGTCGAACGGTCTATAGTGGAATTAGCACATCGAGTGTGACATTAAATTGTTAATACTTACATAAACATACATACATAAATCACGCCTATATCCCCGAAGGCAGAGGCCAGCTAATATCCACGTTTCGCCAATCAAGTTAGGTCCCATGTAAGGTGGCGAGCCGATTGCCATTCCACGGTAACTTTAAGAGATTTATTTACGCATGTAGTTCCATTTTAACCACCTAAAAAATAAAAATAAATAAAAATGTACTGCGACTTTTGTGCCTGATAAATGGCAATAGGCGCCACCTGTTACATGGGACCTAACATAATTGGCGAAACGTGGGTGCTAGTTCACCTCTGCCTAACCCTTCGGGGATATAGGCATGATTTATATATGTATGTATGTATTACCAAAACGAATATTGCTTACGAAAACTTGCTGTCCATGAAAATGGCTCAGCCTCCGATACCATCATAATATTATCGCTCAAGTCGAATATGAGGGTGTACGCTAATTGAATATCAGTCTGTAATTGCCAGTACATGCGGCCGGGAAGCATTATACCCGGGCCTATCTCTCCCCTAATCAGGGCCTAACATCACGTCCGCACGTGAAATGGGTTGCCTGTGTATTTCGGTGGGTTTACGGAACGTTAATTATAGTATATACGTGTTTGATAACATTTCGGAGTGTATTTATAGCGTTATTAATCACTAATCAGCCCGAGCTACGTTCGACTTGAGAAGTGTTCAAGATAATTATGGATATTTTGATACCGATAGCTTTAATTGTTAGTCTTCTATGCTGGCCTGGGAGCGAACAAATAACGTAGAATAGGGCAGCCCCGACTCATCCCTTGGGTGTCGTAAAAGTCGACTAAGGGAGATTGCCCGGTGTAGACAAATAAGCACCTTGGAGCACCCGAATGGTGAAGAGCGAAACACCAACAACGGCATACCCAAAGAGGGTTGGTGTCAGGCAGGCGGCCGGCAGCAGTATGGATTTTAATGTCGTCATTCCAATCACTCTCTCTGTTCATCGGTCTCTCGACATCCGTCCCTTTACTATACATTTATTGGCTAACTTTACTGTGTGATGGATGATATGAATCAAAAGGGAGTGAATGGCTTGATGACGTCTGACCGATATGAAGGGAAGAGGAAACATGCAGGGCGGGGAGAACATTTTAGTTATAGTGAGAGGAAAATACTTCCTTTTTTCCGAGGATATTTTCCCCACATCCGGGTTAAAATATCCTCGTAGATCCTCATAGTGTTGTGGAGAGGGAAGTCAGTGGTAGTGCTTGGGACTTGTGACCCAAGTGTAGGATCTTCTTGTATTTTTTAAATTTTACAGTAAAGCGCTTTATAGATCTTTCTGGAAAGTTCTGGCATTGTTGGCAATTTTGGATTTTTTTACTTTTGAGAACTAATGGTTCCTGGCTAATAGTCAAGATGTCCTGGGTTCGAATCGTTGTAAAATTCTTACAAAGAAAAATAAACCGCAAGAAAATTATTTTCTTTGTAAATATTTAATTACGTACATTATGTCAAAATGAATAAAACAAACAAACCATGTTATAAATTAAAAAGAAATGTTTCGTTCATTAATTTCATAATATTTGTAATCATAATCTACTTAACATTTGTAATGCTCAAACAAATTAATGTCTATCTATAAAACTAGCTGCCTCACTCAGAGACGCCAATTAAAGTTAATGAGTGCTTAAAGTCAAAAAATTTCATTCAAATCTAGACCATAGACCCGACAAGAATAGCGATTAATTTTGAATTGTCATTTTTTGACAGTAAGTACTCGTTAACGTTATTTGACGTCTGAGTGCGGCAGTAAGAGACCACTTTACAAGGCTACTTAAACTTAAGACATAGCAAACAGATATGCTGCCCTGGCCTATCTATTCCCCTAGCGGACCATCGGGAACAGACAGTCGGACATACACGACCCTAGCGAAACGGTCACGAATGTCTGTCGGATTAATCCTACTCTGGCAGTTGAAGTGGGACGAAAAAAAGCTGTCTTCTCTAATTCAATTGCAACAAAAGATTCTGTGGCTAGCGCCCACTTTAGTTGAGACGTCACAGTGACAAATGGTAAACGTCCGGCTTTTTTGACGTTGCAGTGTAAACTACATACTAAAATATACGTACGTACTTCACAGCACTTTGTGACAATGTGTATTCAAAATGTATAGCGCTAAGACTTATTTCTGTGACAAAAGCCTTTTCGATTTGTGTCGCTTTCTTCATTAAGCGATGTGGATGCTGACGTGCGGCCGGCTTGTCGCTTGGTGACAAAAGACGATCACAGGTGACCATTTTTATGGCCGGTGGCTATTCGATCATTCATAAGACGACACTGTAACCCCTAAAATAATCTTGGTCGATCGTCTTTTGCCTACTAACGGCAAGATAACCAAATAATTCTACCACACATTCGTTTGAACAATTTCGGATAACCCCAAACGATTATAGTAAGGCCCAAACAGCGCTATTGTGAAGAGACGTGGCGTTTTAAATCAGCCAGTTCTCAGGAAAAACAGTTTTTAGACTACTCACCCGAATTCCTGGTATTTTTCGGTACAAGCAAGCACTAGACAGATCCGGTTCTGGCGGAGCTTCTGGAGACCGGTTCGCGCGTCCGTCACCGGCGACGGATAGCGCCAGACTGAAAAGTTTAAGTGGAAATTCTATAGGGTTGCTGCCACCCCGTCATACATTACCGCCGGACTGCATTTGTTTTCTTATACCTACTCAATAGAGTGTTTATTCGCGTAGTTTCCGGTACGGTTTCGACCTTCGTCGCATTGAATCATATCGCTTTGCCATCCGTAACAGGACCATTATCTCTTTCAGACAGTTGTACCCGTTAATTGGATCTGGCAAGTGCTAAATTTCTGTGCACCGAATTTGGCTCTTTAGACGTTGCGAACCTAGGTGCATGTAGGTAATAGCTAATCATCTTTTGTTGGCGGACCTAGAAATTTAGTCTATGGAAACGAAAGAAGAATATAAGTATGTAACGATCGTAGCAAATGAAATTGGCGAAACGTGGGTGTTAAATCACCTCTTCCTACCCCTTCGGGGCTATAAATGGGCGTGATTTATGTAGATTTATGTAGGATTGAAACTTAGGACCGTAGCCGATTGCCAGTGACCATTAAACCAAGTCCGCCGTCAAGTATCATATAGAGTCATGTAACTCATGTAATAGTTAATTATCTTAGTTTTGTCGTTTGTTTTGGTCGATGGCTATAGGCCAAGAGGTCTCGGGTTCAATCCCGGTAAGGGCAAATCTTTGTGACGAACACTAGACATTAAATTTTGTTCTCGATTCACGGTTATATGTTTATGTAGTATATTACAAATGCTATATAAAATAATTATGTATATTAAAATATGACCGTCATTTGTTATACATAATACAATTGCGTATGCTACTAAACTTGGGCTAGATGATAGTGTTAGTGTAAGAAATATTAGAAATATTTACTGTCAGAAATATTCACTGTCGTCATTTCTGTTCTTACTACCCAACTTGCACCTGCGTTTATTAACAAATTACACCAAACGCTTATCACAAATCATCCTTAAACCAATGACACATTCCCAGGAGAACTCCAGCCAGATTAGAGACAAGCGAAAGTGAACCGTATCTCTGGGTGATGCTTAAACACCTATTCGGCTGCCCACTTAGATTTCAATCGAATAAGCAAACATATTAAGGGTGTTTGGGTTAATGGTGCAATTTCCCGGTAATTGAAAAGCCCAAATTCCTACCGAGGGTCGAAATAATCAGTTAAAAATTTCCCTCCCCGAACTTCGTTAGCTGTAGGTACTCAGCTTTACACTCGCGAACATACTTATTTAAAAAAAATATATATTTCATTTTCCGTGCATTTTGTGACCGTGTGGTGACGGCAGAGGAGATACCGCGGCTATCTCTCTCGTGGGTGTCTTACAAGGCGAATAAGGGTAAAGACAGCGATCAGCAATGGGCTGCAGCATTCGTCTTATATCACCTAGCAATATACTGCGATTTATGTGCCCGATAGATGGCAATAGGACCACCATGGGACCTAATTTAATTGGCGAAACGTGGGTGTTAGTTCACCTCTGCCTACCCCTTCTTATATTATATAGGCGTGATTTATGTATGTTTTTTATTTTTTTATATTTTTTAATATTTTTACACTCACACCTATCATCTAGCCCAAAGTAAGTAGCCTAAGCACGTGTGATATGGATACTAGATGACGGACATATTTTTTAATATAATTATGTATATAAATGTTTAAAATATACTACATAAACATATCCACAACCATGACTCGGAAACAAACATTTGTGGTCATCACAAAGTTTGCCCCTACCAGGATTCGAACCCGGGACCTCTTGGCCAATACCCAGCAATCTGAGCATTCGACCAAGGCGGCCGTCGTCGTCATCATGTTTATGTATATTTTATGATAAGAACCGAGTCAAATGAGTTTTACGTCAATATCATCTAGCAAAAACTCGCTTGTACAATTTTATCGCGTAAAATGCTCCCAGACGTTTAACTGGCGATAAATTCTCATTACAGAGGGGTCGCAGACGAAATCAGAACGCTTTGGGAGAAAATATTTCTCTATTAGCACGTCCAGCATCTTTTACTTAAGCACCCAGTGTTATCTTATCAACATCATCATCATCACCAGCTCTTTTGATGTATTATACATTACATTTTGTGAAAACAAATGCTTGTGTTCATAACAAAGATTTGTCCCTACCAAGCTTCGATCCACAATTAAAGTTCCACCATGGTATCACCACGTATCGTTCCCAGATCTACCAAAGTCCTCCCTTTATCCGCTAATTAGCAGTATGAGCTGAACTTTATCAATTAAAGTTAACTAGTTTAAATAAATTAGCAGCCGGCGACCGGACCGAGGGTTTCTTGTGAACTGTCCGACTTTTAAAGCTTTTATTTTAATTGATGCAAGACTACTATTCTTGCCGGGTCTGTGGTCTAGGTTTGATTGACATTTTTTTGTATTAAGTACTCATTGAAGTTAATTGACGTTTTTGAATGCGGCTGCTAGATTGCGCTTGTAAATTTTGCGGCTTTCCGTGTTTATGATAGTCGATGGCTCCGTAAGCACCGTCGCCGAAATGGTGACGGCAGAGAACAATTGTCACCACACCTGTCTCTCTCGCCGATGTCGTACAAGGTGACTAGAGGTATAATATAACGTGGAATGGGCCAAAACCTTCCTGCTCACATAGCTCTCGACAAAATATCTCTCCACCACTTGAAAGTGTTTTGTCTCCGGTTTAGTGGAACTTACTGCCGCACTCAGAGATGTCAATTAACTTTAATGAGTATTTAATATCAAAAATTTTCATTCAAATCTAGACCATAGACCCGGCAAGAATAGCGACTAGTTTTGAATTGTCATTTTTTGACGTTAAGTACTCATTATCGTTATTTGACGTCTCTGAGTGCGGCAGTTAGAGCGAAAAGAAAAAAATTCTTTTCCCCGAGGAGATTTTTCCCGTGTCCCGTGCTACGGGGGCAGATGCACCCATCTGGCAAAAAAAATGTATTTTTTTTATATTTCGTAGTGTGCAATAGCTGAACGTGCCGCGACTGTACATACCTGCCAAACAATCGCAAAAAAAAACATCAAACTGTAAAACAGTTGAAGCCTGATGGAATTTTAGAGTGAGCCGTACAATTTTGAAATTTTCCAACGTCCACTCCCGAGGGTGTAATAAAACACCCCAGGGTGAACGCCCTCCTGGCCGGACACGGCATTGTCGCGATGTGCAAATCTGTGTCCTTTAGTTGTACGAGCGCTGCATGACTTTTGAACGTGTGGTGACGTCACAGCAGAAAACAATAATTGTCACCGCTCACAGGCAGGTACAAGCGGTAAAAATGACGAGGAATGGGCAGCAGCGGTACTCTTAGATCATCTATCATTAACATAATTGCCAAAATGTGGGTATGAATCTGTCTCTGCCTACCCTATCGAGGATAAATAGGCGTCATTTGTGATTGTCACTATATTATGAATATACACTCCAAGAGTTCTCACCAAGCGAACTTCGATTAGAGATCTTAATGACAAGTACCTAGGTATATTTACACAAAATTGAAACTTAGTCTTGTTTGTTAACAAAAAAGTCGCTTAGTTTTTCCACATTTCTTCAAAGTTATAAGTGTGGCTCTCTGTCTGTCATAAATCTTTTACAATAGAGCTAGTGATGAGACATGTAAATGTCGAAAATTTAAATATTTTTCTTCAACAAGACCATTTTCAAGAACAGGGTAACTTTGGAAAAAATATTAAAATTTGTTTGTCGTAATAATCAATTTAATTGTCAAAATTAGTGCACTATACTTGCCGCCTCCATGGTCTCGTGGTTCACCCATCGGAATTAAGATCCAAGTACAACTTTGTACTCGTCTTTAAATTAAGTTAAAACGGGATTTATATCACGTACCTGGATTTTGTTACAATTATGATATTTCAGCACAGTTACATGCGCCGTGGTCACGGATGACTGAGTCATCCGTGACCATGGGGCCAATCTGGTTTCAACTCAATTTAAAGATGAAAGTGACCACGTAAGCTTAAAACAATAAATTTTAAGCTTACGTGTTGATGGTAGGACTTCTGTTTTAAGTCCGCCTGGCTAGCTACCACCATCTTATCAAAATCGGTCGCCATAATAATAATGTTACGAGCATTATTTTGTTCTGACAATGTGTGATAACTAATAAGATAGCCAGTCCCTCTGTGGTAAAGGGTTCCAGGTGAAGCTCGATTCCATCTTCGGCCCTTATCGTCACTTTCATCAGGTAAGATGAAGGGCAAGAGCTTCCCTGTCTAGCATAAAAAAAACTAAATTATGTCAATAAAATGCAGTTAATTATAATTTTAAATGGGAATTGATTGTAGAATTGCGCCAAAAAAAAATCGGAAAATTAAATTGTGATTTTCGATTAAGCCAAGTTCATTCACATCCTGCATTGAGATAATTATAATATAAAAACAACGTTTCTTATATTTATATTCGGATTTTCTACGTAATAATTTTATAGTACCCGCACATCACTAGTGTATACGTAAAATCTTTTCATATTTGTACAGGGGCTTTGCGTTATGATGGCACCCACTGATGTAGGAAGATAAATGCAGACACAGATGCCATATTTGCAGTACGAGATACATAGCTCAGATAATCTGCATGAGGAAGCGCAGGCCACATTGCTAGCGAGTGGGCGAGCGAACCGAGCGAGCATCGTTTCATACTTAGGATCGCACAACGAACTACAGAGCTAAGCTACGTTAGCGATGCGAGCGAATTGAAAGTAAATAGTTTCCATCGCTTCGGTTCACACGTCAGTCCGCTGTGTGCCCTGCGCTTTATATTGTAGAGAGTAGTGTAGTGTGTCGAGATCTAGAAAGAGAGAATCTAAAATCTAGAAAAGCACTATAGTCACAGTATTAAATCCTCGAAGGGATAGGCGGAGGTATTAACACACACGTTTAACCAATCATGTAGCTTACACATAAATAGCAGTTTATTGGTATACCAGGAACGCTGCTGCCCATTCCTTAGCGCTGTTTAAACGCGGCTTGTACATCTTCGGCAGGGATTGGGGTTGGCGATAATTGTATTCTGCTCCGCCGTCACTAGACGGCACCTTTTTAATACTTATCCAAAATAATATCTAGCTGACCCAACAAACGTACTTTTGCTCTTATCACCTAAGGGTTATATATAATAAAGAGCCTAAGACCTATTCTCACTTACCTTACCTTACTTACCAAATATACACAAAAAACATAACAATCAGTCCAGCCGAAGGAGGTTTTTAACAAACACAGTGACACGAGATTTTTATATAGTAGTGATGATGTATTTTAGTGCACTCAAATTGAATTATTCAGGTAAGATTCCTATGCATGTGCCATGGGAATTTAAGCGACCTGTATTTCAGTGCAGAGAACTAATCTTAGAGGTGGGGCTTAAACAAGAAAGCGGCGACCTGAAATACACAAGAATCCACTTCTCCCTGCTTAACCGCATTTGATAAATGATACACACGGACGAATATTGTGGATCACAAATAAGCAACATTGAACACGTAAGTTAGACAATGTAGAAACGCCTAATTTTTTATCCGGATGACTGCCTACCACTCGGACGTTTGCGGATGACGCGGGTTCGATTCCCGCATCAGCACATTTTTTTTCTGACGTTTATTCTTTGTTGAATTTTTGGAAAGAAAAGTCAAAACTAATAGCTAAAATCCAAAATATTTGACAAATAAGAAAAGAACGGTCACGTACGATATCTATGAATGTGTATCACTCAATTTTGATTATTTTGCAACAGAGCTATGCGTCTCTCCGATTTTTGTGACAAATTGTGAAGAATTTTTTGATATAAAACTTTCGGGAATAAAGATATTACACATACACATAAATAACGCCTATATCCCCGAAGGGGGAAGGCAGAGGTGAATTAACACCCACGTTTCGCCAATGATATTAGGTAGGTCCCATGTAATACAATAAAGATATTAATTATATTTTATAAGTATATCATAATAGACACAATGATTGAAGGAATGATAAATAATAAAATAAAATAATAAAATTTTAGCTTTCTACTTAATGCCTGTGTTAAAGCGATAGAAACGACACAGCTGAATCGAACAATTTGTTGTTCGAGCTTAGTGACCCGTGTGTCACGTGCAAACTTACATCCGAAAGAGGAGTTGGATGCATCGAGTGCCATGCACTGTAGGGGCTTATTACTTATGAAATTGAATGTTTAATGTGTCTAGCAGACTCAAAAAGTGTTAGATGTATTTTCAAGTGAAAAACACCTTACGTATGGATTTATGTCATATAGTGACGTGTTTGATGGCAGAGCAGAATATAATTGTCACCATCGCCAATCTCTGCCGGGGGTGGCATACAAGACGACTTAGGATTAATACAGCGAAGAGTAATGAGCAGCAACGTTCCTCTTATATTTTTTATTCAATATAGCTATCGAATAATTTGGGACGTAGTATGTAGTAGTATGGCCGTGTGGTGACGGCAGAGTAGAATACAATTGTCACCACCCCAAGTCTCTCCCGTGGGTGTCGTACAAGGCGACTAAGGATAAATCAGCGATGAGGAATGGTCAGCAGCGTTCCTCTTATATCACCTAGCAATAGTACTGCGACTTTTGTGCCCGATAAATGGCAATAGGCTCGCCACCTATTACATGGGACCTAACATAATTGGCGAAATGTGGGTGCTAGTTTACCTCTGCCTACCCCTTCGGGGATATAGGCGTGATTTATGTATGTATGTATGTATAATTTGGGACGTTGTTGATCACGAAGACTATACCCCATTCACTTGGGCTTGAGACAAAATGTAAACAATCTTGATGTGTCTTATATTATAAAAAAAAATGTGTAACATCAATACTTCAAAGGAGCTAACAGTTTTATTTGTCTTTTGATGATGTATTTTAGAATACACGTTTCTTATTTTTAAGAAAATTTCGTAGATAAAGATACATGTCAAGATTCTTTACATTCTGTCTCAAGCCCATGTGAATGGCGTATAGGTAGGGTGAGCAAAGACAATAAAACAAACTAAGTTGAACTTGCTGCATTTAATCAAACCCGAGCCATCCCTCGCCCTTGAATTGTCAAAATCGAGTAACAATACACTAATTGCTGGTGCTGTTAATATCATTCAGGGTCATGAAGCACTCAGAACTCAACAGGTAAGTGTCGCAGAGGTTCTTCTTGTCGAAGGCCTCCAAGATTTCCTTGTCCAGATGCTGATTGATGTACGCCGAGCATCTCTGATCCTGCAACGCGTAAGTAAACGGCAGCAACAGGTCGTGAACCTCCAAAGGCTTGAGGGAGTACTTCTGCAGGTATTTCTCGTCGGCTTGTTCGTTCAAGTGCTGCGTCCGGAACAGCACAAGCTTCGATTGTAATGGCTTCAGGTTGCAAGTGTACTGTCTCGCTTGCTGCACCCTGTAGTAAGGGACTTCGAGGTGGGCACGCGCGTACTGAGCCGACAACGCCACTTTAGACAGCAGATCCCTGACGCATGGCGAGACTCTCTCTTTCAGTTCTTTGTTCTCATCTAGTTCCACTGTGAGCTCATCTCCCGTTATGAGCTTGTACATGTGTCTGATGATGCCGTTCTGCAGCTCTTCGTCGGTCTTGAACTCTTGCAGTTCACTCTCCAGCGTCGTTTTGAACTGCTCCGGGGCGGAGCCGATGCAGTAAATGGTTCCGGTGAGACCTGTGAACCAATTAAAAATTATTCTAGGTAATACCAATACACAAGAATATTTTGAAAAATTATAAATTTGTATATATTCTCAAGCTAAACGAAAACACAATATATTATTGGGCAAATAACGCTTCCATGACATAGTAGGTAAGTTAAGTCAATAAAGTACGAATATGTTAGTTTCTTCTCATCTTCTGGTGATTTTGCATGATCCACTGACTCCCGACAGTATTAAAGCAGACAGACTACAACTACTAACAAGCAACTTACCATGTTCTTCCAAAATGGCTGCGATTTCGAGTGCGACCAAGATGCCGGATTCGTAGCCGAGGAGGTAGAAATTATTCTTTATCGACACTTTCTTTATAAGGATCTGAAATTAAAGGACAAGCTTATTGAGCAATATAGTAAAATAATTAGTAAAAGAATAGTTGCGAAATATATAAACTAGTTTCCGCCCTGAACTGAAAACTCATACAAATATTGAAATATAGACAACTATTAAATTTTATTTTGTGAAATTTTGCTGTACGCTGTGCATCAAACTTTAATACAAAATATTTTTTCCCGTTCCATTAAAACGGCTATATAATAATTTTATCCAAATTTTGTGATAGAACCTGTCTCCAAAATTAAAAAAGATCCACCATCAAAAAATAACTTTAAACTTAATCTTTCAAATCTAAATATTCCTTAATGCTATTCTGAAAAATTCTTTCTCCACTAGCCATTTCGTTAAATAATTGTGACAATCTACCTGGGCAAACCTCGCCGCCATTTGCTTAATACTTTCATTCGGGATATCTAGTCCAGGCTGCAATACCAAAGCAGGAACCTTCACTCGTTCACATAACTCCCTAAACCTTTCGTAGTGCCCTTCAAGACCAGGCAATATGCATAAGTAGGTCTGAGACATGTCGAACTCGTCTTCTCTCTGTGAACAAACCAAATAATAAACAATTTGGAAAGGTAAGAATAGTTTAAAAGAAGTCACTTTTAATCTACGGTCAAAATTTTACATTTCCTGGTAGCTATACGTGCTGTTGACTGTGACTACCCGTGATATAATTAAATAGGGCAATAGCTTCCGGATAACTTTGGGATTCATCGTCATCATCAGGCCCTTTAATGACGGTGCTGCTGTAAAACAGACCTTCAGCTATAACGTATGGTAGATCTTAGGTAATAATATGTTTACAATTCATTCATTAAATATGCGCGACTTCGTCGAATTCGAATTCGTCTTCTTCGGAGTCGTGAAAGTGCTCGTGATTTTAAGTCACTGGCAGGGTCTTCATCTTCAATGAAAGGTAATTATATTATTGTCTTCTTCTTCTCCCTGCCATGTTCCCAGTTTATCTGGGGTCGGAGCAGTATGTTTTCTCTTTCATATCATCCATCACACCGGAAAGTGATGAGTGATGAATGAATGTATAGAATAGAGATGGAACGAACCATTTCGAGAGACTGATGAACAAAATTCCAATTCATACTGCTCAAGCTAGTTTTAGTGCTAGTAGCTAGGCTTAGCTTTTACAGCCGCCGCCCTGCCTGACACCAACCCTCTTTGTGTATAAATATACACTTACAATAAAGGAGCTGTTGACCATCGTAGGTATAACCATGATTTCCGTGGTGGAACAGAGCTCGTCACTGTCAAAGTTGGAGTAAAAGAGTTCCAAGCCCTTGGTCTCCTTGTATTCAGCGCCCTGCAATGTCTTGTCTATTTCTTGGACACTGTAATTAAACAAGTTATATAAGAAGAGAAAAATATTTCAATAATATTTGAAAGAGAAAAGAGAAAAATATTTGACTTCCTTAGATCGCTCAATGTTTCAAGTACTCAGATAGTAGATAGTAGTATTATACTATGCCAGTGTGGAGTTTGTGACTGTGCGGTGCTATAGTACATCTTACTATCACTTTTTGTTCTACCATTATTGTGTAATTCTGCCATATTAGTAGCAAATTATGTTGAATGGACACGTCTATTGCCATCTGCTGGAAATGACAATCACAATGCTGTGCAGACAATGGTGGTCCTGATTCTACGATGTACTTATAAACACTTTGATACCCTTGTACAATAATCGCGGAAGATGTTGGATTTAGTTAATTTAAGTTGATATAATCTGCTTTGATCCTTACTTAAAAGTGATACTTACTCCTTTATTGTAAGATCTAGTATATGCTCGTCGGAAAACGATTGGTTGTATTCATCTCTCAACAAAACGGCAATGCCTTGCACTTTCTCGTTGTTCACACCGATTTCTTCTAGAATGGTCGATTCTTTGACATCTTCTGGGATTTTAACACCTGTAAATAGATTAAGGTTCACTATTAATGTGTCCATATGATGCTACTTAATCATCATCATCATTCGTCTGTTTCAAGGTTATCTGGGGTCGGTGCAGCTAGTTTTATACTTCCATACTTTCTATAAGCTGTAATAAATCATCTACTCCCTTGTCATTCATATCATTTTTCACGCAACCTATCAATTATTGGGAATTCTTCACTAACGTCCATTCGCATTACTCTTTCACTCGCATGCTTTTCATGTCTTCTCATTACATGCTCATACCAGGACAAGCACCTTCCTCTTAATGATACTACTTAATGTTACATTATATTTACCCGCAATAGAAGCAATTTTTTGAAGTAAAGGTTTTGCAGGAGCTTTATCCAGTTGAACAGTGACGATTGGTTGTCTAGATCTCAAGCCATACTCGAGAGCGTCACAAGCAGTATGGACATTGACCACATTAACAGAATCTCTTTTATCCTTTACCTGTTTGGGAAATAGTTTGACACTATGAGCTCAATTTGGCATAATTATTGTCACAACTTTAGAATCTTTAAATTATCGTATATACTTACAGTTTTCATAAAAGGCATGTAAAGTTTTGTTGCAGGCAAATTACTCTGTGCCCTGGAAAAGCAAACTTGATTTCCGAAAGTCATGTTAGTACTGATAACAGCGAAGTACCTGAAATTTTCCATTAAAGATCTAAATGGTGACTCATAAATATTTAATAGATAAGTAGCCTTACATTCGTAAAGATTCTTGCAAAAATCCTTGTACAATATTGCATGTTTTGTTCCTATAACTTACTTCAAAGTGGTGCCCAACTTTCTAGATTTAACATCAAGAGCTCTCAATATTTCTTCCTTGTCAGAATTTCGACCAGTATTCACAAAGTAAATGCCTTCCACTGGTCCTACTTTATTAGCACCAGACAAAAGAGAAGTAACATGTTTCTCGCTACTAAGATTGTCTGTAGACAGTTTTACTTCGACACCTTTTTGTTCCCAAAACCTAAAACGAGATGTGTACATTTAAGTGATATTTATATTGAATTATGAAAGTGAACCATGATGCACTTTAGATTTTAAGAAAATTACGTGCCAAATTCATTTGACAAGTGATTCACTGTCGAATCTTAATAGTAGTTGAATAGAGGCCTTCGAATTAAATAGAGGTCTTCAATAGAGGCGTCCGAAGTTGAAAATTTTGGTTAATAGAATGAATAGTTAGTTCAAGTTCATTAATTAGTTAGTTAAAGTCGACTTGTCAATAAGATAAGACATTTGAAGACTTACTGCGTCTTGCAAAGGACGTAAGAAGAAATTCCTGTTTGATGAATCAAAAGTTTTCTTGCACCACGTTTTACCAGTCTCCCGGCCAGTTGCATACCAAGGCTGTCATCATCGCTGATAATGACGCTGGTAAGGCTTTGGGAGCAGAAGATCCTGGGTACACAAACAAATCTTTATTCAAAATCCCGCAATATCTGTGCATGTGGGTATACAGTAGGTTATTTAAGGGACACAGTAGCCAAAATAATCAAAAATCCCACTATTCGAGTTAGAAAATTAGTACAAAGATTTTGGTGGTTAGAAAAAGAATTTCGAAAAATTATGATCTCGAGGCGGGAATCGAACCCGCGTCCGCTGCTATCCGGGCAGGTGCCTGACCGCTCGGCCACCCAAGACACTTATTAACTTGCCGAAATTCTTCTAAACTTTCCACTTCACGTTGTAAGCCAACGGGTACCCTCGCAATGTAGAAATAAATTTCAAACATTCCAAAGCAGATATTTTTACAAATACCGTGCGTTCGGTTAAGCTTGGATTTGCTTTATAAACTTTTCGATTTTAATTTTAACATTATATAAATGTTAGAAAAATTAGTACAAAGATTTCAAGGTCATAATTTTTCGAAATTCTTTTTCTAACCACTAACCACCAAAATCTTTGTACAAAAATCCCACCCTATTTTTGGGTATTAGAGTTTACGATACTAAATTCAAATTCATTAAAATCAAAATACGCCCATGTCTTCTAAGTAAGACATGGGCGTATTTTGATTTTCAAGAGTAACATTGGGTATGCCATTCGAATGCAGAACGCCCGTCTAAGAAAGTATGCCTCCACCTTACAGAAGACCATAAAATAATATGAGTTATCTAGTATTGTGATTCTTACCCCCGAATACAGAAACACTATCCAAAGTTTTGAGTCTTCCTTAAGTTTTTCCATACAAATTCTGACAGGTAATGTCCACTTAACTTTTTAAGCAGTCCCCTAAATTTGAGTAGCGTTTCTGTATTCGGGGGTTAGATACCCTGAGGTCCTTAGAGAAGCGCTGTGTGCATATGGAAATTTGTTCCCTGTGCTAACAACATTACGTTCTTTATTAGACAAGCAGATGAGGTGCAGCTAGTTTGAATCTGAACTAAAGGCCAAATACATTGCTTTTAGGGTTTCTTAAGATCCTTCAAGTCTTTGATCTATTTCATCACTTATGCATTTTTTTATTTCTATTTCTTTATTATAAGCAAAAATAATCTTTATGAATAGTAACTTAAAGCCTATGTTCGGTTTGTTTAGCTAAATACAAAGTTCTCGAAACAGCTTTTAGTTTTATACCTTGGCTGCGCTGCCGTCGCGCTGTCATTTAATTTTAACAACACACGACCGCGGTGTTGACTGGTCTCCAGCAGACGGAAAGCTCGGGAGACTTCTGTCGAGTCGTATGTGACGCGTGACAGTGGACGCACGAAGCCACGGGTGATGCCTTCGCTTATCAACCATTGGAGTTTCTGAAAATTATAAATACATAAATCACGCCCATATCCCCGAAGGGGTAAAGGTGAATTAACACCCACGTTTCGCCAATTATGTAAGGTTCCATGTGACAGGTGGCGAGCCTATTGCCATTTATCTGGCACAAAAGTCTCAGTTCATTGCTAGATAGTTTAAGAGGAACGCTGCAGCGCATTCCTCATCACTGTTTTATCCTCAAAATTATACTATGAAACATGGAATTCTTACCGTATTACCTAATAGGATCTTTTGACACATTCTCATTATCTCAGGCACTGTACTATGAAAAGTGATGGAAAGGAAGTTGAGAGACCATAGATGAAGAGAGTGTTTGGGATGACATTCCAATCCATATCGCTCAATGTTTTGGCCCAGCCATCAGCCTGCTAGGTCAAACAGATCTTTTTTTATGACTGATTGATTTGTTTGACCTAGCAAAAACGGAAAATTAAAGTGATTGGCTCAAGCTGACTGACCGTCTCGGAAGCCCATAAAAACATTAATACTTACAATCATATCGACTTTACTGTCAAATATGGAGGCGAAATTGACTCGCATGTAACATCTCTCATAGCCAAGGTTGTACATTCCAAAGTTGTAAGCCTCTTCGCTAGGAATCTGGATCGTATCTAAGACGGCGCCGCTTGGGCTCGTGCATTTCATCGACACCTGCAAACAATTCATCATAAACCACAAATACAATTTGGAGAGGTGTTAAATATTGTAGAATAATAGTCATAATTCTCTTGCGCTTATCTCTAAATTATCTAAATATTAATTGAAAATTGCATATTAATAAAAGGCCAAAAGAGAACAATGAAAGGTCAAAAGAGTACCCGAAATCGTCGGGCATGCAAGAGGACATTAATGAGATTAAGAAATATGTATGGATCATCGCAAGTGAATAGAATAGAAGTGATCTCGCCCTGTAGAAAGGTATATTCATCATTTATTTGGCCAATCGAAACGAAAATTTACTAGTATGAACAATGACGCGCAATTTCCATTTTGTGAACCAGGTATATCATTTAAGTGAAAACAGTGCAATAATTCTAAATTGTAAGTCCAATTTAAATTACGCAGCATGTTTCATTCCAAAAGACCGGGTTTCACAAACTTACCAATCAATCTACCTATAAAAATCCCTATTAATTCGAGAGATGATGGGCGAACGTATAAACTTACTGCAGATCCTTGTGAAATATACATAGGCTTTTTAATAGTGTTATTTACTCACATTCTTGAGTTCTCCCTTTACACAGTTAATGACATAAGTGACGCCAACCCCCTTCGTGAGAGTCAGTATCATATCACCAAAGCTGGGATCTCTCGAGTTTCCAATGTGGTCCTCTAATAAAACAAAAGGATTTGATGAGCAAAATATTGTATTATTTACAGAATTTTCGCATAAAAGTTAAATAATGGTGGCTTCTCATCTTTTTGTAATAAGAAGTAATAAATAGGTTTGAGAATTCTCTTCCGTTCATACGCCCTTTCTTTCAAATGACACCTTTCTCTTAACATGCTGTTGTACCTACAATCGATCAATCAGCCTCACCATGAACGTTTCAATTCCTATAGCGCACCGTTAGATTTAAAGTGAGCTTGCACTGGACCTCGTAAGAAGGTTCAAAGTCACTCAAATAGAGAGGGCTATGCAGGATGTTTCCCTGCATGCTCATCATCAGGAATGATGAGATGAAATGCATGAAATCTAAGATCACCGTCATAACCCCGAAGAATTGCGGACCTTCAGTGGCAGTTGGTAGGACACATTACGAGGAGAACTGACGGCCAACGACTAAGCTACTGATCTATTTGATCTGCTAGCTGCTGATCTGATAAAGGTCGCCAGAAGCCGCTGGATGGAGACAGCGCAAGGCTTATGGGTTTGGAAATACTTGGGGGAGGCCTATGCCCAAAGCAGGCGTCTTTCGGCTTACTGACGGTATGGTTTAATGTTAAAACTTCACCTTTAAGTTCCGGGAACAATTTTCGCAGGAAGTGCTTCTTGCGCAAATCGCTGACTGTCGTGAACACACGGAGGCCGTGGGCTAACGCGATGGAAATGACGGCTTGACCCAGGGCTCCAGTTCCGCCATGCACCAAAATGCTGGTGTTTTTCAGCATTCGCACTTTGATTGCCTGTACAAGGGGTTGTTATTTATTTATTTATTGATACACAAGACATCGCAGCTCATCGCGATATAGAGGAGCTCGATAGTGCAGTGGTATATAGCGCGCTCGGCCTGCGATTGCGTAAACTAAGCAATGTTTGCTAAGATCGGTTTGTAGTGGAGATTGTAGTTTCTTTAATTAAGTAAGTTATTAAGAAAACATAGTTTTTCTACAGAGCATTGGAAATATTCTGGACAATATACGCCGTGTGGTGACGGCAGAGCAGAATACAACTGTCACCACCCCCATCTCTCCCATGGGTGTCGTACAAGGCGACTAAGGGTAGCAATGAGTACAGCAGCATTCCTCTTATACCACCTTGCACTGCGATTTATGTGCCCGATAGATGTCAATAGGCTCGCCACCCATTACATGGGTCCTAACTTAACTGGCGAAAAGTGGGTGTTTAATTCACCTCTGCCTACCCCTTCGGGATATAGGCGTGAATGGGACCTAATTTAACTAGCCAAAAGTAGGTCCTTAATTCACTTCTAGCTAGCCCCTTCTGGATATACCTAGGCGTGATTTATTTCTGTATGTAAAAAGATATCTTACGAGACAGTAGAAGGCGTGAGCATAAGGCATGGGAACGGTGGCCGCGTCCTCCATGGTCCAGTGTTTGGGCACTGGCCACAACAACTCCGGAGCCACATGCACCCGGCTTCCTGCAGCGCCATTAGGGACTAACCCCATGACCTTTACACCACTGTTGAAAGAAGAAACAATAATTAGGGAAAGGTGCTAAGGAACGAAGCTAAGCGAGCACACTGCCTCATCATAACCAGCAGTTATGTATTTGAATATAGGGAGGATGGGCTATAACTCACCATGCTGGCCCAGTGTGGGTTAGTGGGTATTAACGACTGTAGATGCAGCCGAGTCTTAACCAATGGCTGATCAAATAAAAATCAACAAATACCAGAGTCAGTATTATGAAAGCCGATTTCAGTTGATTTGGTCTACTTGTCACTCTCACACTTTGCTATTATTCTCAATGAGTGAGAGATAGAGAGGTAGACGAAAGCAAGTGCAATCAGCTGATATTAAAACCCTTGACTTGGAAAAAGTTTTTACCTGTCAGTCACGCCACTGAAGTCAATGCCGTAGCCATTCTTTTCAGGTTTGACTGAGTACACGCCCGTTGCTCTCTTGGAATCTACAGTGTTGAGTCCAGCGAAGTGCACCTAAAATAAGTTCGAGTTTTATTACTTAAGTTTCACGAATTAAAATCATAATTTTTAATTAGTTTTCTTTGTATGTAGTGGTGTTAAAAATAACTAGCACTGATTTCGTGACTTCGTTTGCGGTGCATGTTCCTTTACATTCTGTTGGTTTACACTTGAGAACAATATTCTTCTTAAGCGAATAAATGATTCTGAGTTGGATTTACTTTAGCGCACTCATGATTATTTACATACAAAAGAACACTTTAAAGAGCTTTCCTCGCTTACACATAAAAGACGGGTAATAGATTTGCTATAGATCATATGAAGTGATAGATAGTGGTCCCAACATTTATTATATAGAGATAGACGAAAACTCTCAGCATTCCATGGATTAGCATTAGCGTGCGGGTGCCGGGTCCATAGTGTGGCAGAGAGAGTCAGTGGCAGCGCCTGGGACTTGTGACTCAAGTGTAAATACACTCTTTTGAAACAAATGATTCTTTTAGAAGCGTTAGGTCCAATTTTCAAATTAAAGTTCCAATAGCGGATGGTGAAATTCGCGGTAGATCTAGTTCTTGGTTGCTTCCATTCATGATTGGACCAATTCACGATTGGCCCAACGAAGTAATATCAAATAATTAGTAGGTAATGAATAATCAGTAATAAGAAGTTATCGAATACAAACCGTTACTGCAGTTCCAGGTGTAGTTGGTTCTGATGCTTCCACCCAAGTAAGAGAGTTCAAGTCACCTATTTGCTTGCTTTGCAACGTGACAAAGGGTGTTTTCAAGGATTTAGTGTCTACTGGAACGAAGTATTCGCCACCCCAAACACCCTACATGGACAGAAAGACAAATATCAACTTTATATAAAACTAACTGGTTAAACTCTTTATAATTTTAAATTCGTTTTATTCTACAGACCAGTAAAGTCATATGAAGCCTATACATTCATTATATTTAAAAAAATTACAAAATTAATAATTTCAAATAACTAGGCGCGATCTTATGTTTTTTCTTAAGCATTTTCAAACGAACCCGAAAATCATAATATGGGTATTATCACTACAGGGCCTCGTGCAAGGAATAGAATATTTGAATATTAAGTAGAAAATAAATTTCAGTTCCAAAGGCTGATCTTTTGAAAATTGGATTTCATATTTTCTGATTTTATATATTAAATTCTGAAGAACTAACCTTATCCAGGACATTGATTGCCAGATCCAACTCGGGCACCTCAACTAAGCTCTCGTCGGTCTTCAAGTCATGACTGACCATTACTAGACTAATATCATTTTGTTCTGAGTCTTTTCTCCATAGCTGCACCAATTCTTTTACTCCATCTACTCCTGGATACGAAGTCAGAACGATGAGCTTGTGATTTGGTGGCAGACAGTTACGAGTCGACGTTAGTAAAGATATGTCTGAATGTGTGCGGACAGTAAGGGCCATGGTGGAAGCTGATAAAGCTACCGGTCTCCATTTCAATAGATGAAGCCAGACACCACCCAGGTTTTGCGACCCTACCACTCGGTAAAGGGACGATGGTCGAACCCGAAGTGACTCATGAGAGATCTCTTCAGCACTTAAAACGAAGACATTGTTTCTCAAAACGCTGTATAAGAGCTTACAGAGCTGAAAACGAAATAAAAATATTAGTCATAACTTAAAATATTTGAATCATTGTATGTTTATGCCACGTCAATTAACGTTAAAAAGTAAGTACTTATTTGTACAAAAAAAATGTAAATTCTAAACTAGAATGGTCTAGTTCTGATTGACTTTTTTTTAAATTAAGTACCTACTCATTAAAGTTAATTGACGACTCTAAGTGCGGCAGTATGTGATTAGTATACTCACATCATCTTCCATGGAGAGGTTTTGAATCAGAACCAGATCAGTATTACACAGTACTTCTTGATACGGCGGTATCGCTCTGTGGATTTGTCGGAAGTTCACTTTAACACCGAGAATGTTGTCGATGTCCTTTACTGCCGTAAACACCGTATTGGCCCCAGTGCTATTAATTACTTCCACAACGTTAAGTGTATCTTTGTTTAAATTTTCAGCTACCATTTGTAAGAAAACTGTCATCGTGGTCTTAACCTGTTAAATAACATTGTATTTTTATAAAGATTGTGTTTCGGTACTATTTTCTTTAAAACAAATTAGTTGAAATAATAAGAGGGTTATTTTTATTTTTATTACTCACATTTAGAGGAGAAGAATTGAAACGAGGGATAAACTTCAAAGTGTTGATTACTGCCTTTTCAGAATTTGATAGCGGTAAATCATTAAAGCTAATGCTTTCCATGAAAATACCGCCACATCTAAAAACAAAAAGTTGACACTTATAAGATCTTGATTTTTTTTTATACACTCACACCTATCATCTAGCCCAAAGGAAGTAGCCTAAGCACTTGTGTTATGGATGTGTTATGGACGGACATATAATTATGTATATAAATGTTGAAAATATACTACATAAATATATACACAACCATGACTCGGAAACAAACATTTGTGGTCATTACAAAGTTTGCCCCTACCAGGATTCGAACCCGGGACCTCTTGGCCATTACCCAGCAATCTGAACATTCGACCAAGGCGGCCGTCTATTTATTGGGGCTTCAACAAGAAATTTAATTTCCTTTTAAAGTAGGGATTTTGGATATTTACCTAGTCTCACCATATGTCTGATTGATATTTGCCCTCATGGCAACTTTGCCATCTGCTTCAACAAGTGTTGTCTTCAAATGTTGATCCGGATCAATACAAAGTTTTCTCAACTTGATTGGCTGAGAGACGCTGTCATGCTTGTGTCGTAGAACATTCAGCTGTATCATACTATCAATCATGGTGACATAGTTGTTATTCCATAATAAAAGTGCTTCTGTAAGCGAAGAGTCGACCCCTTGGATTCCTCGGAAGTCATCGCTGAAAATAAAGCAAGTAAGTGGTACCTTTTGGGGACGATCGAGGTTAGTAATATCATTTCGTGCCTATATAATAATTTATTTACAACGTCACAGTAACTGTTACTTATGTACAGTAAAAAATATCCGTGACTGATGATTACCTATGACTGTGATATAACATATACAATATATTTTACTTTCGAAAAATATTCAATGTGCTTTCAGCTGCTTGCAAACTACAACATCATTAAATGCAAAACGTGAAAACTCTCACCTGTAGGAATATTCTCTATCTAGTAACATCTGATAGACGTCGTCTGAACTAATAGTAATATCCTTATTAAATTCACTGTCACGGAAAACCATTTCATCTTCGACTAATTTGGCAAAGCCATTGACTACTTCGGAATCGCCATCCAGGACCTTGAATGTGTAAATCGATATACATATTTCATTATCATTATTATTTCAACCGAGAGTCATACAAATTAATTTAATATAACTAATATTTGGTTGTAGATTAAAAGGAAATGAGAGTGTTTAATACATTATTATGGTGATGGCAGGGTAGAATACAAAGGTCATCACCACAACTTCTTCCGTGGATATCCCCCTACCTTTACCTTTACCCTCATAATTACCCTCTACATGAAGATATGTCAAGAAAAAGTGGGTATTAATTCACCTCTGCCTACCCCTTCAGGGATACAGGCATGATTTATTTATGAATGTATGAAGACATAAATAGTCCGGAGAAAGATCTTCCCTTTTCGATGATAATGCGGCGTACCTTTTGCCAATATTTATCAATATGAAAAAGTCATCATACGAATTCACTAACCTCAAAACGGAACGTTCCTCTATGCATTCCCACGCTGATTTTCAACGGTCTACGATCGTTCAATAGTGGCTGCACATAGAACTGCAAATCATAGAACATCACCGAAGCTTGCTTCTTGGGTTTGTTGTACAGCATGGACAGAGTATCCCAGACTGCGACCAGTGCAGTCGCAAATGGATAGACATTCTTTCCTGATAAAGAAAAACATAAATTTATCTTACTACGGAATATAATATTTTTTTGTGCTAAACAGGGAAGAGGAGCTCGCTAGCAGTGGGATAGCGCGCTTGGCCTGCGATTGCGTAAACTAAGCAAGTTCGCTAAGGCCGGTCATAGAATGGGTGACTAAAAATTTATTATCTCGAGTTCCTCCGTGCTTCGGAAGGCACGTTAAGCCGGTGGTCCCGGCTGGATCTGCAGTCGTTAATACCCAACCCGCACTGGATCAGCGTGGTGGGTTATGGCCCAATGTCCCTATATTCTTCCATCCATAGGGAAGACCCGTGCCCCAGCAGTTGGGACATTAAAGGACTGGTGATTATTGTCCGGTGACATATTCTGACGGATGACCCCGGATGGCTGCCAGAGTATGCTTTGGCTGGATGCCCGGAGAGGATGATGCGTAAAAATTGCAGTTTACCTCTCCGCAAAAAAAAATAAAAAAAAAGGTTGGTGATGATGATGGATCAGGGAAGCTCTTGGCCTGCATCTCACTTGATGGTAAGTGCTGTTCACATTACTATTATGACGACAGATTTGGCGGACTTGAATGAAAAGAAAAATGAAAGTCCTACCACCAACCAAATTAGCAAGAACGGTATTTTATTTCGATTGCGAATATTTGACGATTAAGTTCAACGAATCAGACGTAAGCTATCTGATTTGCCGTTCAGACATTTTTGGTATTTTCGAGTTAATAAATTAGCAAACATACATACATACATAAATCACGCCTATATCCCCGAAGGGGTAGGCAGAGGTGAACTAGCACCCACATTTCGCCAATTATGCTAGGTCCCATGTAATAGGTGGCGAGCCTATTGCCATATATCGGGCACAAAAGTGTCGCAGTACATTGCTAGGTGGTATAAGAGGAACGCTGCTGCCCATCCCTCATCACTGATTTATCCTTAGTCGCCTTGTACGACACCCACGGGAGAGATTTGGGGTGGTGACAATTGTATTCAACTCTGCCGTCACCACACGGCCCTTAATTAGCAAACATCCTTCAGCAAATATGAAGATAGCATCTTCATTTGATGTTCGAGGGTTTACAAAATTAAATTATAAAACAGAAAGTATAAAAATAGCACCCGTGACCGAAAAAGATAAAAGATATGAAAATAAATAAATTGTTTATTTACAGGTACCATTACAATTTTGTTGTATTCGTGTAGTTATAAATCTAACAGAAACGCGGCTATCCTGGGTATTTAATTAATAGATGACGGAATAAGGGACGTAATAGACGACGAAAATGTGACAAAATGAGTGATGAGAATGGATGTTGTTAGGGGTGAGTACAGCCGCAACACAAAAGGATTGTATAAAATAACAGCTAAGTATATAAATAACAAGACTTTAGGTGATTTTCGATGACTTACATAGATATCGCCCATTTAATTAAAAAAATGGCACGTCTAAAATAAACATTCGAAAAAAATTTTACTCAAAATATATGGAGACTTACTGCCGCACTTAGAGACGTCAAATAACGTTAATGAGTGCTTAACGTCAAAAAATGACAATTCAAAACTAGTCGCTATTCTTGTCGAGTCTATGGTCTAGATTTGAATGAAAATTTTTAACATTAAATACTCAATAAAGTTAATTGACGCCTCTGAGTGAGGCAGTTATTGTTGCAAGATATGTGTTTTTATTTGCAGCTCTTTTATATTCTAGAAGCGATATAGCTAGCTGCGCCATTCCCATATTAATACAGCGCAGAAGATAAATAAATATAAAAATATGAACAATAAAATTAAAGCTACAGTGACATTCAAAATGATGGTAAAAGTTAATGAATATTCGATAACAATGAAAATAAATTAATGTTAAATACCGTTATACTTATTTTTTACTAAATCTACAAGCAAATGGTAAATATTATACAAACCCTTTATAACATTTCCTCGTAAATAACTATTTTCGGGATCATGAAGGGACACTATGTAGTTGGCGGCTGCAGCAATTTTTCTATGCGCAGCCACATATAGGGGCAAGAGCCTAAAAAACACAAAATAATTAAAAATGAATCAACTTGCAAGCGGAATACATATTCCCGATATATATAAATAGGTGACTATAATAATCTTACATGGATATCCTGCATTTTCAAATTATTATAATGCAAATGTTTTTTTGAAGCCATCCAAATAATTAATTCTCCGTTTAGTTCTTATTAGAAGTAAAATAATTTGAATGTGGTTACCTTCAATAAATTGTGTATGAATATAAGTTGAGAATTAGTAGTCTACCAAATAAATAAACATTATAAAAATGTTTATGAAAATTATTACAAAACAACAATTAGAAGAAAACTACGATGAAAATTATGATTCCAACAATTATTGTAAGAATTCTAATTATAAAATGAAACCCAAAACTAAACTAAATAAAAGAAAGCAATAAAAATTAGTATTTCTAAATAACTGACGCCTTTAGAAATGAAATACGTACCAAGTTTCATTATGCGCCCATTCTACCAAGTGAGACAGCATAGGAGTTCCAGTGGAAACTGGGAATTCAACTTTGGGGTAAATGGCTTTTACAATGGGGTTGTAGCCTTCCATGAACAACCTGAAAGTGAACATTTCTTGAATATCCTGTCACAAACACTAGATTTTATAACTCTTTCTTAACATTTTATACCTTTACATTCCCATTCAGAGATAAGCGTTAAAGGTAGCCACTCAAAATTTGTAAGGTTGACAGTTAAATGGATCACAAAACCATAATTTTTGTATATCTCACCTGTATACCTATATCCCCGAAGTGGTAGGCAGACGTGATTTGCCACCCACTTTTCGCCATGGCTAGGCGGCATAAGAGGAACGCTGCTGCCCATTACTCATCGCTGGTTTTACCCTTAGTTGCCTTGTACGACCCACGGGAGAGATGGAGATGGTGGCAACTGTATTCTGCTATAATAGTTCACAAAACCATCATCTTTGTATACGTACTTTCCAATACCCTCAAGCACCATCAGAGCGTTGTCAGGATGTCCGCGACGCGTGAGTGGTATATGCTTGCATGATGCAGGCAAAGACCGCTTGAGGATAGCTTGAAGTAGACCATGAGGAGCGATTTCCACAAGCACTGCATTCGATGGGATCAGACTAGACGTCTCTTCGAATAACACTGGATTCTATAAAAAAATATGTTTCGATACAAAATTCATATACTAAACTGGAAATAAAACATCTTTTACCAGTCTCTTTGGGTGTTTGGATGGTTTCAGTTTAGCCTGAGAGCAAAAAATTAGTGACCTCCCTACATAGTAAGTGAGCTATAGACTCTACCCGGATATGGCATCAAGGTGGGTTTTAAGTCCATTTCCTTAACATTCACACCACTTTACACAGATCCTCTAGTTTATTGCACTGCCACTGCCAAGAGACTGTGTCATCAGCCCCTTTTATTTTTCCGAATCACCTGAGAAGCTTGCTGTAAAAACTGGTGACAAATTGCAAGAACTCTTACCAAGAGATTGTTGGTGTGATATTCCGCCGACGATAATTTGGCGATTGGTTCGTCCCAGCGATCACGGGGCACGGATGTCGACACCCACCGTTCGCTTCTTGGCTTGGGATTCTTTATAACCTCCGACAAGTACTTTAACAGCCCAGGCCCTGAAAGCGCGAGTAACTGTTTAAAACATTTTGAACTTAAAATATGAATGAATATGACGACTTACAAAATTGTAGAACAAAAATTTTGTGCCGACATAACCTGGGGACCGGTACAAAAGATTGTTGTATCTGTGTGTACGTTTTCCAAGGCAGTTGGAAATAAATATTCTTTTGATAATTGGAATGTTGTCATCCCATTCACTCTCTCCGTTCATCGTCGTTCTTTTGACATGATCCTTTCAATAACTTTTTTATATATAATTATTAATTACTAGCCCCTTTCCGCTACCTTGACTGGTATGATGACTTGTGGACGTCTGATTGTGCCGACTACAGATAAATTTTGAACAGGGAAGGAAGATGATGATAAATCTTGAAACCTTTTTTATGATGTCAATGTAATGTAATAAACTTTACTGGTTACATTAGGTATTTAAGGTTCTAATAGTCATTAATATAAACTTACCGGCTTCGGCGATGTAGCGGGAATGGTACGCGATATTGGAGCAAGGCACTTCCTTCGCGAAAATCCCTTTTGCAGTGAGTGTCGCGACGAACTCTTTCATGACATCAGCGGGGCCTGATATCGTGCTGGATTCCCCGGAATTGTGGCAAGCAACTTCGATCTCGGGTGGTATCATGTCCTTGATCTAGGGGACAAAATGGAATTAGTAATGTTATGCTTGTCTAGGAGGAGCTTGATGGTGCAGTGGCTGACGCACTCGACCTGCGATTGCGTAAACTAAGCAATTTTCGCTAAGGTCGACCAATGGACCGGTGACCAAAAATATAATATCTTGAGTTCCTCCGTGCTTGGAAGTCTCTGAAAGACTTATTAACCAATAACTGTAAACCAATCCACCAGGGGGCCTAGCCAAGTGGCTTATCTATTCGAACGCATAGAAAACAAAAGTATGAAAGTGACGTATTTTTTTCTCTGTAATACGTCAGTTTCATACATTTTGTATTCTATGCCACTTGGCTAGGGGGGCAGGGCCACTATTGGTTATTAATGCATGAGCATATAGCATGAGTCTCTTTTGTTGATTAGAAAATCTTAACTTATAGTAATAAAGTTCTTCTGCGCTGTCAAGTCAGACCAATAATCCCACAAAAATTGGACTTAAAATGACGATTTTAAAGAGAATAGAAACAATATCTACCTTTTCGTAGCCAATGCCCACAGCTGCCATAGAGCCTCGAATGAAGGGTGTCTGAACCGAGACCAAGCCACGGCTGTATGCTGACAGAATCATCTGTTCGGCGGTGAAGCAGCCATCTGCGTAGGCGCATCCAAGCTCGCCCACACTATGGCCTGTGTAGTGAAAGATTGTACCAATCAATATTTGTGAATTTACTGGGAGTAACTTATTTAAAAGGCTGATTATGTGGTGACGATGGACTTTGCTCTGCTATCACCATAATTCACGTTCCAGTATTCGATTCAGAACATAAGTTCATAAATCACGCCTACCCCCGAAGGGGTAGGCAGAAGTTTATTAGTATGAAAAGTTCGCAAATTATTTCAGCTTTACATACAACCGATAGATAGGGAGCGAGCGTATTACTATCTACTTGTGGCACATTAAATATAAAACAATAAAAATTCTAATGTCTACCAAAACGTCATCAAGGTATCGCAACGTGAAATTATACGTATGCAAGGACTCACCAATAATCTTATCAGGTATCAGGCCAAGCTCGTTCAAGACATCGGTGAGACCAATCTGCACAGCAGCGATGCCGACAAAGGAGTGAAGTATGTTGTCGAAAATGGTTTTGTCGGTCGAGGTGATGATATGAATCAGGTCGACTCCCTTGGGCTGTAGTGCACGGTGACACCTATTGGAAAAAAAACGATTTAGCATCAATTTCTTCAAGGAAACTCTGCATGGTGACGGCAGAGTAGAATTCAGCCTTCATCATCCCCTTTCACAGCCCTTTTGTGATATAAGAGAGCTTTTTGAACCTGCGAACCATACATACATAAATCACGCCTATATAACCGAAGGGGTAGGCAGAGGTGAACTAGCACCCACGTTTCGCCAATTATGTTAGGTCCCATGTAATAGGTGGAGAGCCCATTGCCATACATCGGGTACAAAAGTCGCAGTACAGTACATTGCTTTTGCTAGGTGGTATTAGAGGAACGCTGCTGCCCATTGCTCATCATTGATTTATTCTTAGTCGCCTTGTACGACACCCACGGGAGAGATTTGGGGTGGTGAAATTTGTATTCTCCTACAATTCTACTCTGCCGTCACCATCACCACACGGCAGCACAACCTGCGAACCATTCACTAGATAAAAACGTAGCCAATTGTTAGAGCAGTATCAAAAGTCATACTGCATGCACGCCGCATTAGTTAGGATATTTTTTTAGAAATTTCGCATATAATGGTCCATCGAGGAAACATTTTCAGAGTTGGAAATCAATTTTTAAAGTCTGATACTACTGCTTAGTCTGATGTGTTTTGATTCGTAATCTTGGATTAGTCTCGAAAAGTTCTCACCGTTCAATGGCCGCAGCGAAGACCGGGATGCGCATGAGCTGGGTGCCCATGCCGGCCCATTGCGATCCCATGCCGCTGTACACGAACCACAGCGGGCGGCGGGCATTGTCGAAGTACTCACACTTCTCCACAAGACTCACCGTCTGATTCTCAGCGTTGGTGTCTGTGAAAAAAAGGAATAGGTAGGTATCTTATTTCGAGCACCTTCTCAGGATTCAAGCCGCGAGACCAGGTGCTATTACATAAATCACGCCTATCTTAGCCTTAGCCTTAAGGGGTAGGCAGAAGTGTTTTAACACTCGCCTTTCAAAAAAAGGTTCTCGTCCCATGTAATTGGTGGCGAGAGTATTGCCATTTATCGGGCACAAAAGTCGCAGTAGGTACATAGCTAGATGGTTTAAGAGGAACGCTGCTACCCATTCCTCATCTCTGATTTATCCTTAGTCGCCTTGTACGACACCCACGGGAGAGATTTGGGGAGGTGACAATTGTATTCTACTTCACCACACGGCTGTTGTTTCCAAAATGATTGGTTGAAAGTTGGCCCCTATAAACTTACCGAGAATAGTGAATCCTCGACCAAGATGCCCAGAAATGTTCTTGCAGTGAATGTTGTGAAGCAAGGCCAACTCCTCAGCGTCTATCGGCCTAGACTTGAGATCGTCTAAGATCTTCTTCACTGCGGACTCCTGTCTTGCCGAAATGGTTACCAGACGGGGAATACTTGACTGGTAACGGCTTAGATCCTGAAAATGTTTATATTAAAGTCGGCTGGTGTCTAACGATCGTAAGTCTTAATAATCTTGTAATTGATAAAGGAGATGCTTTAGCTATGCTGGAGGATGAACGCGCCATAACATAATTATATATTTTATTCATTTTATTATCCTATTCTTCTTCTTCCTGCCCATATCCCGCTCTAGACGGGGTCGGCACAACATATTTTCTTCTTCCACTCCTCTCTATCCTTCACCAATTTAATCATCCTCTCCTCTAGCTATCATGTTTTCAATTCATTTTATTATACAAATGAATAAAAATAATTACAATGAACAAAAAATAGGACCGAGGCAAGAGTATATGGACGATTCATTATAATTTTACTCACCTTCGGCTTGTAATGACCGTGCAGTAGGATATGTGCACTGCATCCAGTGATGGAGTGATTGTTGATGGCGACGTAGCTGCGATGGAACGGCTCGTGCTCGGTGACAATGCGCATCGTACCATCTTGCAGGGCTGGGATGTCTTTGCGAGGATTTGAGCAGTGTAAGTTGGCAGCAATTTCGCCTCTCTGGTAGGCCAATAACACCTGTTTTCCACAAAAAACAGACAGTTATGTTATAGTTGGACAGGAGCTCGTTAGCGCAGTGGCAGAGCGCGCTTGGCCTGCGATTGCGTAAACTAAGCAATGTTCGCTAAGGCCGGTGATTGGATGGGTGACCAAAAATTTATTATCTCGAGTTCTTCCATGCTTCTGAAGGCACGTTAAGCCGTTGGTCCCGGCTGCATCTGCAGTCGTTAATATCCACCAACCCGCACTGGGCTAGCGTGGTGGGTTAAGGCCATTTCCTTCAATTATACCTGCATGACGACCGTCATTTTGGTTCAACTTACTTGCCGGGAACTATACTAACCTTCACAACAGCACAAAGGCCTGAAGATGCTTCAGTGTACCCGATATTGGAGAACACGCTTCCCACAAGCAACGGATTGGTTCTACCCTTGCAGAACACTTCGCCGATAGATTCTAGTTCGGACTTATCAGCATCAGGCATAGCTGCAATATGAAAAATTATATTAAAACGAGGGACAAATAAAATCTAAAATAAATACATTTGCATTTTTACTTTGTTATACACTAGTAAACTTAACTTTATTTTATGTTTTCGGGGTGATTAATAAACTTGGAATTTGTGCTAAAACCTAAAAGTTTTTTCCTATAGATCTTTTTGAAAAAGTTTTTGCTTTGTCTATCAACAATAAAGGGATTAGTTAACTCACCGCGTGAGGAATGCGATACATTTTAGATAACGTTGCATTTGCTTTACAGAAAAATTACGACGCAAGTTTACAATTTCTCCCTTTGCTAATAATTAAATGCTTATTTAATTAAATATATTCAAAAATATTCCGTTTCTTCGTCGGGTCGTTCTATTGATTCTTTAACAAGCCAAGGTAATGTCTAATTAACGGGCGGTAATAATTAATTCGTTTGCTACCGTTCATTCTACGACAGGTTTAATTTAAGCAAATTTTATTGGTAAAAGACTAAACAACTCCAACACCAAAGGTCATCGTGAAACAAAATAGCTAATCGAATATACCTAAATAAAATTTTATACTTCAGGAAATTACAATTACTTACAATGGTGACCAATTAATTTTAGAGATGCTTTTATAAATCATATAAAACTCTACTCGAGCCTTAAATGACCAAACTCTTTCTAGTGTAGAAAAGATGTTTGATATTAAATAATTTGTAATTTTGTAAATAACAATGTTGCTAGCAAAACACCATCATTGTCTACGAGAGTTGGAGAACCAGATGACCGAATACAATCTAAATCCTAGATCAGTATGGCCATAATTTGCACAGACTCTAAATAATTTTGGAGCAAGATACGACAAAGAAGAGGATTTCAGTATACCATGCCACATAATCATAGCAGAAGAAAATTCTTACTACAACAAAAGGGAACTGAATGGAATCTTTTTTTGTATGGGTTGTATTTAATTGATCACCAGATTAACCCAACCTAACCAACGAAAAAATCTAGATAAACGCATATAAGATAAACGCATCAAAAATACTATCTATATTATTATGCACATTAAATCGCTGCTTTGGTGAACATTTGGTAATAATTTGGTGTGCAGTTCAGTTTATTTTGATGAGCACAATATTATTTGCCTTTTTGTATTACCTGATCCATTAGCCTCGACATATTCCACAGCTTCAGGCGGGACGTTGACATCCTCATAGAACTTTCTCAAATAATTCGCCATCACCACGGGATCTCTATAGAAGCCATATTTAGGCTCAGTTTCGCCACTAGGCCGGGTCATGTATTCATTTTTCACTTTCAAAACCTCGGCGTATACTCTGAAAGGTGAAGGAGAATTTACTGTCATATATTTACTTAAAATTTCTAATTTTTCTTCTAGGTCAAACACTTAATAAAAACGCAATCAATTGATTTTATACTGAGAAGTTAAGTAAAAATTATTTCAAGTATGTGTGATTGCTAATTTGGTAACGTATTAACTGTGGTTGGACTAAAATACCTATAGAAGATTGGTGACATGCGACCGGCTGTTAAACCTAAGGCAAAACCTTGAGCATTATAAATTTGAATACTATCATCCCAATCAACTCTCTCCGTTCATCGATCTCTCGACATAGCCCTTTCATCACTTTGCTATACATTGGTCATCACTAGCACTTTACCGACGTTATACATGAGACAAATAAAAAGCGAGTGGATGCCTCTATGAATGACAACTATCCGATATGAATCAAAAAGGAAACATTCTGCGCCAAATCCAGATACCTGACGAGCAAGACGATGGATGATCTTTGAATGGACTATAACAAATAGGAAACACTATTTCTTATTTTAACACAGTATTTGAACTAACCTTAGAGCATCTTTGGCCCTCTGGAGAAATACGACTTGAATAGCTTCAGACTTGGCGCAACCATCAGCGTTCTCGTCGAAGGACTTCGTTTTGCCATCGGGGCAGTTTGTTATAATTCTTAAACAAAAGATCATGATTAAAACATTTGCTTAAAATGTTAAATAATATAATTAATAATATTAATGACTTAATGATAGATATATTCTTGATACCGAGAAAGAAATTAACACCTTGTTACTGTTTAAGGTACAAATATAGAAGACTAATCGACTAAAGTCAGCCCATCATCATCATCACCAGCCCTTTAATGTCCCACTTCGGCACAGGCCTCCCTAATAAATAGAAGAATGAAGAAGAAGAAGAGATGTGGATTGGAATTGTATAAACAACTGCACATGCAGCCGGAACCAACTACTTAACGAGCCTTCACCTTTACGACACCGATGCAAAGACCGGCCTTAGCGAAGATTTCTTAGTTGTGTGTTGTCTGTGCTATCTAGTGATATGTACTCTTCTTTCTGAGTCCAATATTGAAGTTTAATCATTGAGTTACTTTATCAAGTCTACTATTGAAATGTAATAATAAGACGTAGTCCATTATTAAAGTGTGTACTTTTTGGGTCCAATCATTCCTCATCTTACCTTCCGGTGTGGATAGAAGACTGTGGATGCAAATACAAGTTGGCACCTCCGACGATAGCAGCCTCGCAATCTCCGCGAGCTAAAGCCTGGTAGGCCAGGGCCAGAGACGCCGAAGAACTGCAGCAGGCTTCGTCGATGGAAATCGAGGGGCCTTTAGCATTCAACCAGTAGGAGATGCGGTTCGCAAACATGGACTTGCTACATCTGCAAAGTGTCAGAAAGAAGACAATAACTTTACTGACCAAAGTTTATAATTTAATATTAAAAAGAAAACTAATTATGTTGGTGAAAAAAATCCTTTGGAACCTCTTATTATATCAATCAATAATTAATTCTGAGTTAACATTCAGAATAGAATAGAGAAATCCATTATGGAGTCAGCGTATGGATATACAACGGGAAGTAATTGGAATTATTTTATTGTATATCTGTTGTGCCCAATAATGGCACACGGTCCCTGGGGTCTACACCATAATACATACCCAACGATACCAAAACCAGTTCTGGTACTGGCCACGTAGAAACTAGCTTTTTCGGCTTCAGAGAAACACGCTCCAATAAAGACAGCTACTTTCTTTCCATTGAGGTCCTCAGGGCTGCGACCTTTAATGGAAAATATTAGTAAGTACCTTGACTGACTTGTATACATAATATTTACGTAGATGGGGATTGCCAGAAATCATCATAACCACTAGCTCTTTAATGTGGCTTCCTAGGGATGGAAGAATGGACCATGACCCAGTGCGGCTTGGTGGGTATTAACGACTGCAGATGCAGCCGGGACCACCGCCTTAACGTGCCCTCCGAAGCACGGAGGAACTCAACATAAAAAAAATTTGATCACCCATCCAATGACCGGCCTTAGCAAACATTAACTTAGTTTACACAATCGCAGGCCAAGCGTTCTATTCCAATGCGATAGCGAGCCTCATCGCCTGAAAGCCTCATGTAATGACGGACGCTTTTGTCTTCCGCTAGAATAAGCATAGACATCAATACTTTACTGCAGTCGCTACTCGCTAGATCCTGATCTATAAATATTTGATTAATTATTTTATTTTATTTTAAATTTTGTCAAAGCGTGAACCAAAAGTAAATAAAAATGTAATGAAGAAAGTTCCTACAGGACTTGTTTCCAGGAACGTTAAAAAGCGTAAACCAAATAATGTCGGCGTCTCCGAAGACTTTAGATTTTCCCGAGCATTTCTTGCAGTAAAATCCTGTATTCTACAAAATCTAGAGATCTTAGAACGCCGTGTGGTGACGGCAGAGTAGAATACAATTGTCACCACCCCAACTCTCCCGTAGGTATCGTACAAGGCGACTAAGGATATATCAGTGATGAGGAATGGGCAGCAGCGTCCCTCTTATACCACCTAGCAATGTGTTTGCAACTTTCGTGCCCGATAAATGGCAATAGGCTCGCCACCTATTACATGAGACCTGACCTAATTGGCAAAACGTGGGTGCCGGTTCACCTCTGCCTATCCCTTCGGGGATATAGGCGTGATTTATGTATGTATGTGTAAATCCTGCAGTGTACAAAATCTGAGGATCTTAGAAACTCACCAGCATCATAGATGGCCTGGTAGGTCTGCTCCAGGATCTTCTTGGACATGGCGTCCATGCTGGTGCCCAAGCGGAAATGCACCTTGAAGAACTGGGCATCGAACCGGTCCAGGCCGGGCGCGGTGCCCGTGTACCGCGCCACCTCGGGGTGGTTCGACTTCCATCGCTTGTTCTCCTCGGTGATGGGGTTCACCTGTAGATTTGTTACTTCGTTAGTTTCTCCAGTGTTCATCATCATCATCAACATCACCAGCCCTTTATTGTCCCCACTGCTGGGGTACGGGCCTTCCCTATGGATGGAAGAATATAGGGAGATTGGGCCATAACCCACCATGCTGGCCCAGTGCGTGTTGGTGGGTATTAACGACTGCAGATGCAGCCGGGACCACGTGCCTTCCGAAGAAGGGAGGAACTGGAGATAATAAATTTTTGGTCACCCATCCAATGACCGGCCTTCGCGAGCATTGCTTAGTTAACGCAATTGCAGGCCAAGCGCGCTAAGCCACAGCGCTAGCGAGCTCCTCCAGTGTTAGTTATACCGAATTGTAAAGGTCCAAGAATTGCAAGTAAAAAAATATTGAGCATCATTTCGAACATGGTACATACAGGTAAGTAATGTAGTTATTAAAACTTACTTTAAATTATTTCAAAAGCAGTTTATTAAAATCCAACATTTTCCTTAAGTTTACCGTTTTCATTACGTTCCAGAATTTGTTCCATATTAGCCACACTATCCTTATCGATATTATGGTGTAATAAATAATACAGGTGGTTTTTTTTGTCTAAATCAACGGGTTCGAACCCTGGTTTGGAATATTCATTTTTAAAAATCCAATTATGCACTTTTGGTTTTCATCAAAATCGGGCCCCAGACTCCTTTGAGTACTTTTCCCTATTCCTCATAATATTTCCGAATTTGACCACCCCCTCTTGAAAATTTCACTCTAGCTAAATAATTTTTCGATCTTTTTCTGACATATTTTTCTTTGAAATTTTATTTTGTTTTGATTACGTAACTCAACTATTGTGTGGCTTCTGATTAAAAAAAACTTATTGTTTTTGGGAATCTATTATATGTGACGACAATGTAGCATGATCAGATTATATTAATTATTTTGCAAAACTGACTTTTTGGTCAATTTGGCATCTGGCTGCGAAACTTACTGCCGCACTCAGAGACGTCAAATAACGTTAATGAGTACTTAACGTCAAAAAATGACGATTCAAAACTAGTCGCTATTCTTGCCAGGTCTATGGTCTAGATTTGAATGAAAAATTTTGATATTAAATACTCATAAACGTTAATTGACGTCTCTGAGTGCGGCAGTTAGTTTCCAAAGCGGCCGGAGTATTAACGATTCTCAATAGTACTCTCTAATCATGCTAGAGTGAGATGTTCATCATTGACTGGCTGGTTATACGTACCTTGTTATAAAGGATCTCGTTGAATTCCTTCACGTTATGGGACTTCGGGTAGAGGCCCGAAATCCCGGATATGACCACCCGCTCCCCGTCCCGTGCCGGCACAGGGTCCGCACGTATTTGTTCCTGGGGTTTTGGTGCCATCCTGGGGTTTTCTGTCTTTTGTCTCTTCAAGGCAAAGACAAGTCAAAAATCTCGACCGGACTGTCTTCGACTTTTGGGCAACGATTGATGCCTAAATGCGAATGGAATAATAGTAGATAGACCTTTTATAGACTATTTAATTATGTGGCCATTGGTGTGCCGTTGTTTTTTAATTGCGGTGAATCGGAGATCCGCATTGAAATAGAAATAGTCGGTAAGATAATACCAAACACACGGAATGTTGAGAAATAAAAACCAAAGTTTTATATATCCAATGACATTCGTAGCTTTTGGATCTAATTTTAATTTGGGGAATGTATAATTTTTAGTCCATTCTCTTTAACTTTAATACCTTTTCATACCATATCATCATCATGATCACCAGCCCTTTAATGCTGGGGCACAATCCTACATATGAATCGAATAATATAAAATAGATATGGCATTTGAGGAGCTCTAAGGCACAGCGATTGACAGTCGATTGCGTAAACTAAGCAATGTTCGCTAAGGCCGATCATTAAATGGGTGCCCATAAATTCGAGTTCTACCCTGCTGCGTAAGAAACGTTAAGCCGTTGGCCCCGGCTGCATATCATACATACATACATAAATCACGCCTATATCCCCGAAGGGGTAGGCAGAGGTGAACTAGCACCCACGTTTCGCCAGTTATGATAGGTCCCATGTAATAGGTGGCAAGCCTATTGCCATTTATCGGGTACAAAAGTCGCAGTAGGTACATTGCTAGGTGGTATAAGAGGAACGCTGCTGCCCATTCCTCATGACTGATTTATCCTTAGTCGCCTTGTACGACACCCACGGGAGAGATTTGGGGTAGTGACAATTGTATTCTACTCTGCCGTCACCACACTGCATATCATGCAGTCGTTAATACCACCCAATCCGCACTGAATTAGCATTTTTCTCTCTTTATGGAGAGTCAATCACACTATTTTTCCATTCATAGCAAAGGCCTGTGCCCCAACATTAAAGGGCTGGTGATGATGATGAATTAATTGGTTTACACACAGTTTCTTTGATGAGCTTTGTGGGTCTTTGGTGTGGTTGATCTACAATTAAAAAAAAACTTTACAATAACACTACAGAGCACATACAGAACCCAGCCTGTGACAGAACGCGCTCGTACTGATTTTTCTAATACGATTTCGAATAGGTAACTAATTTATAACCATTGTTTTTATTCAAATGCGAGGGGGTTAAGGAATTTGTAATTATCTAATTCTAATGCCAAGTTTGCGTTCGTAGCTGAATGTTTACGTTACTTGTAATTCTTTTTTTTTAACATCCTTTTACTGAGTACAATGAACTGCACAGTAAAGACATCACACACCACCAATCGCCAGACAGGTTCAAGACAATAGATTAATTTATCATCATCGTGGTCGCCATTACCATCACCATAGTAAACATCCTATTGGAAGCGGAGTGCGGACATCGAGCAAGCGCTGATGGCCAGGGAATAACTTTAATGTACCTACCCACCGCTGGGGCTTGTGCCCCTTATCACCATCACCAGCCTTTTAATGTCCCCACTGCAGGGGCACGGGCCTTCCCTATGGATGGAAGAATATAGAGAGATTAGTCCATAACCCACCACGCTGGCCCAGTGCGGGTTGGTGGGTACTAATGACTGCAGATGCAGCCGGGACCAATAGCTTAACGTGCCTTCCGAAGCACGGAACTAAAGATAATAAATTTTTGGTCACCCATCCAATGACCGGCTTTAGCGAAATTGCTCAGTTTACGCAATCGCAGGCAAAGTGCTCTGTGCCACTGCGCTAGCGTTCCCCTTATGGTTAGAAGAATATCGGGGGAATGGGCCATAACCCACAATGCTGGTCTAGGTCAGATTAACGACTGCAGATGCAGTCGGAAGCAATGGTCTCAACATAAACTCGTGATAGGACAGCGCCTTTGCTTAGTTTAGGCAACAGCATGTATGCATTCGTTAACCCACCAATCCGCATTATGCCACCATAGTAGCCAATTCTTCCTATATTCTTCTATTCATAGGGAAGGCCTGTGCCCTAGCAGTGGGGATAGTAAAGGGCTGGCGATAATAATCTAATATAAAAAAATCTCCGTGTGGTGACGCCAGAGTAGAATACAATTGTCACCATCCCAAATCTCTCCCGTGGATGTCGTACAAGGCGACTAAGAATAAATCAGTGATGAGGCATGGGCAGCAGCGTTCCTCTTATACCACCTAGCAATGTACTGAGACTTTTGTACCCGATAAATGGCAATAGTCTCGCCACCTATTACATGGGACCTGACATAATTGGCGAAACGTGGGTGCTAGTTCACCTCTGCCTACCCCTTCGGAGATATAGGCGTGATTTATGTATGTATGTATATAAAAAAATGTCATGTCACAGTGTTTGTTATTGAACTCCTCCGAAACGGCTGGACACTTTTTGTGTATATTTGGTAGGTATGAAAAAAGGTCGTTGGCTATTTTGTTATACCCCTAAGATGATTAGGGCAAAATAATAATGCATTCGCTACAAAATTGTATTGTAGCTCCCATACTTTGTACTCATGTTTGAAATTGAAATAGGAACTTGTTTCTAGCACTAATTCTACATTAGGTACTCCCCATGATATCGCTTCGCCCACGAGGGGACCGGCTTTAAACATACATTAAAACTTACCAGTAGCTGGAAACCAAGTAGGATATTGAATTTTCATTGCTGCACATTTTGCAATAAATGTAAGGTACTAAATGTAGACGGAAAACATGGTTTGGAATAGGAATTGTTATTCTAGCGAAATCTTTTCGCAAAACTAGAGGCCTTTAGGGATAGTACATATCACAATATACAATCACGCCTATATCCCCGAAAGGGTAGGGAGAGGTGAACTTACACCCACGTTTCGCCAATTATGTTAGGTGGCGAGCCTTTTCCCATTTATCAGGCACGAAAGTCACAGTATTCTGCTCTGCGGTCACCACATGGCACATTTAGGGATACCTAATGATTCGAAAAAAATCACTTGTGTACTTGTAATTAATATTTACTTTAAAAAAATCCAAAATTTTGCATTAGTGAAGGTTGACGGGAACCCTTCACAACATGTCGCCACTAACTTGCGACCCTGACTTCTCTCTCTGCCCAGCCAATATTTGATAAGATTCCGTGAGAGGCCCCTCAGACACACGTTTCAGTGTAGAATTTACGAAAGCTCTAGACAGGCAAAGGTATTTTATATCAAAATTATAACACCCACTTGGCAGAGCAGAATACAATTGTCACCAACCCATCTCTCCCGCGGGTGACGGTCGTACAAGGCGACTAAGGGTTGAGCTTTCCTCTTATGCCGCCTAGCAATGTAATGCGATTTCCGTGCCCGATAAATGGCAATAGGCTCGCCACATATTAAATGGGACCTAACCTAATTGGCGAAACGTGGGTGTTAGTTCACCAATGCCTACCCCTTCAGGGGTATAGGCGTGATTTATGTATGTATATTACAAATAAATTTTAATGCTATCTACCAATAGATAAAACAATTCAGAGTCCTAGCTCCAACCTAATGTGGCACTAGTGCATAGAAATGAAAATCTAATGGGAAAGTTTGGAGCACTCATTCTGCGTTCAGGAGAAAGTTTAAAATTTAGTGCGCTCCAAAAGATGCTTAAAGAACTTTATTTTGCAGACTTTCCCGTGTCGTAAGATTTCAGAGAATATTTCAATTCTCTGAAATCTAAAATTTGACGGCCCCTTGGTCGAATGGTTAGTCAGATCACTGGCTATGGGCCAAGAGGTCGCGGGTTCGAATCCTGGTAGTAGGGGCGGCTGTTTGTGTGATGAACACAGACATGACAAACTTTTTGGTCCAGTGACCGACCTCTTAGCGAACATTGCTTAGTTTACGCAATCACAGGCGATATCCAGCTCCTCAATGATGATAATGATGTTACCTTATAATAATACAGTCAACTCCATCATATTTCACTGTGTCAAAATGAGCAGGCAAAATGCCAGTGTGATTTGGTGAATCGCAGGTGGTGATCCCGTGGATGTGAGGTTAATGAGCCTGTGCCTACCATCGCACCCAGGGTTCTTCGTCAAATTATACACAGTACTCCTACCACAGACCCATCAAATCCCTTACTTGAACAATACTTCGTTTATCAATCCTAAAACCTTTAAGTTATTTTTAAATATCAGAAAGCAACCTGACGTGCTACTTAAAAAACAAAAATTAATGAATAGTTAAAAATACAGCCCAAGTCTCTCCCGTAGGTGTCGTACAAGTCGTCGTACTAAGGATAAAACAGTGATGAGGAATGGGCAGCAGCGTTCCTCTTATACCGCTTAGCAATAGCAATGTACCACAGGGCTTGGCAGAGCAGAATACAATTGTCACCAACCCATCTCTCCCGCGGGTGACGGTCGTACAAGGCGACTAAGGGTTGAGACATCAATGAGTAATGGGCAGCAGCTTTCCTCTTATACCACCTAGCAATGTAATGCGATCCCGATAAATGGCAATAGGCTCGCCTCATTTTAAATGAGACCTAACCTAATTGGCGAAACATGGATTTGTGTATGTATGTGTGTTTAATTATTAATAATTGATGAACAATTAAAATACAGTAATACTTCTATATTTCTATACTTCAAACACAGTTAATACATGCAGTGGTGCATTACATTGACCTCAACCTTACATTGACGCGATAGATTAGCATTGAACTAATCAAATGCTTCAGAAATAACAGACCACTGTTTCCCTGCGTGATCATATCGGAAATGATGAGATCCGCAGGAAAACTGATGATGATGGACTGGGTTCCAATCCTGGTGGGTGCAAATGTTTGTGATGAACTCAGAGATTTTTCTCGCGTTTTTTAATGTAATTTTTATATGGAGGTAATAATCATCAACTTTTGTATGTTATCTTTATGTTTAATAAGCTCCGTTGTAATAATGTGTTCTTGTGTAAATTGATAAATAATTATTGCGAAGTAACAAGTTCATTCATGTTCTTATAGTCTTTATTACTATCTTCATAATATAAATACTTGATTAACATGTTTTTTTAAATACTTAGGTAATTTTGAACAACATCCATAAAGTATTGTTATAACGAAAACTTTTAGAAAAATGAAGAATAACAAAGAAATTATTGACCATATTATTACGTAGCTGAGAACTGACACCACTGTAATGTAACCTAACCTAGGATCTCACCTAATAAATTTCAATAGAAACTTCGTGAAAAAAACTCACATTACCAAGCCTGTTAGATATTCTCTATGTGGAATTGAATGTGTGGATGTCGAATTGAAACGTATAGTCAACAAGTACCTAACTACGACGCAATTAGTATTTTTTTACGAGATTTGACTATATTTAGAACCCCAAAAGGAAATGGGTCTAGCCATAACCGAGCGCGTTTTAAACTTCGTATCTCTGAAATTGTATCACTATCACTAAGTAAGTTGTAACAGCTCCAAGAATCTGCAAAAGAAAATTCTTACATATTATCATAATAATCATATCATAATAATTGTTTTGTCCAAAAAATAAAAGACGAATAAAAATTGTGAGAGCGACTCGCACGCCCTCTATGGCAAGGATCAACTCGCGATATATATTGACGTGTAAACGGAATTTGCAAATTTATTGACGATATTGACAAAAATCAGGATTTTTGTATATGCTTTAAGATTCAATATTTACTGACACAGGTATCACGATATTGGACGGCGTTATTTATTGACTGTCTCATCCTTGCCTATTGAAATAGCAAGGACATACTCTTAAAAAGGGGTGAAATGGTTAAAGTACCGATGCTACTAGCGGCCGGTCGAGGGTACACATGCCCATAGGTGAGTAGCCGACATCGCGCAGCAGCAGTTGTCGCGAGAACAGCTCCAGCCTGTTAGCCAGTTCTCCCGCCAGCGGAGCCTGCGACATGAGACGGCATACCAGACCCTGGGTTCGCTTGCCCTAAGACAGAGATCATAACACGTTTATTTGCATTACCACAGATTTGCAGGCCTTGTTGACTCCAGTACTCCTTCATGACGTATTCACAGAAAAGCTGAAGGTAGCTTTCCTTTAGCTGTAGGTAGGTATTAGCTCATTATATATCTCATTAAGTATGGTGTGTGGTGACGGCAGAGTAGAATACAATTGTCACCACCCCAAATCTCTCCCGTGGGTGTCGTACAAGGCGACTAAGGATAAATCAGCGAAGAGGAATGGCCAGCAGTGTTCCTCTTATATCACCTAACAATAGTACTGCGACTTTTTTGCCCGATAAATGGCAATAGGCTCGCCACCTATTACATGTATCGAGTAACCGGGAAATGGTTGATCAGCGGCGAAAACAGCTGACGATCACAATGTAGAATGGACAATCCATCCATCATATCTTTGGTCTTCCTCTCCTTCTACATCCTTCAACGCTCATGCCTAACATTCCTCTGCCAACATAGTTTTCATCTCTTCGCTTAACATGACCAAACTAACCAAGTCTATTACTCCGCCGTCTCTCAGTCACTGCCGCTACTGGGTACTAGCCAAACGAATGCCGATGCTTACCTCATTTATAGTGTAATGCGAGGGCTCAACCACGACGAACAACCTCAGCATGTGAGTGGCACACCACAGGAATTGGAGTACCAGAAAGTGCACTCTGTGCGTGTAGGATATTACTGGAATTAGAATAGATGCAATTAGAATAGATGCTGTTAATTCTTTTTTCTGATTTATTTAAATCTGAAGTTTCTAAAGTTATTCTTCCAGGCTGTACTGGAAGAATAGCTTTAAACTTAAACTTCGTTCTGAAAAAACCTGACTCACTTCAGCCACCGCTCGTAGGATTGGACCACAGAACAGTACTACTTTCTCTGTTTTGTTGATAGGACGTGGAGAAAACCTCTTCGGGGAAAAGAAAACATTTTCCTCTCGCTCGTAACTCCCACTAAATACCGAGACAAACACTGTCAAGTGGTGGTAAGAGATTTTGTCTACATCTCGTGCTAGGCCTGCATGGGTATCGAAAGTCGCCTAAGGGAAACCACCAAGAATAGCCAACCCAAAGAGAGATGGTGTCGGGCAGGCGGCTGCCTGTAAAACCTAAGCTAAACCTTGAGCAGTATGGATTAGAATATTCTGAAACTAATAACTCTCTCATCATCTGCTTTACACTGCCGCTTCTAAGGAATACTGTTATAGGTGGTTTCCTAGGCATCGCATCGGAGCGCGATAATATGTATCAGATCTAGACAACTCCCTTAATTACCTCTTATAACACCCACTGGATGAGAATAGTGGTATTGAACTGAACACTGTTGAAAGCCTTGTAATCTGAAATTGTTGAATAGTTTTCGATTCCACAAATTCGGATCAGCATTAATAAATAATAATTAAATACTCTTTATTGCCCAGACAAAAAATAACATACAAAACAGGCAACTTAGAGCGATGAGGAATACAAAAAGTTTTGAGGTAACAAAGGTAAAACATAAAAACAAAAAAGTGCAAGAGAAATTGAGATAAAGAAATCCTAAATAAATAGAATTAAACATACAAATACATACTTTCATAAATATTCATATTAGTGCTCACTTATCTTCATATTAGTGCTCACTTATCTCCATGATCAGAAAATAAGGCGTCACAATGAGATGTAGAAGCGTCGAGATGAGGATGACGACGAGCGGGATACCGTAGCTGTCGTCAATGCGATGAACGATCTCACAAAGAGTGCCGTGGAGGGACGCCAGACCTTGGATGGCGTCACTAGGAGAAGTCGTGAGACGAGGCTCACCGCTTACTGGTTTTAAATAATAAAACACGCACACACATTAGCTTCTTTATTAAATCTTATTGCAGCATATTTAACAAGAACAAGGAAGCAACTTCTAAAGTATCAACTTTTTTTACATTTTGTTGATCAAGAATAATAATTATCAACATACCCTTTAGTTTTAGCATTTAAGGTATTGCATATTATAAAGCCTTTTAGTTTTATTTATGTTTCTATTATAATAATTGTATTATATATAAAAAGCTTTTACTGTGAACTTACCACTCTTGGTTACAATAACGTTGAGTGGTTTTCTTCTTGGAACAGCGTCAACTAAAAGGTTAATATCATCAGTCCTCTGAGAATCTGACGGAGTTACTCTGATAGCGAAAATGTTAAGGGGTGACGATCTTTTCGATTTCTCCACTGCAAATAAAAATAATTAAAATATCAGACTCAAGTATTCAACACGCAGGGTTCATCAATCGTTACATCATCATTTATCATTTATTATCTTCCAGCAATATTCTCAGTTTATCTGGTTTAGTAGTATGTTTCCTCTTCCATACTTCATAAAAAATCAAGCCTGTAACTCCGAAGAGTTAGGCAGAGGTAAACCAATTATTTATTTATTTTATTTATTAGTCGCTGTAGATTCTTAGGTGGTATAAGAGGACCGCTGCTGCCAATTACTCAATGCTGTCGGCTAACGGCGGGTCTCAAAGTTTAGATACCTAGTATTTTTTGTTATATTACGATAAATAACAGAAGTTGCTTCAACTAAGTTTTGTAGGACTATCTTCAACTGTTGATAGAATAATGGGATCTGCCGTTAGTCGCCTTGTACGACACCCGCGGGAGATGTGGGGCTGGTGACAATTGTATTCTGCCCTGCCGTCACCGCACGGCATAGAACGCGATAAGTTTTAATTAAATACTTACAGGGGACGGCCAAATTCCTAGCGGTGAGAGCCAAGGTATCATTGAGTGCCTTAAACCGAGCATTGACTGACAACGCGGTGAAAGCATACTGCAGCTGAAGAATCATCACCACGTACCACAGGATGTAGAACCCAATGTAGTTCGTCACAACCTCCCCTGCAGTGCAGAATATTGTTATATGTCATAATAACCTAAGTCTAAGGCTGATGTTCACCAACAATTAAGCAGGCGATTATTTGTCTCTTTTTGACATTTTACCGTATAGAAGAACTGTCCAAAACTAACGAATTTTTCAATCGCTTGTTTATTTGTTGGTGAACTCGAGCCTCGAGCCTAAGTGCTAACATATAAAAAACTCTGGTGATATCAAAAATTATTAACAATTTTGTAAAATTAATTTTCCATACATTTTGCTTTACTGACTAAGCAATTTGTTTGGAGAAAGAAAAAAATTCAAAATTACGATTTTTTTTTTGTTGCACCATAGTATTTATATGGCTATATAGTATTCAGGGTGTGCGTTATTTCCGTTACAATGTTGTATATAAAATCACACATTTTTCTTCTAAACTTGTATTTATATAGGCGCTAAAGGACAGATGTGCAGTAATAACACCCATGCAGCGGCTACGTCATAGCACTACACAAACAAAGTAAGTACCAAGTAACTGCGAAATGGTTGATCAGCGAAAAGTGTGACAGCTGACAATAACAATCGAGTCAAATCCACCAATCACTTGACCTAATGACTGTTGCGATAGACAGAACAAGATTAACAAGACCTAAATAACGATTTCAAAGTTTCTGAAAAAACTTAAAACACTTGCAAGATCGCTAGAAGTAAACCTAGGCCAAAAGCTGCAATTTCTAATTAGCTACCAAAACATGGAAAACTGACTCAAAATTGTAGATCTTGCCAGACTGTGTAAATGTTTAATGAAAATTCGCATAAAATAAAATATTTCTATATGTAAAATTACTTACAGTGTCTGTTTATTTTCTTAGCCTGCAGAACGTAAAAGAAGAAATCGTCGACGATCAGAATCGTGAAGAAGATGAATATAGCTAGCAACGAAGCGCACAGCTTCCGCTCGGTAAGCACTGAGTAATGGCCTCCGATGCTATTGTCCACCTGTAGACATAAGCTCCTATTGACTATGGAAGGCATTATTACTACTATGCGATGACCGACATCGATGCTATCAAATCACATATTATAATAACTTACTCTATCTCCATTGTGGTGAGTTTGTGGTTAAATCAAATCCGCATAAGTGTTGTAGTGACTAAATTAACTTTAGCACCTAATAGGTACTTTATCTTTGTTATCTATTTTTGACATTACAAAGAACATGAATAAAACTTTCTATGCCAAAATGAGCACAATAACTCTGAAATCTCTCAATGAAATCTGCTGTTATAAAAAAAAAGTTTTAACCAGTGCGGATTGGTGGGTATTAACCACGGCAGATGCAGCCTGGACCAACGGGTTTATGTGACTTGCGAAACACGGAGGAACTCGAGATATTACATTTTTGGTCACGCATCCAATGACCGCCCTTAGTGAACATTGCTTGGCTTATACATACACAATCGCAAGCCCAGCGGTCATAGCCTATTGAGCTCCTTGAATGTGTGAATATTTGGCCTAAAGTATTAAATATTCTTTATACATCCTTACCGACGCCACTCTTTTCATAAACTTCAGCAGTTTCCTCATTCTGAAGGGTGCCCCGTAGACCCCAACGCTGGCACACAGCACGACGATAAGCACGTCACACGCCGACACGATCTGCGACATTCTCGAAGACATCCGTACTGACAACTCGATGCCCACATTGATTTCGGCCACGAGGCCGATAATAGTTGAGATCACTGAAATTTGAAAATTTTAACAAAACCTTAATCGGCAGTTAGAGAATGTCTAGAGATTTTTTGAATGGATTATTTTTGCTCTAAGTGCTTTATAGGTGCAACACATTTTAATGTTAATTCGGCATTTTAAACTTTGAAGCAATCATTGTTTTTGTAGAACATTCAATAATTTTATACCAAGTTGATATATGGACGACTTTTCAGAATCTGCAAAGCGTCTACGACACTTGAAATATGAGCAAGTTGGTGAAATTCTTTAAGGACTATTTTACGACTTGTTAAATGCTTTAGATAATGTCGGTCATATAAGAGACGGCTATGGCTTGTTAGAAAATCAGGAAGGCGTAAATTAATATTAAAGTCATACAATGATGAGTATTTAGGAGCACAACATATTTTAATTCAAGATGTAGTAAAAGATACACTCACTCAAAGCAGTGACCAAGACGAAGCTGTAGATGCACATTGTACTCGATATTGAGACGTTGAAACCACTTTCGCGAGACTCAAACCGAAGAGGTGCCAAACCGAAAACACTGGAGATCTGCAAGAAGGCTCTTTAATATTACCATTACGTAAATCACGCCTGTTTAGGCAGAGGTCAATCAATTATGCTTGGTCCCATGTAACAGGGGGCGAGTCTATTGCCATCTATCAGCCATGTAAATTGCAGAATATTGCTAGAAGGGAAACACTGCTGCCCATTGGTCATCGTTGTCTTTACCCTTAGACTCCCTGGAAGACACCCGCAGGAGAGTTATGGGGTGGTGACAATTGTATTTTGCTCTGCCGTCACCACACACCTAAATTATTACATAGATACTTACATATGTCACGCCTTTCTCCCACAGGCGTAGGCAGAGATCACTTCTTCCCACTTGCTACGATCCTTACAAACTTCTTTCGCTTCATCCAATCTCATTAATCTCTTCATGCATGCCGTCGGTGGCCTGGCCTTTTTTTAATAGATTTTCAATTTGATTATGAAAGATCCGCCTGGGCCTTCCCCTATCCATTTCTCCATTCACTTCCGCTATATAAATCCTTTTTGTGACTCTCCCCTAAATTATTACTTACCCTTAATATAAAAGCATGAGCTCCACCGACTGTACATTGGGTTGCTAGACGCATCTGCTCAGGCTTCAGAGCTGTGGCCATTGAAGGCACATTACGCCCATCTTCAGCCAGTTCTACGCCTGAAAAAAATTAATACAAATGGACAAAGGCAGGAAGATAATGCTCCATAGATACTGTAACTATAACAATAAGACCGCATTCGCTGACCGTCAGCGCGTTGATCAACTTTCATTACTGTTTTATATCTGGATCTTAATTCGAACCACTAGACCTCGGAGGAGGCGGTTAGAAAGTACCTCTGATGTACTGCCATAACGATATATAAGATATTCGTAATTATTCCAAGTGGTTCCAAGTACTGCCTACTGCTTCGGTGCTGCTTTGGTGTCAACTAAACTATGTTTCAGAAAATAGCGTGTCCACTTGTTCCGTTTAATTTTCGGTCAGGATCAAATTATTTACTATCATTCTTGTTGCCAACACGACACGGTTGAGAATTCTTTGAAGAAATGGACTTTGATAGTGAGCCTGACGTGTCTTCTCCTGTACTTGTTTTTCGTTAATGTTTACCTGAATAAAACCGGCTTGATTTTGTATTGATAGAGCTTTTATGTGACATTCAATTCACTTAAGGGGTCAGGGTATGTTATGAATAGGTAAAAATAGATTAAATTATATCATTCACGAATCACTTCCATGAAGTCTGGCAAACTGGGTAATAAAATTGACGAATAGTATTCTCTTATGTTTAAACCAGCACTACACGTTGAAAATAAATCAAAAAGTGTTTTTTTCTTTCTCAAAACAATAGGAATGTAACTTTTCAATTAAATTAGAACTACTGTCTACTACGGAATTTGAACACTGCCTCTGAAATGCAGATGAATTCATGAATTCACAACAATCTGAAGCCCTAAAGCTTACTATAATCTAGATCTTAAGTTTAAGTGAATATATTCCAACCTCCATAGGCCCACTTACTCCCCAATGGGTTAATGTCCCAATGGGTTTCCTTCCCTACAAATGGAAGAGTTGAAGTAGAACAAAGAGTAGATTATTTATTAACCGACGAATAACTGAGGAGGTTACTCAATTCGTACCCGTATGTTTTTTTTTTGATAATAAATAAAATAGCACAATTTGTAATTTTTTTAAATATTTACTCACATATCCATCCAAATTAGTAACCGACGCCCTCAACTCATGTTTTTCAATATTCTGAATACCTATGTCCCTTAAAATCATCGTGTGTTATTTATATCGACATGTTTACTTACTCATTTGGTAGATACATAATTGACGTACTTACAACGAAAACATACTAGTTATTTGTTGCCCGTTGAAAATTTGATTTAGACGTGTCATATTAATAACTCTTCGGCATCTAATGGTAAACGAAATTAGTGTGAATATTATTTCTCGACATTATGGTAGATTATTTAGAGACATTATGTTCTTCCGTGCTGACCTGGGAGCGAAATAACGTAGAATGTGCAAGCTCCGACTCATCCCATGGGTGTCGTAAAAGTCGACTAAGGGAGATTGATCGGTGTAAATCAATAAGCACCTTGGGGTACGCGAATGGTAGAGGGCAAACCACCAACAACAGCATATCCTAAGAGGGTTGATGTCAGGCCGGCGCCGGCTGTAAAACCAAAACCTAGAGCAGTATGGATCGGAATGTTGTCATTCCAATCATCGTTCATCGGTCTCTCGACATGGTCCGTTCCGTCTCTTTTCTTTAAATCCATTTATTACTAGCACATTTCCGGTGTGATGGATGATATGAATCAAAAGGAAGTGGATGGCTTGATGACGTCTGACCGATATGAATGGAAGAGGAAACATACTGTGCCGACTCCAAATAGACTGGGAACAGGGCAGGATGAAGAAGGATTTGTTTTATTCAATTCGTTAAAATACAATGTATAGGTGCCACTTTATTAAATAAGTAATGACGGTGAGTAAGCTCTGTTCAAAATAACATAGCGTAATAGATTGCGGTCAGTTTTCAGATTACTATAAAAGGTGCATTTCACAGCTGGGGGTTCTCAGGAGATTATTAAAATAAGAAACAATTCATTACTCTGATAGCCGAGTGGGTGCGTAGTCAAGTGCCTTATCTATTCGAACGCATAGAAAACAAAAGTGTGTAACTGTGACGTATTGTTTTGCTGTATTACGTCAGTTGCATACACTTTGTATTCTACGCGTTCGATAGATTGGCTAGGGGGGCTGGTATAAACACTACACTCGCTATTTCTGATAACGATTGCTCCGAAATTAGTCAATTTTGTTTTTGAATCGCAGATTTGTACTAATTGTAATGCCGTGTGGTGCCGGCAGAGTAGAATACAATTGTCACCACCCCAAATCTCTCCCGTGGGTGTCGTACAAGACGACTGAGGATAAATCAGTGATAAGGAATGGGCAGCAGCGTTCCTCTTATACCAACTAGCTATGTACTGCGACTTTTGTGCCCGATAAATGGCAATAGGCTCGCTACCTATTACATGGGACCTGACATAGTTGGCGAAACGTGGGTGCTAGTTCACCTCTGCCTACCCCTTCGGGGATATAGGCGTGATTTATGTATGTATGTAGGATTTGTACTAGTAAGTTTCACACGCCTTTGCTTTCATTTCAAGCAATACGCACTGGGCCAGCTTGGCGGGGAATCGCCCATTCTCCCCATATGTGTCTGCCCCAGCGGTGAGGACGCTTAAGTGCTGGTCATGATGACGGTGGATTTATTTCAAATAACCTCTTTTTTTCGTAATTATTTTTCTAACATTTATTAATATTCATACAGAAATCAACTAAGTATTTAAATTTTTACTAAAAAAACATACGGGTACGGGGAATTGAGTAACCTCCTCCGTTTTTTCATTGGTTAAAATGCAAACCCACTAAGCTTGCCCAAATTTACGGTATTTGTAAAAATACCTCGGATGTTAGAAATTACTTATTTATTTCTTTTTCTGTAATTCTGGATTGCAAGAGTATCCGGTGGGCTAATTTATCGATATATTTCCCAAAGAAAAAAAAATTAAATACCCAGCTGATTCCTTCGCAAGTTCTGTAACCCGTTTTGAGTCCTGAAATCGGCGTCGTATCTCTGGGAGAGTCTCCAGACGCTCACGACGGCCATTTTGTTTAAATAAATCAAATTAATTAAATTCAACACGGACTGAACACAAGCTGATACCGGCTAAGCTCTGGCATAATTTTCACTCAATCGACAACTTTCATCGCCAATGATTTCTGGCACGTCAAGTGAATGTTAAGCAAATTACTTTATAATTTGTTTTTGGAAATAGGAATCGAAAACTTACAACAAAGTAACTTACTCTACTACTAAATGTAATGTAATAGGAAGTTTTGTCTAAGTAGAGCTAGTTATTCACAAAAAATTGTAGTCATATTGTTTTCTTACTTAATTACAGTCTAACTGCCGCACTCAGAGACGTCAATTAACGTTAGTCAAATAAAAAAATTCATTTAAATCTAGACCATAGAAGCGGCAAGAATAGCGACTAGTTTTGAATTGTGATTTTTAAGTAATTAAGTACTCTTTAATGTTAATCGACTTCTCTGAGTGCGGCAGTTAGTCATCATCATCAGGAGTAGGACGTATATCCCGATCCATAATACCGGAAAGGTGCTAGTGATGAATTAATACAAATAAAAGCGAAGGAAAGAACCATGATGCGAAGAGACCTACTAGAGACAGGGGTGACAACATTCCAATCCATACTGCTCAAGATTTTGGCTTCGGTTGTACAGCGGACTGCCTGCCTGACACCAACACTCTTTAAGTATGATGTTGTTGGTGGTTAGCCCTCTACCATTCGGGTGCTCCAAGGTGCTTATTGGTATACCTACACCGGGAAATCTCCGTTAGTTTCATTAATCTCGATTAATTTCAAACCATACAGATGTAATTAATAAATCACTTACCCATGATATTTTTAACACTGTACCAATGTGTTTCGAAATTTATATTTGTGTTCACCTCGGCCACAGAAATCCCATAACTCATCACTTATTTATTTATGATAACAATTAACCATTTAATTGTCTCACCTAGGCCTAGGGGATAATTTCTGGCACCAAAGTTGATATCAGGAGAACATAAATCGCGTAGAGATAGCATGCAGTTTCGATTAATACTAGGCATCTGTTGCATGGGGGGTACAATGGGCGACAAGATGATTACACTTACGTGTAATCGGAGCTGAAAAGCTTTAATCAAAGGTTCGTATTTTGTGTTGTGAATGTGATTGTACTAAACGTATTTTATAATTTTTTGGCCCTGCATAGACATTTGTATGAGAAACTATAACATAACCAAAAAATTAACAAAAATCTTTATAAAACGGTTACATGAGGTTATTTTAATAATAATAATGGTTTCCAACCCTGGTTAACAGTACACACATGGAAAAACAGAATGTAGGTAAAAAATATTTAAGCATTAGAACCAAGTGCTCGTTGCGATATTTTTAAGTCATGTTCTTTTTTTACTGTAACTGAATAATTTATCTTCACACAGCGAGGCTATCTGCATATTAATATTCATACTCCACTATCATCTACCCCAGTTCGAAATAACTGTCGTTTAGTCTCTAACCAGCTTTGAGTGGACCGACAATGTTTTTGAGAATATTTGCATTGTTTTTAATGTTCCATTCGTACGATGCTGGTGCTATACAACACAATAAGGTACGACCGAACCAATATTATATTGGGGACAAATCGAACGTGGAAATCTATTTTGTCTCTGTGGACAATTTAATAAAAACAACTGCAGCAAGTGGCAATTCAAAAATGGAATCTAATGCGAACGCTTTTAAACGCGCAGTCACGCCGTCTTTGGGTAGCAACGATTTAAGCAACATAAACTCCTTGGAGGAATTCAGGAAGCGTGCCGAAAAATTCGAAGATGCCACAATGAAGCGCAACATGAACGACATAGTGGAAGAATTGCAGGCCATTATAGAGGAGAAAAGCAAGTCTTCGTATGTAGACCCAAGAAAGAAAAGAGAGACGAAGGCTGAAGGGACTCAAATGGTGATTGGCACATTTCAAGCCATGATGAGACCTATGAGCTTGGAAGGTATTGGCTTGCCGAGTCTGCCTAATTCAATGGCAGAGAACAGCACTGATGTTGGAGATGGAGAGTCACAACGCGAAAATACTGGTGAAAGAAAATTAAGCTAAAATTAATCAATGATTATTTGTAATACACTAACAACCTCGCAGTACTAGATAGCTTACATCACAAAGAACAATTGTTTTTCGAGTTTTAACATACCACAATACATTTTCGTTGTTTTTATTGTACCTACCTACTGTCGCGATATTTATATATTGTGTGTGTGTGTGTGTATTTCCCGCGATGTGAGTTTGTTTACCTATTTTTGGCGATGGGCATAGTTTTATTATCATTAGAGCGTAATTAAAACATATTTATTTTTGTATGAAAATAAATTTCAACAAATTAGTACAAAGAATTTTGTGGTTTGAAAAAGTTCGCAGTCTTGAGGCGGGAATCGAACCAGCGCCCTCTGCATTTTGGAGGTCTACTTTGAAACTCCGAACGATTAACTCGATTCTATCCATCTTTATCACGCCACTGCGTGTTAAAATAAGAGCGACAAAGACGCAAAGACTTAATCGAACGAAATAATCATCCACAGTAGCACCCCTGGGAAGATGCCTATACCACTCGGCCAACCAATACGTTAACTTACCGAAATTTCTCTAAACTTTACACTTCACGTTGTAAGCCAACGGAGACCCTATGTTTCCTCTTCCATTCATATCGGTCAGACGTCATCAAGCCATCCACTTCCTTTTGATTCATATCATCCATTACACCGGAAAGAAACTACATGAAACTAAAAAGAGTAAATAAATAAAAAACGGTTTTTTTCCAACATTTATTAAATTTGTACAGTTTACACATAACACCATGCCATCACATTGCTGAGCACATCCAATATCTAAGTGCACTGAAAGCCGATTCAAAATTCTTTCTTAGTTTAAAATCGCATCATACAATGGAAAAGACAATGTTCTCATAAAAATATTTTAAGATCTAATATTAATTTGCACATACCTATTTTATACCATATAGGTACTAGGTACACTTACGGTGGGTCCCAATATTCTATCAACATTTGAAGATTGACGTACTACAGCATAATTGCTTAGCAACTTAAGTTATTTATCGTAATAATATAACAAAAAATGCTAGGCAACTAAACTTTAGTAGCTAAGCTTACTTTTAACTGCAGATAGAATATTGGGACCCGCCGTTACAAAGCCCTGTGGTGATGTCAGAATAGAATAAAATTGTCCCCACCCCGAATCTCTCCGCGGGTGTCGTACGTACAAAGGGAAAGGCCCTTCGTACACAAGGATACGCTATCTTCCAAATTCGATGATTTTAGTCTCCAAGCGACTACCGTCATAGAAATCGAGTCGCGGGACGAATGTCCGCGATGCGACTCGTGTACGAAGGAACCTCAATGGATTATTGACGGCCGCCTTGGTCGAATGCTCAGATCGCTGGGTATTAGCCAAGACGTCCCGGGTTCGAATCCTGGTAGGGGCAACCTTTGTGGTGACCACACATGTTTGTTCCTAACAGGTTTCATGGTTGTGTTTATGTAGTATATTTTCAACATTTAAATACATAATTCTATTAAAAATATGTCCGTCATCTAGCATCCATAACACAAGTGCTTAGGCTACTTACTTTGGGCTAGATGATAGGTGTGAGTGTAAAAAATATTTATTTATTTTATTTGTATGGCGGTAGTCGCTTGGAGACTATCTGCCGCACTCAGAGACGTCAAATAACGTTAATGAGTACTTAACGTCAAAAAGTTACAATTTAAAACTAGTCGCTATTCTTGCCGGGTGTCTATGGTCTAGATTTGAATGAAAATTTTTGACATTAAAGTTAATTGACGTCTCTGAGTGCGGCAGTAAGAGCCCATACACATAGACTGTTGCGATGCGACTTGGTGCGGCAAGAAAGAAATTCGCTTTCTTTTTTTGCCGCACCAAGAAGAATGCGCACAAAGAAGAATGAAATTGATGGAATGCGCGATACGAATCACTTCGCAAGTTCCCGCGATACGGCGTGCCGGCTCGCGGATTTTTATGCTGCGAGTCGAATTGCAGTTTTGTAAACAGAATCTAAAATCGTCGAACATCTAAGACTTGCGTAGTTTAGTATACGAAGTAATGGGCAGCAGCGTTCCCGTACTGATATAAACCACCTTGCCAGATACTGCGATTAACGTGCCCGATAGATGGCAATAGGCTCGCTACCTATTGGATGGGACCTACCATGGGTATTAATACACATTTCCCTTTGGGGATAAAGGGGTATAATGAGGCCTATATAATATTATGTATGTATAGGGGTAGGGGACCCAAACCGGTCATACCTACTGCCTAAAGTGAGTGCTCTCGTGTATAAGACCATATTAAACACCGATGTATTTCATATAGGGAGAATAGGCCTTTACCCATTACACTGGTGATGTGTGAGAATGAACGACTTCAGATGCAGCATGGACTAACGGCTCAACGTGCCTTCCGGAGCACGGAGGTCAAGATAAAAAAATTTTGGTCACCCATGCAATGACTGGCCTAAGCGAACATTGCTTAGTTTACGAAATCGCAGTCCGAGCGCGCTTAGCCATTGCGCCATCGAGCTCCTCTCACTTCTTTCGATCCTCGATTGAAACGGTTGTTTTTCCCTTTATGTATTTAAGATTTTACAGTTTCATTTGCTAACAGCCCCTGCAGCACGGAACGTGGATAAAATCTCCTCGGGGAAAATTAAATATTTTCCTCTCGCTCTAACTCCCACTAAATCCCGAAACAAAACACTGTCAAGCGGAGAAGGATTTTGTCCACGTGCCGTGGAGTGCGTTGTGAGATACATAATCACAAAAACAACAATTTCATTAATTTCAATCGAGAATTGTTAACAACAATGGCAAAAAGAAATAAACCAAAATAAAATGAAAACAAATTTTATTGATCCCAAACAATTGAAATTATAATTTGATATAGTGACTTCTGCTGACACAGAAATACTAACGTCACACTAACACAACCATAGCTCTTACAGACAAACTCAATATGAGAAAAATTACAGTTTATTTTATTTATATGTAACAGAAATAACGGATGCACACCTTGAACACTTGCTACTTAGGCATATAAAAACTATATATGTATGGTAATACCAAAATTTCAAATTTATAAAATTAATTTTCGATACATTTTGATTTATTTACCAAACAATTTGTAGGGGGAAGGAGAAAGTATTTAATAATTTCGAATTTGATTTTTAATAACACCTTAATATTTATATGTCTATAGTATTCAGGGTGTTAGGTACTTCAGTTACATGTTGTACATCTGTCGGTTTGATAAGTCAGACTGCACAAAACATAACAAAACAACACGACTTATAAAACAAGCAACGCAATAGTATTAGAAATACTTTTCATATACCATTTTGTACATAGTAAGTAGAGGAATTGTTGAATCCCTGTACGCATAATTTAAATGTTAACATATCTGTGCATAAATAGGTATATTTGTGCTAATATTCGAAAACCCTTATCTTACACAACATCCTTAGAACGAAAGTAGCTCAAGTATAGATTATAATATTCATTATTATTCAGCCATGTGGTGACGGCAGAATAGAATTGAATAGGAATGATGACACTAACAAATAATCACTGAAATAATGATTTATAATAATAATTTAGGATAAGGAGATTCGATAAAAAATCACTTGTTCTCAAATTATAATTGTGATTATTATGTTATAAAAATACAAAATATAGCAATCCGCCATATTTAGTCAAACGCCGCGTGACACCACTATTTTTTTGGTATTTTATCTGCCAATCAAAATCACTCTATACTATAGAAACTGACATGTTACGCTATAGTGACGGCACAAAGACGCCATTGCTGTGTTGGTGGAAATTTTAATTAGCGTTATTCAAAACATGTTTTTTCTAACAAAAAATTAACTGTTTGCAAATATATAATTTTGTTTTAGGTTAAGTAGGTATGAAAAAATAACGTGGTGTAGTTTTTCAAAGTTAGTCATCATCATGCCTATTGTCACCACCCCTTATCTCTCTCGCGGGTTAAGACAGTGACGAGCAATGGGCAACAGCGTTTCTGATAAATATACATTAATCGAGCCTATTTATTTCTCTATATCCTTCAGATTGCCCGGTGTAGACCAATAAGCACCTTGGGGCACCCGAATGGTGGAGGGCAAACCACCAACAACAGCGTACCCAAGGAGGGTTGGTGTCAGGCAGGCGGCCGGCTGTAAAACCTAAGCCAAAACCTTGAGCAGTATGGATTGGAATGTTGTCATTCTAATCACTCTCTCCGTTCATGGGTTTCTCGACATGGTCCGTTCCGTCTCTTTTCTATACATTCATTCATCACTAGCACCTTTACGGTGGGATGGATGATATGAATCAAAAGGGAGTGGATGGCTTGATGACGTCTGACATATGAATGGAAGAGGAAACATACTGCGCCGACCCCAGATAGACTGGGAACAGGGCAGGAAGAAGAAGAAGAAGAAGATCCTTCTTTATATCCGAAGAGGTAAGCAAAGGTGAAAATTATCTACCCCAATTCATCCCAGCCCACCCGTTTGGGGATAAAGTGGGGTGATATATGTGTGTACGTAAAATTGGAAAAATCTTCCTCTACCCCTTAAGCCTCTTTCGTTCTAAGCCCAATACATTAAAAGCGTCATACATTTTAGTTACAGTCACAATCCTAACTACCATATCGTCACATTTCCAGTGCGACATCGCCTTAAAAGTAGCACAGCTATTTTATATTCATTCTCTCCTATTTCCAATTACAAATCTTCAATTCTAAGGCTCACTTCTGTTAAGGTCTCCGTGTAGTTTCGTTGTTTTTAGACCTTGAAAGTTGGGTGATAAGGTTTAAAATTACCTGGCAACACACCTGCGCCTTGCTGCCTACCTTTAACTAGAAAGTTGTTAACCGCAGTTTTGGTATTTTAATGCAAAGTAATACAGTTCAATATTCTCTATCTTTCAATCTAAGAACTATTCCTCCATCACGATGATCGTTCTAGACAGCTCACTGGCATATAATTGAATGATTCCTTCACTTAAAAGCGACTCAACCACATTTCTTAGCTTGATGTACAATACAGTCAACAGGACATCAGTCAAATGTCAATTTTGCTCAATCGACTTAGTGCTTTACTCCAAACAAGTGGAGGTTGACAATCGATTGAAGAAATTTGTCAGTTTAGGGCAGACTGAAATGTCATCGACCGTACGTTAAAATGCCTAGCTGTCCTATGCAGCAAATATTTCTAGACAATCTACTTAGCTATAAGTACAGTCAGCATCATAAGTAGATTAACACTTTAATACCTTGTCACAATAGTTGTTCGTACAAATTGGTGGCAATTATTACTGCGCGTTCGCTGTCTTTGCTATGACAGAAGGTTAAGTGGTAGTCGACTTATAATGCTGACCGTACATTGGTTCAAACGATTCCGTATAAGCCTTCTAGTTGAAGGACGGCAGCTTGTAAAGGTTTACATTAAGTTTATCCAGAGACATAACGCAACATAAGACTACCTTTTAAAATGTCTAATAAAAAATCCACCCATGTTTAAGATGGTAATTAACGTCAAAATACTTAACTTTATAATACAGCTTACCAATATTAAAACATAGTGAATATGAAATTTGGATGAGCAGGGTTGGATATTTTTTTTGTTATTCCTTAAATACAATATAATTTATTGGAAAAATATCAATGATTTGTTGTATTTATATTTATTTTATTAAATACAGATTGTACAAACAAGAAAATGTCTGAAAACAGCATTCACCAGCAGATTGATAAACTCCCCGTTTTAATTAGTTCCACAATAAGGCCTATAAAGTGTCAAAATTGTTTAAAAGTTATTTTTTAAATATAATAATAATAATATCAATTTCATATAAAACCACTTCACGGGCAAAAGTATTCTTCAAGGATTATTTTCAAACATTGTCGTCCAGTCAGAAGCAACAAGATTTCACTTTTTGAAAAGATTTGAACTGTAATGACAAGAATTAAGGTTCAAAACGCAACAATACTGTTTTGTTCGTCGTTTTCGTCATTCTAAAGAGATCGTAACTTCCTTAAAATATCAAATATCAAAAAGGTCAATCCTATATAATATTTTATAGATTTTTTATTCAAAAAATGGTTACAACAAGCAAAACAAAAGCGGATAAAATTATCGCCTCTGACTGTACCAAAAGTTATGATTTGATTTTCATTTGAACACTTATGAATGTTTAAAAAATATCACAAAGAAAATAAAGTCAGAATAAATTACGAAAAATTGTTGTCCAGTGGTATAGCCACCTATCTATCTGCCCGGATTTCGGAGGCCGCGGGTTCGTTTCCCGCATCAGGACAATCATTTTTCAATTTTTTTCCAACTTTATTTGCTTTGCCCTGATAAATTTAATCACTGTCATTGATCCTTTAATTAAACTCATGGTACAGGGAGGAGGGGGGATAAAAAAGATCCTATGTATATTCTTGTACATATCTGTCGCTGTATCAAATACTATACTCGGGAAATATACAATACAAAATTAAACACCAATCGAACTTACTTATTTATCACATCACGGGACATAGAGGTATCATTTTAATATCAGTAATCAATAACACAGCCACGACAGTTGGGCGTTTAAGCGCTTCAACGCGTCACTTCACAATACTGGAACTAAGGCTTGTAATGGTACTGTGAACAATAGAGAATAAAGGTGACATTTGAGTACATCATCATCACCAGCTCTATAATGCATAAGCATTCCCTGTGAATGGAAGAATATAGAAGGAAGAACCCACTGCGCTGGCCCAATGCATATTGGTAGATCTTAACCGACTGTAGATGCAGCCGAAACCAACGGCTTAACGTGCCTTCCGAAGCATGGAGGAACTAGAAATTATACAATTTTGGTAACCTTTATAATCACTAAAGTTTGAAATAAGGCCCAAGATGACGCTGTTGAAGTTAAACACCAATCAAACTGTTGTCTATGTTGAATGCGCAAACTGAAGTGCAAAGTGAATTGGGAAACTTACTTCGTTAGTTTCGCTGTTGCATCGACCGTCAGGCGGCGACCGCCATTCGGCTCATAACGTTGGTGTATGCGAGGCCCAGCGCCCAAGACACCTCATGCCCGTTCACTTTCTTGAATAGCTGCAAAGGAAATATTCAGTTGAATGGTGCCTTTTTTAAGGACCTAAACTGTTGACCGAAAGGCCTTTGCAGCATCTACTGGATTTTTTACTGGTAATATACTGCGATTTATGTGCTCGATAGATGGCAATTAGGCTCGCCATCTATTACAGAAGAAGAAAACTTTTTCCATGCATTTTATTTTATTGTATGGTAAAGGCAAAGTGGAATTTTCTAAGCTTATAGATCATTAAATGAGAAAAATCTATACTAAATACGATAACAAAATCAAAAAGTACCTTCTAACAAATTTATTTTATCTTGATTCGAAAACATTTTAACGTTCCAGAGAAGAACAAGAATTGAAATAAAACATCAGAAATCGTCACTGTACTAAATTCAAAATTTAAGTCCTACATTCTTTTTTAATGATCGCCTATAGCCGTGTGGTGACGGCAGAGTAGAATACAATTGTCACCACCCCAAATCTCTCCCGTGGGTGTTGTAAAAGGCGACTAAGGATAAATCAGCGATGAGGAATGGGCAGCAGCGTTCCTCTTATATCACCTAACAATAGTACTGCGACTTTTGTGCCCGATAAATGGCAATAGGCTCGCCACCTATTACATGGGACCTAACATAATTGGCGGAACGTGGGTGCTCGTTCACGTCTGCTTACCCTTTCGGGGATATAGGCGTAATTTTTGTTTGTTTTTTTTCTTTTTTAATTATTATGCTTTTCACCCATGACGGCCAGCTTTATCTATATAGCAATAAATTTGTACCGTATTTAGTAGTTTTTCATCTGTAAGAATACCGATTTTTCATTTTTAATGTCCTAATGGAAGTTGTCCCGATAAAAATAATGACCATTAGCTTAAGAAAATTCCACTTTGCCTTTACCCTACTAAAATATATGGAAATAGTTTTCTTTGATTTGTAGGTGTTATAGTACTCTAACCGCAGTTGGTCTTAAAGAGTGTTTTAATCCTATACGGGAACGGGATCGATTTCGATTGACATCAAAAAAAATTACTAAGTTCTGACAATTTTGACGCTGATTTTACGTTTTATCAAAAATCTGTAAATGTCGATTTTTATCACTCAAAGAGTTGGGAAAGGTCTCTTAACACTATTTTCGCGTGGTAGCAAAGTATCTGGTAGCTGCCCTTAATGCCCTATCTCAATTCTCCACCCTGTATACATGTCAGTTCTGTAGTCAATGTCATACCCAAAGAGGGTTGCGGTTGGTGTCAGGCAGACGGCCGGCTGTAAAACCTAACCCAAAACCTTGAGCAGAATGGATTGGAATGTTGTCATTCCAATCACTCTCTCTATTCATCGGTCTCTCGACATGGTCCATTCCGTCTCTTTTCATTCATTCATTCATCACTAGCACCTTTACAATGTGATGGATGATATAAATCAAAAGGCAGTGTCTGACCGATATGAATGGACGAGGAAACATACTGCGCCGACCCCAAATAGACTGAGAACAGGGCAGGGAGAAGAAGAAGTATGAAAGTAAAATCTTACGAATCATCAAAAGTCGTAGAACAAACATTGTTGCTTAAGATGTTAGCTATCTACTCCTGCGAGGTTTTTGGTGTTTTATAAATAACCCTGTGTAAGCCATTAAATTTCTGTCGACTCACCGACACGGGGTCGCCGTCTCGCATCTTGTACGCGTCCTGCAATAGCGTGAGCACGTACACGAGGTCCGCGCACGCCCACGGCTGCTCCACGTTGGACGCGAAGCACGCGCGGAGCGCGGAGGCGCGGTACTGGGACAGGGAGACGGTGCCGCCCTTCATCACGTCTGGAAGGGGGAGCGCCAATGTCAAAGTCGAAATTCCACCCCCCCCCCCCCACCAATGACCCCCACCCCCAGGGGGGTCATGACCCCCATGATCCCACAATCCCCCTTTGAGCTCACCAATCATGCTGACGAGGGTGGGGGTCGAGATCCCTCAGACCCCCACCCCAGGGACGTCGCGACCCCCCATGGCCCCCACAATCCGCCTTTGAACTCACCAATCATGCCGTCGAGGGTGGGGGTCGAGACCCCCAGACCCCCACCCCAGGGGGGTCGTGACCCGCCATGGCGCCCACAATCCGCCTTTGAACTCACCGATCATGCCGGCGTCGGCGGCCACGTCGTAGAAGTAGCTCATGGCGGCCACGCTCCCCCTGGGCGGCTGCCTCGGCTCCCAGTCGAGGGTGCTCTTCACATAGCGCGCCACCAGCTCGTGGCACCGGTTGAATACGGCCTCTCGCTTAAGCCCATTGCGGGGGGCTCCACTTCAGGTTACATAGAGGGAGACACGAAGAAGAAATAAATAGCTTTATTGATCTCACATTGACAATAGGGATGATGACACTAACAAAGAAACACTGATATAATGATTTATAATAATAATTTAGGATAAGGAGATTCGTTAATAGTCACTTGTTATCAGATTATACTTGTGATTGATATTTATGTTATAAAAATAAAAGTACAAAGAGTAAGTAAACGTAAAAGTAGCAATCCGCCATATTTGCTAAAACGCCGCGTGGTGTCATTATACAGTTATCTACATTTTGACATTTTATTTGCCAATCAAATTCACTAGTTTGATATAGAAACTGGCCTTTTATGGAAAAGTGACGTCACACAGACGCCATTGCTGTTTTGGCGAAAATGTTAATTTGCATTATTCAAAACATGTTTTTTCTATCAAAATCGAAAGTTTTTACAAAAATATAATTTATTTTGGGTAAACGGACACGTAAGAAAAACATGGTGTAGTTTTACAAAATTAGTCATCATGTCTATTACAAACAGATTTAATTTTTATATTATATAAACTTTCATTACAAAACCACCTTGACTTGTCTAGAACTTTAGTAAGTTCTTTAGTAAGTTCTAGACTAGAACGTGTGTCTAAGGCGGCTCTCACGGAATCCTATCAAATATGGCTACGCAAAGAGAGAAGTTGGGGTAGTGGAGGTGAGTGTTGACTAGTTGTCAAGGGGTCCCTTAAACGTACACTTAGGTCACTGATTTCAAACTTTGCCACTCTATGGACCCGGTGGTGAATCCATGGAATGCTAATCATAAAACGCGCCTAATCCCAAAGAGGTAGGCGGAGGTACCATGTAATAAATTGTCCATGGCTAGCGTTTTCACCTACGACTACCCTCGTAATGTGGAAATATGTTTCTAACATTCAAAGCAAAATGTATGTGTTGTACATACAAACATGGTATGGTAATAAATGTAACTTTCGAGTATTATTGTTTAAATCAACGATAGAATGGAATTGATAAGACTTTCAATTCCATTCTAGTAAAAAAAAATTCAGCAATCTTAAGTGAATAACGAATTTCAAAAAGAGCTTAAAACGACAAGCAACGTACCTGACAATATACTGTTTATTGGCATAAGTCCAGGGTTCATTTTGCACTATGGGGTCGACGCAGACAGAGACGAAGTGCGTCGTTGTGTTGTCACCGGCCTCGAGACGGAAAACGCCGTAGCGTGACGCGAGTAAACCTAGGTTGAGGTAGCTGAAAATCAGAAAATTACATACATACATCATCATACAGGATGAGTGCGCCAGTCCAGTGGCATAGCGCACTCGGCCAGCGATTGCGTAAACTAAGCAATGTTCTATTCGATTTCTAATTTCAACATTATACAGGAGACTATTTGGTCACTGCAAAAATTTTTGGAATCCGTTCAGACCAACTCAACATAAACTCAACTAATTTCACCAACTCCAAATTCACAAAAAAATATCAGCTGTTACATACAAAATGAAAATTGAACTTGACCCAAATGTATAAAACAGCTGTTTTTTACATTTTGACATTTTATTTGCCAATCAAATTCACTAGTTTGATATAGAAACTGGCCTTTTATGGAAAAGTGACGTCACACAGACGCCATTGCTGTTTTGGCGAAAAGTTAATTTGCATTATTCAAAACATGGTTTTTCTATCAAAATCGAAAGTTTTTACAAAAATATAATTGAAAAATGAAAATGAAATGAAAATTGAACTTGACCCAAATGTATAAAACAGCTGTTTTTTTTTCTCGAGAATTTGGAGTTACTCCCATAGTAAAATTTGTTCAGTTTGATGGTCTGAACGAATTCCAAAAATTTTTGCAGTGACTAAAAAGTCTCCTGGTATAAATGTTAGAAAAATTAGTACAAGTTAGTGTCTTGGTTGGCCGAGTGGTATAGGCACCTGCCCGGATTGCAGTAGACGCGGGTTCGATTCTCGCATCAAGACCATAATTTTTCGAACTTTTTCTAACCACCAAAATCTTTAAGCAATTTTCACTAAGGCCGGCGGTCATTGTATGGGGGACCAAATTGTGTTATCTCGAGTTCCTCCGTGTTTCAGAAGGCACGCTAAGCAGCTAAGCAGTTGGTCCCGGCTGCATCTGCAGCCGTTGTTAATAGTCACCAACCCGCACTGGGCCAGAGTGGTGGGTAAGGGCCCATTCTCTCTATATTCTTCCATTATGCTGGAGAGGAAGCAGGAAGCTCGTCGCCTTCATCTCACCTGATAGCAAGTGCCGATAAGAGCCGAAGATGGAATCGAATTTTACCTGAAATCCTCCACCATAGAGGCTGGCTATCTTACCACAAATTGTCAGAACACAATAATGCTGTTAACATTAAAAAGATTTTGGTGGTTAGAAAAAGAATTTAGAAAAATTATGGTCTTGAGGCGGGAATCGAACCCGCGTCCGCTGCTATCCGGGCAGGTGCCTGACCGCTCGGCCACCCAAGACACTAATTAACTTGCCGAAATTCTTCTAACCTTTACACTTCACGTTGTAATCCAACACGTTGTAAGAAATTCTTTTTCTAACCACCAAAATCTTTGTACTAATTTTTCTAACATTTATATTATGTTAAAATTAAAATCGAATAGCTGTTAACATTATTATTTTGGCGACAGATTTTAATATAAGTTGCCGGTAGCTAGTCAGGGGGACTTGTAAAAAGTCCTACCACCACCCTGGGAATCGAACCAGGGACCTGCGGCGGAACCGCTAGACCACCAAGGCGGTTCAAATGGTACACACAACAGTGCCCGCTTTAAGCAGCGTGTCCGTTTTAGGCCAAATTCCCCTACGTATACAGGTACAATACCTACCTATGAGTGTAGAGGGTGATATTGGTACCCCCAGCTGGTACTATGTACTGGTCATTGGTAGGAAACGATTTGGATTCCGCATCTGACAGACGGTATGTTATCTGTGTCGACCCACCGCCCAGATCTAGGGCGGCCATTGTCTCTCCTTCCATTATATCTGGAATAAAAAAGATATTTATACATAAGTCAAACCTTTCTCCCACAAGGGTCGGCAGAGGTCACTTCTTTCCACTTGCTACGATCCCTACATACTTCACTATCTCATTAATGTCCTCATGCTTGACATTCTGTTTCGGGTACTCTTGATATGGTCCTTTTAAAAAAAAATAAAGCTATAAAAATAAAAAATTACACCTTTTACGCAGGCAGTGGTGTATTCCCACCCCTTTTTCGTCTACTTATTTCATGTCTCATGTAATAGAGGGCGAACGTTCATAAAAAAAATCGCACCAGACAAGCACGCTAGGTAATTATGTCGCATCATCATCATCACCAGCCCGGTTTAATATCCCAACTGCTGGGGCACGGGCCTTCCACTATGGATGGAAGAATATAGGGATATTGGGTCATAACCCACCACGCTGGCCCAATGCGGGTTGGTGGCTATTAAAAGATGCAGATGCATCCGGGACTAACAGCTTAACGTGCTTCCGAAACACGGAGGATTCGATATAATAAATTTTTGGTCACCCATCCAATGACCGGCCTTAGCGAAGATCGCTTAGTTTACCCAATCGCAGGCCAAGCGCGCTATGCCACTGCACTAGCGAGCTCCTCTAATCATGTTCCATTCTCCCTATATTGCTCCAACCATATAGAAGGCCTGTGGGGACAGTAAAGAGCTGGTGATGATGATGATGATGAAGCTATCTTTTGGAGGCAAAACTGCAGCAATACTCTTCCAACCATAGAGAAGGCCTCTGGGCTGTGGGGACAGCAAAAGGGCTGATAATGATGATGATGATGATGATGATGATGATGAAGAAACTTACTTTTGGAGGCAAAATTACAGCAATACTCACTGTGCAACAAATTCAGTGTGTACCAGATGAAGATTCCCTCGTCAGAACCGTCCATGATTTCCACGCTATCTGGACCAACATCGTATCCTAATCTAAAATTGAACAAAATTAATATTTGGTATTATTACAATACATTACAATACAAACACTACAGTACATTTATAAATCGTCACCACCGGCGTTTCTTTTTATGCTACGCAGGAAAACTACGATAAGGGCCGAAGAACACAAGCTTCACCTGGAACCCTGAACTATGGAGGGGCTGGCTATCTTATCACAAGTTGTCGGAACATAATAATGCTGTTAACATTATTATTATAGCGACAGATTTCAATAAGATGAATATCTACACGAGTACACGGATTTCTCATGCAGGCCGGGGGGCGAATAAATAACGTAGAACGGGCCAGCCCCGACTCATCCCATGGGTGTCGTAAAAGTCGAATAAGGGACATTGCCCGGTGTGACAAACAGTTAAAATCGGAACAGGGCAAGAAGGTTCAAACATTTCTCAGGGGCTCCGGTCAAGTCATCAACTCCTACATCGATTTTTGCTTCCAATCGTCTGCAACTTAACCACACACTATTACCCCCGAATACAGAAACGCTACTCAAAGTTTGAGTCTTGCTTAACATTTAAGTATTTTCTAAATTGACGTTTTTCCATAAAAATTCTGACGGGTATTGTCCACTTAACTTTATAAGCAGTGCTTAAAATTTGAGTAGCGTTTCTGTATTCGGGGGTGTGGATGCTATTTCACCAGAGCTGCGCAAGGATACGTTGCGAGGAATGTCTTTGAGGAGAACCAATAGGATAATATCATATTATATATTATAAGATAATATTTTGAACATGATTTGAAGATGCTAAGGACTACTTACACGGATATAGCCTTAGCGACGTCCACCAAAAGCGTTTGCGCCTTTTCCTTCGGTAACAGCCTGAGGCCGGCGGTGGCGCGCACGATGAGAGGGGTGGCCGCTCGTTTCTCGGGGGGGATCAGGAAATCCGCCTTCTTGATCAACTGAACTATCGTGTCAGCACCCTGTGAGAAGAAAAAGGTTATAACATATGAATGTACAAAAAAAAATGTTTAGAAATAAATTATTTAATTGGCTACCACAGCACAGTTTCTATTATGTTAAGGAGTATATAGAAAAGGAAAGATAACTGATATTTTATTATGATTGACATTTAAGGTACTTCTGACATAATTATTATTTTTTTTGTATATTTGACATTTCTTACTATATAATTGACATCATTTTGTTTTGAGTATATTTGACATTTAAATAATATAATCTTGTAATCTCCCAAAACCATTTGCATGCCTACAGATATAAGGCAGAATATTGTTGATTGATATACACAACATTGTCGTTCACCTCAATGTACCTTACACAATATTGTGGAAATAAATGTTCTGATTTCTGTACTCGTACATTATACCTTACCTATAGTATATGGAGAATGTATGTATGTATTTCTTATTTAATTTATTTAGGATACAGCTTTTCGTTATCTCTTACTATTCCCCCTTGTTTTTTCCGTATTTTTTTATTTCTCATCACCCATGTGGCTACGGCAGCGCAGGATACAATTGTCACAAACCCGATCTCTGCCGTGGGTGTCGTACAAGGCGACTAAGGGTAAAGAAGGCGATGAGTAATGGGCAGCATAATTTCTCTCATATCACCTAGCAATAGGTATACTGCGATTTATGGGCCCGATATATGGCAATAGGCTCGCCACCTATTACATGGAACTTAACTTAATTGACGAAAAGTGGGTGTTAATTCACTTCTGTCTAATGCCTTCGGGGATATAGGCGTGATTTATGGATGCATGCAATTAAAAATGACTTCGAAATTAAACTTTTGGTATCGATGATTCCATAACGGATTGTATTATCATACGAGGGCGGGTCAATAAGTCCGTGACTTTTTGAATTTTTTGAACCTCGACAAATCATATTTTTTGGAAGGGATAAAAAAATTGGAGAAGCGTTGGACAAAGTGTATAGAGCTCAAGGGAGACTACGTTGAAAAATAAAATGATTTATTTATCAAAAAATCTGTGTTTTATTCCAAAAGTCAGGAATGTATTCAGAGTCGTCCATCACTGTAAAAATGTGATTTACTAATCTTTATAGCGACAAATCTTTTCACAGATGATTCATAGCGATAACTAAGAAAGAATAGTCTCTAAAGAAATGTTTAGTGCATAAATAATGAGCTTACTCACTACCTTTTACCTGAAACGGGTCATGATTTCCCACAAAAGACATCACGCACTGTGATTAGTGTTTCAGTACAGATTAAAAATATTGTAAATTCCTAAATATTATCTCTTCCTTTAAAAATATTTAAAAGAATTATTATATGTTATTATTATTCCATAAATAATCGTGTAAAACAGTATATTTGTTTTATCTAAGTACATTTTAGATTTTATCCCCTATCCGTATTGTAATAATTCTTGGATCAGTCATCAGGAAAAAAGTCGCCGGAGAAAGATAATTATGAATCCGATAAAGATTGTATTTTGACCCAAGTATTTCTAAAATTAGAATACCTTCTCTGGATCATCCACGTAAGACGACAATCCCGGCTTGCTCTGCTCAAAGTACTCTTCGACTAGATCCAAATTGGCTTGACCAAATACTGGAAAAATAATACAAAAGCTTTAGTGAATTATGTCCTCGTGTTTCTAAGGGAAAAAGAAAGGAAAGTGCTTGTTTGGATTAGCGATCTGAGACTTCCTTTTTTACCGAGTTAAGTACAATTTTTTTATGCCAGGAAGTGGGATTTGCGTCGGAAAAAGCTACTTTCTGATCACCTGAGACATAAACTAAATCTTCTTCTTCCCCCTACCCTGTTCCCAGTCTATCTGGGGTCGGCGCAGTGTGTTTCCTCTTCCATTCATAGGTATCGGTCAGAAGTCCTCAAGCCATCCAGTCCCTTTTGATTCATATCATCCATCACACCGTAAAGGTGATGGATGAATGAATGTATCGAAAAGAGACGGAACAGACCATGTCGAAAGACCGATGAACGGAGAGTAATTGGAATGACAACATTTCAATCCATACTGCTCAAGGTTTTGGCTTAGGTTTTTTCAGCCGGCCGCCTGCCTAACACTAGCCCTCTTTATTGTTGGTAGTTTGCCCTCCACCATTCAGGGTGCCCGAAGGTGCTCATTGGTCTCACCGGACAATCTCCCTTAGTCGACTTTTACGACACCCGTGGGATGAGTCGGGGCTGGTCCATTCTACGTTATTTGTTCGCTCCCAGGCCAGCATTGAAGACCAAATAGGAAATAGGCCAGAACAAATTGTGTATATGTGAGTATCTTCTTTTTCTCCCTGCCCTTTTCTACTCTAGGTAGGGTTAGCACAACACGACTTCTTTCACTCAACTCTATCAGACGTGAGCTTAGCATGAACTCTTCCTCACATCATCGTTCACACAATCCACCCATCGCTTCTTCGGACTTCCTCTAATTCTAGATTCTGCACATCCATACTGGTATATTTTGTATACGAAGATAGGTACTTATGCCCCATTCACTTGGGCTTGATACAAAATGTAAACAATCTTGATATGTCTCTTTATATACGAAATGCTTTTAAAAAATAAAACTGTTTTTATAATAACGCTGCTTTGATATATTGGTGTTACACATTTTTATTTTTGTATATTATATTAAAAGACACATCAAGAGTGTTTACATTTTGTCTCAAGCCCAAGTAAATGGGGTATAGGAGCATTACCCCCGAATACAGAAACGCTATTCAAAGTTTGAGTCCCGCTTAACATTTAAGTATTGTTAAAATTGACGTTTTTCCATACAAATTCTGACAGGTAGTGTCCACTTAACTTTTTAAGCAGTCCCCTAAATTTGAGTAGCGTTTCTGTATTCGGGGGTTAGTCACTAGTATGCATGCCAAAGGCAGGTACCCACCTGTGAACGGCACCCTAAACCTATAAGCTAGAACCCTGGAGCCGGAGGACCCGGCGTCGATGATCACCGCGTAGTGGTGCTCGCTCTGGTAGCCGAGGGTCTTCGCGATGCCGTCCAGCCATTGCGACTGGTTGGCGAACAGCCCTGCAACCAAAAGAGATCCTGGTTACATCATCCGCTGTTTTACCGCCTCCATGGTGACCCAGTGTGATGCGCGAAACATATCACTCAACTGAAAAGACAATGGGCATCGACGGCGAAGTGCCAATACCTCCTATCTCTACATACGTAACGGGTCAATACCCCGGAAGGAACGTGGAGGGACGTGGACGCGGCCTCTCTCTTTCAAAACGCCCCGTGCACGTCCCGTCCGTGACTCCGTGACATATGTCCTTCATGGTACATTTTGTAAACTACATTTCTGCAGTCATGTCGCCGTCCTGTCCACGTCCCGTCCGGTGTTTTGTCCCGTTACGTATGCAGAGACCTTTAGATCCTGGGTAGAGTGCAAATTTGTACTCGGTTTGGTTGGTGGTAGCATTTTTTAAGTCCGCCTGGCTAGCTACAATAACCATCTTATCAAAATCTGTCGCCTGAATAATTATGTTAACAGCATTATTGTGTTCCGACAATTTATGATACGACAGCCAGCCCTTCTGTGGATGAGGTTCCAGATGAAGCCAGCCCCTCTGTGGTTGAAGGTTCCGGGTGAAGCTCGATTCCATTCGGCCCTTATCGTCACTTACTATCAGGCGAGATGAAAGTCCAGAGCTTCGGCAGTCTACCATAAAAAAAAAGAGATTTTGGTTAGATCATCGGCAATTTATCGCCAATACAAACCCATGGCTCCAATAATTGTTTTGTCACAGCCACATAAAATCAATGATATATTTATCAAGAGACGCGTAATACCAATTTATTAAAGATGCTAAATTATTGGCATGTCCATGGTCTATAATTCGCGTCGTTCATATGGTTATAACAGCGTCTTCTTGACGTCATTTTGTCATTAAAAGTAGTAAGTAACTTGATGTATGTTTGTGTGTATGTATGAATAGGAAAGCTCCTGGCTTTCATCTCACCTGATGGTATATGACGATAAGAGCCGAAGATGGAATCGCGCTTCACCTGGAACCCTTAACCACAGACGGGCTGGGATCTTTTCACAAATTATCGGAACACAATAATGCTGTTGGAATTATTTATATGGCGACATGTTTTGATAAGATGGTGGTTAGCTATAGTTAGCTAGCTAGGCGGACTTGAAAAACGTCCTACTTTCCTTCATGAAAACCTGCATAAGACATAAACATTTTCGGCATAAAGTTACGATCAAAATTACACGCGAGTTAAACTTAACTTACCTATTAATTAGTTATTATTTTAATTTTAATTTGAACATTATATAAATTTAGAAAAATTGGTAAGTGCAAAGAAAATTGTGGTTAAAAAAGGGTTCGAAAAATTGCAGAGGACGCGGGTTCGATTCCCCAATTTTATTTTAACGTTAATTGGTATTATTTCAAATGCATAATCTGCAAATATAAGAGAATATTTCGTTTTGGGTCAACGATTCAATAGTTAAAGGCATTAATATTTAACTATCAATATCAATTCAAATCAAAAACAGTTAATCTATACTAATATTATAAAGCCAAAGAGTTTGTTTGAGAGATTATTTTTGTGTTGATAGCCCATTTATCGAGGTAGTATTATAAAAAACATAGTTAATAAATAATAATTATGTTATGTTTTGACGGCAGAGTAGAATACAATTGTCACCACCCCAAATCTCTCCTGTGGGTGTCGTACAAGGCGACTAAGGATAAATCAATGATGAGGAATGGGCAGCAGCGTTCCTACTAGCATATACCACCTAGCAATAGCAATGTACTGCGACCTTTGTGCCCGATAAATGGCAATAGGCTCGCCACCTATTACATGGGACCTAACATAATTGGCGAAACGTGGGTGCTAGTTCACCTCTGCCTACCCCTTCGGGGATATAGGCGTGATTTATGTATGTATGTACGTACGAAGAAAGAAAGAATGATTTAACGTACCTAACCACATCGCTTCCCGGCAAGAAAAGTGTCACAACACATATTGGGTACAATATTATGACTCTTTTTTACCGGAAAGCGACATGTAGTGAAAGAACACAAAGTGACACGAGATTTTTATATTTTAGAAGATGCTAAGAGTTATAATCCCTTACTGCCCCACTATGAGACGCCAATTAACTTAAATCAGCACTTAATTTCAAAAAATGTCATTTCAATCTAAGCTTAAGACCCAACAAGAGTAACGACTCGTTTAAAATTTATCAAGTAATCATTAACGTTAACTGACGTCTCTGAGTGCAGCAGTTAGCATGAGTATTATCTATTCAGGGTGTGTGTTATTTCCCTTACAATGTTTTATAAATAAATTTAAAAAAATACCTGCAATAAGCACAGGCCAGGCTCGGTGCACAACTGTGGCGTTGGTCATCGCGACACGAAAGACAACGAACTGAAAGAGTCGCGACCACGCGACATTCGAAGCCAGACCCCCCCACTACGTGGACACTAGCTAGAGGTAACGCACTCCGAACACAAAACACTATTCTATAACACCCCCGTCGTTGTTCGAAAAGAAACTCCTTCTAAGAGCGACCGCAGACGTACGATTTCAAGTTAGCCCGACTAAGGCCCGAGTTCATCATCACGTGAAAAAAGTGATTAAAAACTAACCGTCAGTTTTCGACAGTTCTTCCATACGATAAAGTGTCAAAATCCGACGGTTGTATAATTATCGACTGTTGCACTCGGGTCTAAGGCCCGGGACCTCCGGAAGTCGGGATCTTAATTCCGGTGGGCGAACCATTAGACAACGGAGGCGGTAAACCCTGCGCAGGGATCGACTGATAACATGTTGATTTTGTGGAAATAAAATATTCACTGGTAGCTTGTGTCACACACTTAGACACGGAAATGTCTGCGTTTGCGCAGCGCCTTTCATTATCAGCTGATAATGAAACTAATTCTTTTCGAAGAGGCGTGAAACTATAAACTTGTCTTGCTCCACCTACCTATCTCGGTTTGTAGAGAATAAAGTTTAGCCCTCGTCGGCTCTGACGTAAATACGGCGTATAGGCATAAACGAAATTTTAATACCTATTGCAAAACAATATAACGGCAAATCATTCCAAACGCCAATAGGTAAGCACGTTCTTCACTTGTTTTATTGTTCTAAGGTAATACGCCGTGTGATAGCAGAGTTGAATACAATATTGTGACCACTCCCAATTTCTTTCGCGGATGTCGTACAAGAAGACTAAGGATGAAGACAGCGATGAGTAATGGCCAGCAACATTCCACTTTACTACGATTTACATGCCCGATAGATGGCAATATGCTCGACACTTAAGTATTACACGGGACCTAACATAATAGGCAAAGTATGGGTGTTAATTAACCTCTGTCAAAAAGTAATATGCGTGATTTTATATTATATATCTAACGTATTTAATCGATCCATTTCAAAAGGATTATTTAATCTCTACGGCGGAAAGGTGCAGATTGAATATTGTAGCCAAGCAATGTTCTCAAGGGTCTGTCATTGCATTGGTGACAAAGAAAAAATACTTCCTCAACTGCTTCCTTGCTTCATAAGCTCTTTGCTTCTTAAGGCTATCTCGTGACCATTCTTAGCTTTACCCTTCGTCGCCTTGTAATGTAAGACACCCACGGAATGGATAGTGACAATTGTATTCTGCTCTACTTACTACCACACGTCATCTCTACACGATTAATTTGGCATTTCTAAGCAGCATAGATAAATAAATAAATCAATAAATACTTTTACACTCACACCTATCATCTAGCCCAAAGTAAGTAACCTAAGCACTTGTGTTATGGATACTATATCAAAGAGTACAATGTATTGTACTAGATGACGGACATATTTTTAATATAATTATGTATATAAATGTTGAAAATATACTACATAAATATATACACGACCATGACTCGGAAACAAACATTTGTGGTCATCACAAAGTTTGCCCCTACCAGGAATCAAACCCGGGACCTCTTGGCCAATACCCAGCAATCTGAGCATTTGACCAATGATCATTATATGCATACAATGCATAAATAATTTTCAACACACAAAACAAGGATAATGACTAACGCAACAATAAATAATTAAATAATAACGAAGTCGAAAACAACAGGCAAAAACCGCACCGAAACGTTCCAATCGAACGTGTCAAGGTACCCTTACATTTACCATTTTTCGATTAAAGTCTTTTGTCCCGTTTTTGCAATTAAACTTGAATGCGCAAGACCACAACATAACTGTTTCGCAACGCTCACTTATAGGTCACATAAATTATGTATGAGCGGGTTCAATTAACGCACCCTATCGGTGAATAGAAGCGGTTAAGTTAAAAAAAACAATACAGGAGTTGATGGCCAGACCTGAGCCCCTAAGAAATGTTTGAACCTTCTTCTTGCTGCCCTGTTCCCGTTTATTTGGAAACTAAAGCCATTCAAACTGGAAGAGAAAACATCCTCTTTCGTTAATATCGATCAGATGTAATAAAAAAAAGGGCCAGGGGGCCTACCGCCTAACTCGATTGCTAAAGCAAAAACTATAGTTTATGACATTATGACAGCTGTCATTTCGCACCAAATGTACTATCAGCGATAGCTTTGAACGAATGATCACCGAATGATTTTGTATGAATTTGGCACAAAATCCGTACTGCCTAAAAAAACAGGATGGCTGCTATAGCCGTAAGCAGTGCATTGCTATATAGCTATCATCGGCAATCGAGTTAGGCGGTAGGCCCCCTGATCAAGAGTACCGGAAACCGGTACTCTTACGTTTCAATCGCACCATTTAACAAGCACAACGGAAATCTACGTGTTTGGCGCAAAGCCGCGACCGTCTCGCAGGCGCTTAAGGGGTGACTAACTGCCGCACTCAGAGACGTCAATTAAAGTTAATGAGTGCTTAATGTCAAAAAAATCATTCAAATCTAGACCATAGACCCGACAAGAATAGCGATTAGTTTTGAATTGTCATTTTTTGACAAAAAGTACTCGTTAACGTTATTTGACGTCTCTGAGTGCGGCAGTAAGGGAGACTCCTGCCCTGCCCATATCATCGCACAGAGGGTTCCTCGCGCATCATCATCACCAGCAACCCTTTAATATCCCCACTGCTGCGGTAAAGTCCTTTCATATGGATGCAGATGGAAGAATATAGGGTGAATGTTATGTGATTAGAAAAATTCGTAAAATTATAGTCTTGACGCGGGAATCGAAATCGTGTCCCCTGCAAAAGTCTTGTTTGGCCAAGTGGTAAAGGCATCTCCCCGGATTCCAGGGGACGCGGCTTCGATTCCCACAACAAGATTATAATTTTTCGATTTTTTTCTAACCAATTTTCTATGTAATAATTTTTCGAACATTCTTAAGTACAATTAGAAATATAAATAATAAAAGGGAGGATGGAATAACCCACCAAACTGGCCCAATGCAAATTGGTGTGTATTAACGACTGCATATGGTGATGCTGGTGATGATGATAAATATTGACACTAAAACACCATAACCTAAACCAATCCTCAAGTACCATATGACAATAGACATACTCCATTGACCCAAATTTGAAAGAAGAGTGGGAAGATACCGAATATCGACTGACCACTGTACCATATTTCTTTAGTTTTTGGCCAGACATTTTAAAAAATACTCTATTATTATTATTATGTATTAATACTATGACTATAACTTACCCAAGAAATATGTTACAAACAACACTACAACCACAAGTAAAATAAATATTTTCTTCAATCGACGAGGTTGCTTTATACTTCTGCTTCTAACATTGCTGTGTGTTGGTGCAGTATCATCTTTTAACTGTAACAAACGGTAAATTTTACACAAAATAAGATTATTTATTACAGCTACATAACGTTTGAGATTATTTAATCTGGCTATAAATTTGTGTGTGTCAACGAATTGGAAATGGATAATATGTTGTTTTTCCTTATTAGTTTACTACATTCATTAGAGATCAAATGTATGAAAATATTATATTTCAGGCCCACATAACAAGATTAACTTGAGAAGTTACATCCAAAAATAAGTAGGTGTATCTTTACTCTGTTCATGATTGCAGCATTCCTAGATCGTATACAAGCACCACTGTTGTCTTCCCCCTTTTTTTATTATCCACAGTTACATACACTTAGGTCTTGCAACCCAAACGTAGGTCTAAAGGCGCTGCTACTGACTACTATGGGCATGGCACCCGTGAATCCCCAGTTTTCATATTGTCTATATATATTTTAATTGAGAGACTAGTCGACTTCCATTAACATTTAGGATATTGAAAGACTCAATGTAATTATAATTGGACGTAATGAGTAAATGCTACCATTCTCACTCATAAATATTATACATTTTGTGCAATGCTTATTACATTTATAATTATTTGAAAAATAATGAAACTATTTCTATCCTAGTATTTCTCATATTATTCATGATAAAAAACATGACCGAATAAATTAATTTCGAGCCAGTCAAATACTTACATTAAAGCGTTGTTGTGCCATATCAGCTGACACACACATAAAATTTAAATATTAAATACCACAATTCCACATAGGTAAGTAGTTACCGGTTATAAAATTCACAGTATATAGCACACAAACATTTATCTAATGTCTAAGCATAAAAACTACCTCATTATCGCTTATCAAAGTCTTGAACCAAATATTTACATACTTTTCGCTTACCTCTAGATACCTGTAAGTACTGAATTTTCCCATATTGGAACATAAACATCACAACCCTCTAATACTCAACATTTATTATAAGAAAATAATACTGAATAGAACCTTGTTAACTTCAAATAAGCGGTAAAATAATTTAATTTCCCCGGCAACTTGATTTGATTTGAACAATTGCCTTTTTTACAAAAAATCAAATTGCAACGCGAAATGTCATTTATAATTAGCAACAAGAAATTATGACTTTTTGTCTTATAATAATTTCTCTCTCATTTGGGAAGGCAAAGCTATCTATACATGCAGCCATATCTTATTACTGCCAAGTGCCAATATTAGGTGACTGTAATAAAATAACACATCAAACAAAGTACAAGAGTTTGACACCGATAATATAATAGTGGTTCTCACCACCTCATCAGTCACTATCATGAAGTCTGTTACCATTTAATTCATGCCAAGCACTCTCTGGATGCATTAAAACGTATAGCATAGCTGACACCCATATAAAGAAAAAACTAAAGCACTAAGTACATGGCCGTATGAGCTAGCTCCCCTTGCGCTTTTTCTAAAATGGGGAATTAAAACCAACATTAGGGTCGATTCTGACAATGGTTCTCTAAACCTAAGATTAATTTGACAACAGTTTTTCTCTTTCATTCTCAATACAGAATGAAGAGGAGAGACTGATCTTAAATTTAGTTTTAAGTTTAGAGAATCATGTCAGAATTGACCGTATTATTTATTATTTTGGTTTGCTTTTATATCAAAGTTTACTAATTAAAACAAAACAACTAGGCATAACATTTATTTTAAAAGTTTTTTATCCATGAATATAGGTAAGAATACAATTTACTTACTACATTTTGTACACTACAATATTTATTGTTTGACAAATTTATAACCTAAAAATTTAAGACGAAATATGAAATGAATTAACCTTTTATTTTGAACACTTAATTTACTTAATTTTGCTAAACAATACGGTTAATAAAAAAGTCATACCTTTCGCCTTCTAACTTCTTGCATTTTAACAATTCACAATAACTTCAAACTTTCAAAACAATCCACTTCACAAGTCAGGAAACCAACTGCATATGAATTGATTTTTAATGTTGTGTAATATAATATAGTGTGCAATTGATAAGATAGAACACTTCCACACGTATGGTTATATAAATTACGATCTACTGCAAGTAATAAACGCTACAAACTGCTGAAGTTGAATCGTATTAATGCTGTCATACTTCAAACGTTTTACAGTGATGTAATGTAACTGCAATTTAGGACAAGTTAAGACACTTTTTTCCGTAGGTAATTAACTTAAATGAGACGGAATAAATACGGTACGGTAATGACCGCAAATTTACCGCGGAAGGTATTATATTATATTATTCTATTCTAATGTCGGACACACACAGAAGAGTAGAGATCAATTATTCATTTATCAAGGTTATCGTGCACAACCTTGACTCTTGTATACGAACTCTAATCGCAGTTACAACTAACCAATGAACAGAGCGAAACTAAAGGCGCTTTTTTATCGCTCTTAAGATTGTGTGATCACCATTAAATATTTTACGTCAGGCAGATGATAGCGGTACCGTCAGCGTAAAACTTATGCGTCGTCATAATGTAATATGTATAAATTAGGCACATACATAAATCACGCCTTTTTATCGCTGAAGGGGTAGGCAGAGGTGAAGTAAGACCCACATTACGCGAATTATGTTCGGTCCCACGAGACTATTGCCGTCTATCGAGCACGTAAATAGAAGTAAATACGGTGCCACTGGTAAAAACACTGAGTAAAATCGTTACCCATACAGCACAGAACGGCCGGCCGTGAGGATGTGAGGATCTTTAAGGATTCACAGGTCCAGAAAACAGAGCTACCTTGATTGGATGCAGCAACGGGTTGTAAAGGGGGTGATGACTATACCTTCTATTCTGCTCTGCCGTCACCACGCGGCGTGCTTGGGTTGTTACTTAATTATTAGATTTCATCATGATGATCACCAGCCATTTTAATTTTTCCCACGGCTAGGGCACAGGCCTTGCCTGTGGATAGGAGAACACAGGGAGAATGGGCCATAACCCATCACACTGGCCCGTTACGGACTGGTGGTGTTATTAACAACTGCAGATGCAGCCGGGCCCAACGGCCTAACGTGCCTGCTGGTCACCCACCTAATGACCGGCCTTAGCGAACATTCCTTAGTTTGCGCAACCGCAGGCCGAGCGCGCTAAGCCACTGCGCTATAGAGCACTTTTTACATTTGATAGTCAGTCAGCATATCATTCGATTCGGCAAAGCAGTATATATTATAATTTCGATTTAAACGGTCGCGGTCTAATAGTTGTAGGTAGGTGGGGCAAGCCGGTTTTTTCCCGGACGTTCATCTACATACTATAATGCCCTGCTGTGCCGACTAAAGTTCACAGCCTTCGATTATTATGATCGAAGGTCACAGCCTAAATTAAGTTGGGTATACCTACTTAATTTGGCGCCGTGTGGTGACGGCAGAGCAGAATACAATTTTCACCACCCCAAATCTCTCCCGCGTGTGTAGTACAAGGCGACTAAGTCAGTGATGAGGAATGGGCAGCAGCGTTCCTCTTATACCACCTAGCAATGTACTGCGACCTAGCTATACCTAGCAATGTTTTGTGCCCGATAAATGGCAATAGGCTCGCCACCTATTACATGAGACCTAACATAATGGCCAAACGTGGGTGTTAATTCACCTCTGGATGCCACTTCGAAGATATAGGCGTGATTTTATGTATGTGTAGGTCACAGCTCATTAGAGCCACCCCACACCGCCTCGGCGCTGGGCGTCCACCGTTGTCAACTGGTGGTTCGTGGGTGGACGCCGCTTGGTATACTAGTGGACATCACGTACGCTCAGCCCTACAGAACAGAGAAAGAAGTTTCTGTGCTCAGCCCTGTCGCTCCCCGACCCGATTCGTAGGGCCCTGTAGACCTAGCACGGGTCGTGGACAAAATCTCTCTTCACCATTTGAGAGTGTATTGTTTCGAGATTTAGTGGGAGTTAAAGCGAGAGAAAAATATTTTCTTGTCCCCGAGGAGATTTTCTCTACGTCCCGTGCTAAGACTCAGTGAGACTCCCCCGCGGGGGATATCTGCCGTAGGGGAACCCTCTCAGGGGAGCTCGATTGCAAGGCTTGAGCACCTTTCACGGATTTCGTCTTCCCCAAAAAAATACATCTTCGAAATACCTCGCTCTAGGCGGTGTAGGCACAACATGTTTTGCTTTTTCCACTCCTCTCTATCCTTCCCGAATTTCTCATCCTCTCCTCTCGCTATCATATCCTCCTTTATACAATTCATCCAGCTTTTCTTTGGTCTTCGTCTCCTTCTACGGCGTTCCAAAAAAAAACTGTTAAGGCCTATAGGCTAACAGATTAGGTACTTTATAAAAATATTGTTTTATTAATAGCACACTTTCAATATTTTTAAATTAATGTGTTCGTCATCATTTAATGTCCCCATACTAACTTTTGGCTGATGATAGGTGTGGGTGTAGGTAGATGGAGATCTTTTCGATTCATTATGATGTTTAGGATACTTGCTTACCAATAATGACTAAGCAACTTCTCTTGTTAAAGAGCTCATGTCTGCCTAATCTGTATAGTTTGTACATAAATATACTTACCTAATGATAGGTAAATCACCTGTCATTTAGTTGAGTATTTAATTTAAATGAATACGTAGGTAGGTACAGTCAACATCTTAGTTACTATAACATGTTAAAATTCGCAATCAACGATGTTCTTCACGTCCAACCAGTTTAAGCGGGGAATAGACTACACGGACATGCCCGCGGGCCTCGCTTATGGTCTGTCGATGTTTGCCTAGTTTAGGACAGACATACCCATGACATATTACATGGGACCTAAAATAATTGGCGAAACATGGGCGCAAGTTCACCTCTGCCCATCCCTTCGGGAATATAGGCGTGATTTATGTATGTATACCCGCGGGTACCTCGTTTGTATAGGGCCAGACTGACTGTGACGGCCCTACACTAGGGAAACATCGCTCAGACGTAATAGAAGCGAGGTACGGCGGGCATGTCCGCGTATTGAATTTCCCGCTCTAGGTACGACCCCTACTTTGAAAGGGGATTGTGAAATTGTATTCCGGCGAAGTGTCCACTAGAAATAAAACTTACGCAAGAGAACTTCTGCAAGTTTTAGTGACTTGCCGAACTTGCTGCAAGTCGCATGTGTACGGTGTGAGTGGAAACAGTTGTTCTGCAATTTGTGGAAGTTATTTTTCATTGGACACTTCTCACACATACACACGACATTACCTACACATAGGTACGAAATTGACATGGCAACGGCTTGTTATCGCATGGCGGAGCTAGCGGTCATTAACATTTCAAACATTGTCTTTGTTACATACATAATTAGCGTCTTACTTCTATAACTGTAACTGGTAGGTGCTAGATACTATGTATATAGGCCTCTTGCTCTACCAATGAGTAGATCGACCACTATGCGTTTGTCGGCGGTTTATTTCGAATACATAAATCACGCCTATATCCCCGAAGAGGTAGGCAGAGGTGAACTAGCACTCACTCGCAGTAGGTACATAGCTAGATGGTATAGGGAGGAACGCTGCTTCCCATTCCTCATCACTGATTTATCCTTAATCGCCTTGTACGACACCCACGGGAGAGATTTGGGGTGGTGACAATTGTATTCTACTCTGCCGTCACCACACGGCAAAGTAGAATACCTACAATTGTTATTACGAATTCTTTTACAATTTGTGCCAATGGTTTAAGATAGCAATGAGTAATGGGCAGCGGCATTCCTCTTATACCACCTAGCAATATACTGCGATTTACGTGCCCGATACATGGAAATAGGCTCGCTACCAATTAATTAGGTACATGGGACCTAATATTTGGCGAAACGTGGGTGTTATTTCACCTCTGCCTACCCCTTCAAGGATTACGGGCGCGATTTGTACATTTTACGTGAGTGTTAATTAATTCACATCTGCCAACCCCCTCGGGATATAAGCGTGTGATTTATTTATGCATCTAATGTACATTTTCTGTCATCCCTCGCTTTCGTCGTCTATTCTCCATTATTAAGCTTAATTAATTTCCCATTTTTCCCCCACTAGATTTGACCACAATGCTCATGGAGAAACTTCAAGTTTATGTCGGCCGCCGGAAACTGGACGATGAGTTGTTTGTTGAAGAGAAACCGCCCATCAGACTCGGCATCTACGACTTAGACGAAGAAAACCTTTGCCATGAAGCGTAAGCAATACAGTTTTCCCCCTTATTATGAAACATGGACTCAAGTTAGTCGTGGTTTAAAATTGATAAAATAAATATAAATATTTTTTTTTTTTACATTCACAGCTATCATCTAGCCCAAAGTAAGTAGCCTAAGCACTTGTGTTATAGATACTGATGACGGACATATTTTTTAATATAATTATGTATATAAATGTTGAAAATATACTACATAAACATTTACACAACTAACTGCCGCACTCAGAGACGTCAAATAACTTTAATGAGTACTTAATGTCAAAAATTTTCATTTAAATTTAGTCCATAGACCAGACAAGAATAGAGACTAGTTTTGAATTGTCATTTTTTGACATTCAGTACTCATTGTCGTTAATTGACGTCTCTGAGTGCGGCAGTAAGACTCGGAAACAAACATTTGGTCATCACAAAGTTTGCCCCCTACCAGGATTCGAACCCGGGACCTCTTGGCCAATACCCAGCAATCTGAGCATTCGACCAAGGCGGCCGTCAAATGCTAACTAACGTGATGCTAACTCTGTCTTCAGCAAATAAAAGCGCCAGCATCAGTTTTCAACTATGATTAACTTTAGTCCATGTTTTATAATAAGGGGGTTAAGAGTTTGTTTAATTATTCATATTAAAACCTGTTGTGAGACGGCAGTGAAGAATACAATTGTCATCACCCCAAATCTCTCCCGCGGGTGTCGTACAAGGCGACTAAGGGTTAAAACTGATTAGTTAGGGATGGCCAGCAGCCTACCTCTTATAATCTCATATCACCTAGCAATGTAGGTACTGCGATTTTAGTGCCCGTTAAATGGCAAGGTTCGCCACCTACCCATTAAGTACAGTCAACAGCACATCGGGCTACTACAATCTGTCAAATTTCTCCAATAAATTTTGAACCTTAACATCCTTATTATCAAGTTAAAAATTGATTGGAAATATTTGACAGTTTGTAGTAACCTGATGTGCTGTTGACTGTACATTGGACTTATTATAGTTGGCAAAACGTAGGTGTTATCAACAACAACAATATCAACGTTAGGTGTATTCACCTCTGCCCACCCCTTCGGGAATATAGACGTGATTTATGTATGTATGTAGATGCACCCGGGACCAACGGCTCAACGTGCCTTCCGAAGCACGGAAGAACTCGACATAATACATTTTTGGTCACCCATCCATCAAAGACGGGCCTTAATGACCGACGACGAGTTTCCGCAATCGCAATCGAACGCGTATCGAGCCCCTCAATACCTGCCCAGCTAGCATGGCCACCTAAATACGATATGCTGTAGCCATTTATCGCTTTGACCCGTCGAAAGATCCATAGGTTTTTGACAATTCAAAGCGATAATAATGGCTATATCATATCGTGTCGGTGGCCATGCTAGTCAGGCTGTAGGCCTATTCGCTAACTTTTTTTGACAGTTGAAAGTGATGATTACCGAACTATTTACTTATCCATTACTGTTTTCACAGGACAAGTGTTATAGTAAAGTAGTAATGGATCAGTAAATAGTTCAGTGATTATCACTGTCAAGTGGCAAAAAAAGTTAGCGAATAGGCTGGTGTGAGGGAAACATCGTACGTTATTTTATCGCTTCCGGTCTAGCGAAAGATTGATTCCTAACATGTGATCCTTTGTTTCAGAATCACAACAGTATGCACAGTCCCCGGGTGCACCTTCAAGGCAGAGACCCTCCTGGAATACGAGAACCACTACAACAGCTGCCACCGGTACTCCTGTAGCCAGTGCAAAAAACAGATGCCCTCGCCGCATCTGCTAGACTTGCATATACAGGAGAGCCATGACTCTTTCTTCGCTGTCATGGCAGAGAGGAAGCCTTCGGTGCGTATCTATACTAATATTATAAAGTTATACAAACAAACTCTTTAATTTTGTTTGTATAGTTAAACGCGCTCCTCTTAAGAACTACTAACTCAAATTGAAAAATTCTTTTTAAGTTGGATAGTCCATTTATCGAGGAAGGCTATAGGCTATATAATAACCGACATTAACATTAATTTAGTTTAAGCGTAGCACAATTCCTATTATCTTACACAGAAATCTAAAAGGCAGTTTTAAAAGGGTTTTAAATTTATGCCAAGACAAAAAAAATCATAGTAGTGGTTTTCATAATTGAGTCTTATAAAGTAGTGTAATTTAAAGTTAACTATGAAAATTATATGTTGAAACAGAAATGTGGGATAAAATAAACAAACATTATCTCAAAGATTTTGGTGGGTAGAAAAAGAATTTCGAAAAATTATGATCTTGAGGCGGGAATCGAACCCGCGTCCGCTGCTATCCGGGCAGGTGCCTGACCGCTCGGCCACCCAAGATACTAATTAACTTGCCGAAATTCTTCTAACCTTTACACTTCACGTTGTAAGCCAACGGGTACCCTCGCAATGTAGAAATAAATTTCAAACATTCCAAAGCAGATATTTTTACAAATATCGTGCGTTCGGTTAAGCTTGGGTTTGCTTTATAAACTATTCGATTTTAATTTTAACATTATATAAATGTTAGAAAAATAAGTACAAAGATTTTGGTGGGTAGAAAAAGAATTTCGAAAAATTATGATCTTGAGGCGGGAATCGAACCCGCGTCCGCTGCTATCCGGGCATGTGCCTGACCGCTCGGCCACCCAAGATACTAATTAACTTGCCAAAATTCTTCTAACCTTTACACTTCACGTTGTAAGCCAACGGGTACCCTCGCAATGTAGAAATAAATTTCAAACATTCCAAAGCAGATATTTTTACAAATATCGTGAAAACATTATCTCACTTTTAATAAGGAAGTTTTGTTTTCAGTACTGTTGCTACATAGAAGAGTGCAAAGAAAAGTTTATAAACGCGGAAGAACGGCTTAACCACTGTGTGAAAGTACACAAATTACCAAAAGACTTCAGGTTCGAACAGAAGCCACAGCGGACCAAAAAACATAAGGAGAAGAAGAAGGAGAAAAGTATAAAAATGGATGTGGATTCTTCTACCAAGGACCAATTCACACTTCACAATAGCAAGAAGAAAAGTTTTACTTCATATACCGGGAGAAAATTCACTAAAAGCGATGGCAAAACTGTACCTTCCACCGATGTGAACATGGATCAAATTGTTACTGAACTGCTGTCAAACTTGCCAGAATAAAAAATACGGACACTAGAACTCACAACGTATTTTATTTAAACTATGGTTCAACTTAACAATAATATTATGTTGAATCAAATCCACAGGATAACTCGATTCTTATTACACATTTATTTAATAAGATTCATATTGCTCTTTATATTCATAACATGAGTAAAGCTGTCACATTCACATAAATAAATAATTTTAGCAATTATTACTAGACGCTTACACATTTACACAACACACTAGACGCCAAGATATTAGAACATCTAACACATTACAACATTAAATTGAAGAAGCGTTTAATAATTTATTGTTTTTCACTTTTTTCATCATCATTACTTGGCTTTGCCTTGAGCTGCTACAGCAGCCATGGCTTTCTTGACTGTCTCTTCGTCTCCAAGGAAAACCATGGAATCAACTGGCTTTATATCCTCATCAAGTTCATAAACAAAAGGTATGCCTGTTGGGAGATTCAGCTCCATGATAGCAGCATCGCTGAGGCCTAAAATGCAAGTATACAATTAAAATGAAGTGTCAATGGAAATTATATTTATTTGACTAGTTAAACAATTTCTGAGTGACTTGGAGAGCTAACAGTTTCATGATGCCTTTTTAACTTATTGGCAATTTTTATCTTAACGGATGTGTTGTTGTAGCGTGTGGTTTAGTTGTGTGTGTAGTGAGTTAGTATTTGTATATGGGAACTATATTTGTTGTCACCAGAACTTATATTTGTCATCAAATTGTATCACCAAATAAATAGATCTATCACCAAGAAATATTTTTGTTATCAGTAAAGCAAAAAGTGTTACCACATATGAATTATCAAATTAATGTTAATATATGTCCAAAATAAGAGATGTGTTACCAATAAAATATTAGAGCATTACATGAATATTAACTTCGTTTGAAATAAAACAAATTTTACGGATTAGACTCGCGTATATTTAGATGTTTGGCATTATTATTTATCCCGACGTTTCGATCACTTTACAGCGGCCGTGGTCACGGGTGACTGACCACGTCACCCGTGACCACGGCCGCTGTAAAGTGATCGAAACGTCGGGATAAATAATAATGCCAAACATCTAAATATACGCGAGTCTAATCCGTAAAATTTGTTTTATTTCAAATGTGTAGTGCTCGTGCAAATATAAGAGAACATTATATTAACTTCGTTCTTATAATAATAGTTTTATTACATAAATAATAGCTTTGCCCTTAAAATAGTAGATCTGTCACCAAATAAAATAGATTTGTGCTCAGAATAGTAGATCTGTCACCAAATAAATCGATTATCGATCCGTGACTGCGACTCCTTTTTATTTGTTATTTTGTCACCAATATAGTAGTTACATTTTATTTCGTTCAGTTACTAAAATAATTGTATTCGTTACCTATTTAATAAATCAATATCCAATTTTAATGAAAATATGCTCAAAGAAGCGGAGCCAAATTGGTCAAAATTGGAACTAAAATACCGCCTACTATTTTGTTTGTCTATCGCCCGAATACAGAAACTCTTCAAGTTTGAGTCCTACTTAACATTTAAGTATTGTCAAAATTGACGTTTTTCAATACCTACAAATTCTGACGGGTGTTGTCTACTTAACCCTCGAATACAGAAACGCTACTCAAAGTTTGAGTCCTACTTAACATTTAAGTATTGTCAAAATTGACGTTTTTCAATACCTATAAATTCTGACAGGTGTTGTCCACTTAACCCCCGAATACAGAAACGCTACTCAAAGTTTGAGTCCTACTTAACATTTAAGTATTGTCAAAATTGACGTTTTGCAATACCTATAAATTCTGACAGGTGTTGTCCACTTAACCCCCGAATACAGAAACGCTACTCAAAGTTTGAGTCCTACTTAACATTTAAGTATTGTCAAAATTGACGTTTTTTAATGCCTACAAATTTAACTTAACTTTATAAGCAATGCTCAAAATTTTAGTAGCGTTTCTGTATTAACGGGTAAGTAGCTCTCTTTTGGTTGGGACCACGATATATCTGTGGTTGGGACGATGATGACGACAAACCTAAATTATTTTAAGCTTTATGTCTGGTGACATAATATTGTATTATTGGCGATCTATTTAAATTTGTTTGGTTATATACTAATTAGGACAAACCTATTATATATATATATATATATATATATAATAGGTTACAGGTATAATACATACAAAAACATTTATTTGGTACCAGACCCTATATCTCGATGATTTTATGTGATTTATTATGGAATTGATTTTATATTGTTTGGTAACTACAATCTGGTGACAGATCTACTATTTTGGGGACAAACCCTATTATTTAGGCAACACAAAACTATTTAAATTGGTGATAGCTTAAATCATACCCTTTGTATATTACTTTATACAGTACATCATACATGTTGAAAATTTTCAGGTAAGTATTTGGTTTGTAATTGGACTCTTAATTGAAAAGAACCTAATAACACATACCATCTAAATGCTTAACAATGCCTCTTAAGCTATTGCCATGTGCAGCAATGATTATTCTTTTGCCTTCTTTGATCTGTAATAAAATAATTATAAACATTATTATATTTATTACTATAAATATATAATGTGGATATTTCAAATATCCACCAGCTATCCTAAGTTAAGTTTCTTTTTTATTGGACCATTGTGAAAAAAACAATTAATAATAGTATATAATTTTTTTTAAATTTAAAAATATTTGTATGAGTAATACCTGTGGTACAATAACATTATTCCAATAGGGAAGAGTTCTGTCAATGGTGAGCTTCAAGCTCTCGAACTGTGGGAATTCTTCAGGTTTTGGGTCGCCAGCATAACGTGGATCATTCACAATGGTTTCATAGTATGCATGGTCTTTTTCCATTGGTGGTGGTGGTACATCAAAACTGCGGCGCCAAATTTGGACCTGAAAACATTTGTTTATTTATGATCTACATTACCTTAGTAAGCATTTTGTCTTGCCGCATCAACACAGAACTAACCTACATACATACACGAATCACACCTACATCCCGGAAGGGGCTGGCAGAGGTGAACTAGCACCCACGTTTCGCTAATTATGTCAAATCCCATGTAGTAGGTGGCGGCACTATTGCCATTTATTGGGCACAAAAGTCACAGTAATTGCTAGGTGGTATAAAAGGAATGCTGCTGCCCATTCCTCATCACTTATTTATCCTTAGTCGCCTTGTATGACACCCACAGGAGAGATACGGATGGTGACAATTGTATTCTGCTCTACCGTCACCACACAGGTGACGGAAACTAACCTAGGGCCTGCTTACCCAACAATTTTGCTTAGCATGTTGAAAAGGTGACAGTTCATCAGTATCTCGACATGGTCTGTTCCGACTCTTTTCTATACATTAATGAATCACTATCACCTTTCTGGTCTGATGGATGATGTAAATCAAACTAGTGTCTGATTCTGTCTAAACAATATTATAGTAACGGAAGAAGAAACTCAATCCCCAGATAAAACTGAGAACAGGGCAGGAAGATGAAAGTTACTATTAAAATTCAAACAAAACCAACCTGAGCTTCACCATATTTGGCAGCAGTTTCTGCTTTGTTTAATCCAGTAAGGCCACCATAGTGCCTCTCATTTAAGCGCCAAGTCTTATTCACTGGCAAATCGGTTTGACCAATTTCTTTTAGAATCGAGTTCAATGTGATCTGTGCGCGTTTCAATACGGAGGTGTGAGCGATGTCAAACTGATAACCTTCAGACTTCAAAGCTTTACCGGCAGCTACTGCCTCTTCCCGGCCTATAAATAATAGTGTTAATCGTAGGTTCTTACACTGAGAGAACATACTTGTTTACATCTCCTTCTAGAATTGCGGAACGATTGAAGTAAATACTATTCACATAATATGTTTTATTTCTAGAAAAAATGCAATATTATCCCAAAAAATACATTCCATACCTTTATCACTCAGATCAGCGTCGAACCAGCCACAAAACAAATTCTTTTGATTCCATTCGCTTTCGCCATGGCGAATCATAACAATTTTGTATTTTGCAGTCATTTTTATCTTTGTTCCTTAGGTAATTTCAGTTTTCTTCGAACTTCGAACTCAAATTATTTGACCTTGTTCCGTCCGTCCGGTTGACAGCAATAACCTCTTTGACCTTTACGTAAAAAGGATTCCTTCCCTTATTAATTCGCTCTTATTACAAAGTAGTAAGATTTAAAATTATAGTGCGTTTCATCTAGTTCCTTTCTTTTTTTTCTTTTTAATTCTCCCTATATTTTTGAGAAGGCAAAAGGTATAGCCCATACAGCCAAGTCTTTAGTGTATATTTAATCTATAGGCATAGGCATTTTACGTTAAAATATGGGTGTCACATATTTTAAAGCATCTAGGGAGTGCTTGGTGCGAATTGAATGATAACAGAGTTCATGATGGTGACTGATGAAATGGATAAAACCACTTTTTACAGTGATCTTCACCACAATATCAAACACAACACAAGACTTATTTTCAATGATTATTACTTATCCATTACTGTTTTCACAGGACAAGTATCACAATAGCGTTATAGTAAAGTAGTAATGGATGTGTAAATAGTTCGGTGGTCATCACTTTCAAGTGTCAAAAAAAGTTAGCGAATAGGTCTACAGAAACACACAGAAAATGAACGAGATTGAATCAAGCCGACTCGGAAGGTATAGTAAAATTGAAGAAAAATAGTACTAAAAAGTTGACTGTTTGGGCTAGATTCTTTTGTCTTTCTCTTTACTCAGGGTAAATTAAAAAAACATTATTCATATTATTCTTTTTTCATACCACCACAGAGAACCTACCTATATACCTACTTTTTGTATTTTGCTACCTTAGTACACGGCTGGAGAAAACATAATTTTAACAAGTATTTACGACGATAAAATATTTTGTAACGATTAAATCCAATGGCTAAGAGGAGTGTCGTTTCTTTAGAAATAATAATACCTATTTAATTGTATTAATAGTTGCTTCTTGCATTTATTTTGTACCACCCAAGGCGGTTTTCGTTTAAACTTAACCACAATATTTTTGAAAAATGGCACCAAGAAAAGAAGTTAATAAACCTGAAGGAAAAACTCGGGCAATGAAAGTCACGAAACAGAGTTTGAAAAGAGTTAAGGTGCAGTCAAAAAGACCAGGTGCGGTAAAATCAAAGTTTCCCATCGCTTCAAACTCGAACATTTTGTTACCATTTTTGTTTATCTTTCACTTTTTAACAATCCATGTCTGTTACTCTGTTTAGCTGACGCAGCGTAATTCAAGCTGTTAGTTCTGAGAAATGCTTGGGCTGCTGAGATTAATTTAAATCCAATTGTAATCTCTTTTCAGGCTTAAATAAATCGGTGCTTAAAAATAACACTAAACTTAAAGTGATGTCGCCAAAAATAGCTAAAAAGCAATTGTCTCTTAAGAAGAAAATCCATGAGGGTATGTACCTATTTAATCTAGTAACAAAGGATCAGTTCAAGCAGAGTGTCTTTTATTCTTTCTGTTGTGAAGTTGCATGGCATGTGTACCCACCATACCTGAACACCATTGTTGCACTAGTAACTTTTGATGTTTCCATGCTCATCAGGCTTAGCGAAGGAATTTCTGTAACTTTAAATGATCTTAAATTTTAATTTTTTATTGTTTCTATTAAAATAATTATTATGCAAATATAGTTTTAGTGGGATTTGGCTCTTATGTGAAACATGTATCGATTAAAATCAATTGGGAGGATTTAGAAATTACAATGTTTTATTAGGTCCTAATACATCCAGGTTTCTTGTGCATTCAATACATTATTCATTTCTTGCTCTTCAGAACATTGAAATGATAAGAAAAGTGGGTGAAAATCCTTCATTTTCACATTTAAATTTCCTGAGATTTTATGTTTTCTTTACTTATATTTTGTTGTCTTGTGTGTGGGTGTTGTATATTTCTTGATATTTATTACATGGACCATAATGACAATTGACGATGTTTAAGTGTTAGTATTAGATGCTGTGCGACTAGGTTTATGGTAGCTGTACTCTGTGAGTGTAATATTATGAACCTATACCCATTCACTTGGGATTGAGACAAAATGTAAACAATCTTGATATTCTCTTTATCTATGAAATGTTTCTTTGAAATATTGGTGTTACACATTTTTATTTTTGTATTTCATTTTAAAAGACTCATCAAGATTGTTTACATTTTGTCTCAAGCCCAAGTGAATGGGTATAGATAGAACTAAAAGTAACGTGGGCTCAGGACATGATTATCTCCCATTGAAGAGGAATGGTGAAACATATTTTGTCTTTGTCAAATAGACATAAATGAATGGTACCACGTGATTATGTCCTTGTCATGGGCTATGCCTGTACAACTGTTTTAATTAAATTAATTTAGGATTCCAAATATCAATTTATAGATAGTGAAACTTTACTAACAAAACCTGTACGGGCTAATAGAATGGTGTCTCCAAGAGGTGCAAAAAAAAAGTTTAACACTAGAACAAAAAGGGCATGGTCTAATGAAGGTATGTTACACAGATAAAGTCTAAGTGCATGATTTATATTTTACACTTTAGCTATAATTTGTTTACACTAACTGTTGGGAACTAGCTGGTCATCTTTATTGGTTTTGACACACTTAGTTTGTACAATGGTCAGTATAAGATAATTTGAGTTACATCTTACTTCATTTTTAACAACTACCTGAGATATTTTTGAGCTACATCTTACTTCATATTTAACAACTACCTACGTGTTCCCATCATACAGTCCACCCGTTGTTAACACTGACCACTTTTTTATTGTTAGACCCCACCTAACTGACTAAAAATTCATTGGCTTTGCTTAATCCTATGATTCTTTTATTGTATGATCAACGGCACTTCAGGCTACTCAAAACTTTTGGAAGCATGTATTTTGTAACAAATGTTTAGTATATATATAGTATATATATATACCTGTTAGGTGATCAAATTCATGCAGGAACTGTAAATTTTTTTAAATGAAGTGTAAAATAGTATCTCAAATTTTCTCAATCGACTATGTGCTATACTACAAACAAGTTAATGTTGTAAATCGCTTGAAAAATTGACAGTTTTGGTTAGTATGTTGACCGTTTTATATAAAAAACAAATAAAATTTGCTTATGACAGCTAAATGTAATTGCTTGAAAGCAGTGCAACCTAAATTTTGTTTGTAAATATAGTAATTATTACAGAGTCTGAATTGTCGAGTGAAGTATCGAGTGTAGTGAAACCGGCAAAGGTTAAAAAACTCGCATTACCAAAAACAAGCACCAAAAATACATATCTTCAGAATAAAATAGCATTAGCTAATGAAGGTATGTGTTGAACATATCGATCTTATACCTTAAGTTCGTTTTCGTAAATATATTATTTTATTACTTAAACAACACCTAGTGTCCTGGATTCCTTTGATTTACCGTGTGGTAGCCGTGTGGTGACGGTAGAGTAGAATACAATTGTCACCACCCCAAAACTCTCCCGTGGGTGTCGTACAAGGCGACTAAGGATAAATCATTGATAAGGAATGGGCAGCAGCGTTCCTCTTATACCACCCAACAATGTACTGCGACTTTTGTACCCGATAAATGGCAATAGGCTCGCCACCTATTACATGGGACCTGACATATTTGGCGAAACGTGGGTGCTAGTTCACCTCTGCCTACCCCTTCGGGGATATAGGCGTGATTTATGTATGTATGTACGTATGTACGTTTCGATCACTTTACAGCAGCCGTGGTCACGGGGGGATTTATCCTTAAAAGTTGATTTATTTCAAATGTGTAGTGCTCGTGTAAATATAAGAAAACATTACGGAGGCAGTTACTCAATTTGTATCGTATGTTTTTAAAATGAAAAATCAAAAGCAATGCAAATTTAGTATTTATTACAGAATCTGAATTGAGTGAAGTGTCGAGTGTAGTGAAACCGGCGAAGGCTAAGAAACTCGCATTACCAAAAACAAGCACCAAAAACACACATCTTCAGCATAAAATAGCATTAGCTAATGAAGGTATGTGTGTGTATTTTGAAATACGTAACATAAATTTGGTATTATGACATTGTGTAGTACTTATTGGTACAACATAAATATTATTTTGTGTTTTTGTATCTTTTCTAGTTGCAAACGCTCAATTGGTAAAAAAAACTAAGACACTCTCACCAGAATATATGATAACGGTGACACCTATAAATAAAAAAGGAAAAGACAAGGCAAATCCTGTTGTTAATACTGTAAATGACTTAGTTGTCAATAGCGGCACTGAATCTGAAGGTAAGTAAGCCATCTTGAAATTGGAATATAAAGTGCCTATCACAGAATCTTATCAAATAATTATGGTTGCTCGGAAACAGGAGGCAAAGTAGTAGAGATGAATGCTGATATGATTAGGAGGTTTTTAGGCTTGGTGTGCAGCCATAAAATAAATACCGGTGCCGTGTGGTGACGGCAGAGCCTCTCGGCAAACAGCCTAGATCCTTCAAAAAAAACAAGGCGACTATTGTCACCACACCCATATTTCACGTGGGTGTCGTACAAGGCTAAACTAATGGTAAAGACAGTGATGAGTAATGGTTCAGCAGCGTTCCACCTAGCAATATACTGCGAAATACGTTCCCGATAGATGGTAATAGGCTCGCCACCTCTTGCATGGGACTTGGGCGTTGAGACACCTCTGCCTGCCCCTTCGGGGATATATAGGCGTGATTGATGTATGTGTATTACATTCTTAATGAGTCTGAGACTCTGCTGTACAGTTCCATCAATTATTTATTATTGAAAATATATTTCAGGTGTGTTTGAAGATGGTCCCAAAAAGAGAAAATATGTTAGAAGAGCACCATTGAAAACCAAACAAAAAATAAAACCAGGAAGGAAACCTAAATGTGGGTATTGTTTTTTTTTTGTTAATCTGTTTTATTTAAGGCCTTAACTTTATTAGAGGCAACACTATTTAAATCTCCACAATCCCGGCATATACCTATACCACTCGGCCAACCAGGCTAATTTTTTTTTTTTTCTGACATGTATATCGTTTAAATAGATATCAAATAGTGCGTTTTATAAATCATATACGTTTCAATTTAAGGTGCTGAAAATTCGTCAGTAATATTACCGTCGAGAAAGATTAAGAAACAGCCCAAAATAACAAACGTGGATAATGGTGTAATATCTCCTGTAATACCTAATAACACGTCCGAATGTGCAGTTAGCACACGAGCGATACAGAGAGTAGTCGGGTCCCCTAGGAAAAATAGTATAGCCACTCCTACCAGTGAAATAGGTAAGCCAGAAAACGACCAAACGCCAACAGAGAAAGTGTCTCCCTCCCTTCTGGAACAAGTAAAGACCATAGCTCCCAACGAAGATTTCGTGTTTGAATCGCCAAAGATACCCAATAAGATATCTTGTGGCATTACATCGCGTAATAACTCGGACACGTCTGTGACTAATTGTTTATCGTGGACTAAAGACATATCGAGCTCCAGTACAACCACTTGTGTGTCGGTTAGCTGCAACGACTTCGTTCTGATCGACAACAAACTGCCCGTACTGAAAATACCAAACATTGACCACAAAGCGACTGCGTGTTCCGAAGAGGATGATTCTTCTTCGTCTTCCTCATCTTCGTCTTCTTCGCTGTCGTCCTCAGATTGTTCAAGGTCTACCCTCGAGCCTAGTTCAAAGACACCGCCACCGCGAAACTCCTCCCCTTTCTTTGACGTACTACAGTCATTACAGTTAAGTTCGACAACCACCAAAAGTCAAAACCATACCGAGAGTCATAGCGCAATTTCTAGTTTGGACAGTGAAAGTACAAAATTATCAGACGTGGCAGATCTGACCAGTATTCTGAACAAAGTCAATTTAGAACCAATCGCTTGGATGGATTGTGACAACGAGTGCCAGGGTAATATTACAAACTTTCCAGACAGCGTGCTTGGTTTGTTCAAATATGAAGCCAATGTGCTACTTGAATGTGCGTGTATTAAACAACTATTTAACACTGAACAATCTAGCCCTGAAAAAGTAGGTGAAAATAGAAATGACAAGGAAATCGTTACTCCATCGCCTAACGTATCTCGCGACAGTGTACCTGGTGAAACAACTGATGCGCCTGTTGCAAAGGGTGATGTGGTTGAGAATCACACTAAACCACCACCCCCAAAACCTTCAAATAGTCAACCGAAAGAATATGAAAATAAGTTTACGTTCGATCGAGTTAGGCATGCTTCAATGGACCACAGTTGTGACGACGACGATGCTTTGTCGTTGTTTGCCGAAAGCATAACCGGTATAGAATCTTCAAGAAATACTCTTTCCGAAGTGTCGAGTGTGAACGGTGTGGTCGACCCTTCGGAAGAAGAATACATTCCGCAGCCAATATCGAAGGTTAACTGGACGTCTCCCAGCAATATCAACTATGTCCCTTCAAAGATACATTTCGAAAGAGAGGAGAATCGACGGTCGATTTGCGAGAAACAAACAGCTGATTCCACTTCGATATCGAAAGATTCGGAACAAAGAAACATTGCGACGCTGGTGACAGTCGAGAACAATCGACGCGTCGTGTCCAAAGGCTACCTGGAAGATTCTCCTCATATTAATCGGATGCCGTCTGAAACGAAGAAACCTTGTCTCATGTCCTCGCTGTACCGATCGAGTCACGGCATTAAAAGTATTATTTTTAGAGGCATTTGCTTCTACAATCTCATTTCTGGCTGCAAAATTGCCGCCTGCCGCTTCCCGCACGTTATTCTAAGCCAGAACGATATAAAGATGAAATTTCTCCGACTGAGCGAAGAAACTTTTATCCAAGAGTACATGCTGATTCGGAACTGGCCCATTCTCCGGCGCAAATACGGTATCTTATATGTGCAAGAGTGTGAGAGAAGGGAGTTGACTAGATTCCTCGTGGAGATGGCCATCGACTTCCACATGAAAGCGAACACCAACATTCAGGAGGATACCGCTTTGAAGATTGAAGTTATAGAATTGGTTCTCATGAATCTCAACCCGATTGACTTGGACCCGTACGAAGATTTGTTGTTATACAGGGTGCAGACGAATTACCTGCTCTGTGATGTCTTCATGTGCTCCATAGCGTACACCCAAAACTTTTCTAGGTTCAAAAGGGTTTTTATCAATCTCACCAACTTCATGGTACGTCACCAGCGGAGGTTCAATTTTTCTGTAGCTTCACATATATTGGAGAGACTATGCATTTTGCCCCCTGAGCAGCCTCTGTTGGAATCTTTGCTGAAAATCATTGAGAATACAGACTCCAGTATATTCGACCACTCAATGATTGGTCACTTGGAGAAACAGCTGTCTGGCATGAACGGTGAATTCTATGAGAAATTCAAGGAACTGAAAGCTATGAAGTTGATCATGGCAGCGCAGAACGGCTCTGAAGGGACACAGGGGACGTACGAGTATTCGGAACCAGATATAGTCCCAATAAACCCTTTGATGCCAGACGAAAGGTGTAAAAGGTACACTTCGCCGGATACCACTAATCTGGATAGTATGGTGAGTGTTAATTTTTAAGATTAGTTACATAGTTGGTGAATCGCGGGCTTAAATTCAACTCTGCTTACCTTAATATATATGTATACAGAATCAATTATAAAGTACGGTCAGCATCATAAGTCGATTACCACTTTAGCCCTCTGTGAAACCAAAGTGGGCGCCTAATAATCGCCACAAATTCCAATATTTAACGTTATAAGCTGCACCATCATAACTTTCATAAACTACCTTGTTCTGAGAAGAACTGGCAAGAGACTCAGCAGTTCCTCCCTTTACATGAAGTCATGAGTTAATGAAAGATGTCATATATATATAATATATTACAACAATAAATTATCATGTTTATAAAATAGATTTAATTTTACCCCCCTATTCATAAAACACTTGTTTTAACTAAATCACTGATCTGTCTCTATTTGTCAAACTGTGTTTACGCTGTGATGAAAAGAGACAGAGTGATTCAGTAAAAACAGTGTTAGAAACTGATTTGTTATTATGAATAAGGGGGTTAATGTTCATGGATACCTTTTATGGAGTATAAAATTATGAAAAAAATTATTGGTAGTTAGCATAGCTTAAAGTCTTATTTCTTATCTTAGATACTAAAATGACATTACCTGTGTTGCCTGTTTTATAAATTAAAGGACATCATTCACGACCATACAAAAATAAACAAAATTATTATATTTTGGTACTCGAACGATTTTTAGTCCACATATAAGTTAGTGTAATAAACAAATAAACCTTTAAATTTGCTTGAATTATGATAATCATATATAACAATATAACATGGCCAAAACTCTTGTATCCAGTGCACAGATATATATACATATTGTCGATAGTTTCGCGTACACCACTAAACAATAAATTTGACATTTGCTCGTGTCAATTTAGTATCCGAGAAAAAAATAGACTTTAATTTTAGTAAAATCAAATGCCTAATGCTTCCACGTGCGAATTGCAGGCCAAGCTCCCCGATGAGATGGACGTGCATAGACCACACGAGACCCTGAGAAGGACTATCAGTACCATCTCCACCCCTTCCAACGACAGCAGCGAGGAGGGCCGCCCCGAAGTGGTGTCCAAACCCCCCCCTAAGTACCAGGCGTGGAGGGGGCAGAGCGTGTTCGACAAGATAAGGGACTGGTCACCGTTGAACAGGGCTGCCAATTTTAAGGGGGCGCCGGCGTATAAGCGGCATAACAGATTTGGACACAGCCCCCCTGTATGTATTTAAATTGAGAATATGTACTTCAAACAGTGCTGGTAGTTTTTTTTTTTTTTTTTGTAAAGAGGTTCTTGGTCTTCATCTCGCCTTTATATAGATGATAGTCCCAACAGCGCTGCTAGTTTTTATTATTTTTTTATTAAAGTACGGTACCTCTTGGTTTTCGACTTACTATTATATTGAGGATATGCCCAACAGCGCTGCTTGGAGTTTTTTTTTTAAGATAGACAGCTCTTGGCCTTCCAATAAGTAACTAATGGAGGGGGCAGAGCGTGTTCGACAAGATAATGGACTGGTCACCAATGAACAGGGCCATGAACAGGGCCGGCGTATAAGCGGCATAACAGATTTGGACACAGCCCACCTGTATGTATTTAAGATATTGAGAATATGTACTTCCAACAGTGCTGCTAATTTTTTTTTTTTTTTTCATTGATAAAGGATCTCTTGGGTCTTCATATCACCTGTATATTGAGGATACTCCCATCAGTTCTCCTAGTTTTTTTAATTTTTTAATAAGGACTTCTTGGTTCTCACTTCACCTCTATAAACACTGTGATAGGTAGTCCTACCACACTCCGAGTACCTACTAATTGGTACTCCCTTGGGGATGGAACCTGGGACCTCGGGATCTAATTCTGGTGGACCAACCACTAGACCACAGAGGTGGTTGGAAAATATTGGGGTAGTTTTTTTGTCTTTTGATGGCTGCTTATCCGTTTTTGTAAGCGACTTTTTCTTTCTGTCGTTTCTTGGTGCAGTATCCTGTCTGTGTTTCGATTTCTCAATTTCATAAAGTTACTTTACCCTGATGTTGTCCGGTGGAAATTGCATAAGGCCGCTTTTTGTCCATTTGTGTTATTTTCTTCTTTCTTGTGACCTTCTGCAATAAAGTTTTATCATTCATGCATTTAAAAAAAAGGAGGAGGTACTCAATTGGATGGTAATTTTTTTTTTGTGTCATTGTAATTTTTTACTTGTTATTTTGATGATATTCTAAACTTGTCAGCACACAAGCACCAAGTAGTCCCATTTAAATTTGTGTGACATAATTTATAAATTCAAAACGATTCGTCTTTTAGTTTCCTTAATAATGCTTATTTAATTGACTTCAGCTATATTAAATGGAGTTCTCGTGTTTTTCGTAAGCTCGCATTGTGCATTTTTAACTCATATTTTAACTAGCAGAAATATGTTTGTCATAATAATAATTATTCTCGATGCCAGAACGACACGGAATGTTGTCATCCCAATCACTCCGCGTTCATCTGTTTCTCGATCATTCATCACTAGCACATTTTCGGTTTGATGGATGATGCGAATCATACGCCACCGACCAGGACAGATTAGATTTTTATTATTTTTTACACTCATTGTGGTATAAACTCTTATATAAAATATATTAACTCTTTTTCAGATTTTCCCTCGAAGATACGATCCAGACTTCTAGCACTTATGTTATTTTGCAAGCCTCCACCATACAATGGCGGTTACTTAATACTGCTTATTTGGCCGGGCTAAGAATGTCCTGCCCGTGAAGTGGACAAAATCTCCTCGGGGGGGAAAAAAAATTCCTCTCACGCTAACTCCCACTAAATCCCAAGACAAAACACTGTCAGGTGGTGTAGCTTGGTTTCAGTAAGATTGTTTTTTTTTTAAATTAAAAACCAAATCGGTTGACGCTAAGTATTAACTCTAATATTTGTAAGTGTAAAGTTTTTTTGTTAAAATTTCTAGATTGTTTTACTTGTAATTTTGTTATTATCGTCGCGTTCTCACCGGATGACCATAGACAAGCATGTTTCTTTATCTCTAGATGTAGGCGCTTTGGCTACATGAATTTAAATGTAAATTAATAATTAGTGAAACAGCACTGATTTTTCTTTAATTTCCGTTTTTACAACATGCAACAGTAACAACGCGCTTCCTGAATTCTACCCATGCTAACTTAGACCAATTAAAACTTTGTTGATATCAAAAATTTCAAATAGTAAAATTAATTTTAGAACTTTCGATACATTTCGCTTTGCTGACCGAACAATTTTTATGGTATTTATAATAATTTTTATTATAGTATTTATAATAATTATTATTATAACCATGTTAGAGTTGGTATTATTCAGGGTGTTAGTTGTTTCTGTTACAAGTTGTATTATCGTTATATTGGTAGCTAGATTTAATGTTTTGCTTCTGAATCGAAGCGACATTTTTTTTATAGTTGTTCCTATCGACAAGAATAAAATCGTTGTTCCATGTCGTAGTAAAAAAAGTTAATATTGTTGTTAAGGTTTATGCTAAAGTTCAAATTTCAAGATATAAGATATATTTTTGTAAGTATAACCTAGCTTTAATTGCCAAAATGTGATGACTTATGTGGTTTCAGAGATATTTATGCGGGTGAAATTATAGATTTTAAGTTTGAGTCTATATAAGTTGAGTCTATATAAGTGTGTCTATATCATTTAACGCCATAAAGCGACTAGAGCCAGTCACATACGGAGCTATTATATTTTACTAGCTGAGTCTGTTGTACAGTCAACAGCACATCGGGTTACTACAATCTGTCAAATTTCTCCAATAAAATTTCAACCTTAACGTCCTTATTATAAAGTTCGAAATTGTTTGGAAAAATTTGACAGTTTATAGTAACCTGATGTGCTGTTGCCTGTACATAAAAAATAGCCTACGACTTTTTCTCATATATACACAAAAAAAATCTTAAAAATATGTCAAGCCATTTCGCAGGAGTTGGATAACAAACACTGTGACACGAGATTTTTATATATTATATGAATACTGTGCTATAAAAAAATGACTCAACAACTTGGATTTTGACATAGAATTAAGCTATTTGATTTTTATTTTAACATTATATAAATGTTAGAAAATTATCTTGGGTGGCCGAGCGGTCAGGCAGCCCGGATAGCAGCGGACGCGGGTTCGATTCCCGCGTCAAGATCATAATTTTTCGAAATTCTTTTTCTAACCACTAAAATCTTTATAGAATTAAGTATCATTAATTTTTGATTAAGTAACATTCAGAATTAAGTATCGGGGGCTTCTTTACATACTATCAAATCTAATAATTGTAAATAACTCTTCCTTGTACAATAAAAAAGGCACATTTGATATTATCCTACCTACAGACTGTATTGCCATTTATAAACAGTCTACTAATTACTATAGCAAATTACTACAGACCGTAGCCAGTGATAGTTTTGTGAATGGTCGATACAAGACTTTATCAGTGCACAATTTTTTATATTTTGTTTGCCATCGAAAAGTAATAGTGTATAGTTTTTTTTATATTTCTTGACTTATAAATATCGGAGATAAAAATAGTAAATTACTCACCAAGGGACTAAAACAAGCCATAATAACTCGAGATGCTAGCCACCACGAGTGTCATTATGGCTGTTTAGTCCCTCGTTAAATACTCTATTTTGAGGACAAAATATTAAATATAACATTTTTACAATGTACGCTCCAATACAAGTAATACTGCCGCACTCGAGAGACGTCAATCAACTTTAATGAGTACTTAATGTCAAAAAATTCATTTAAATCTGGACCATAGACCTGGCAAGAATAGCGACTAGTTTTGAACTGTAAATTTTTGACATTAAGTACTCATTATCGTTATCTGACGTTTCTGAGTGCGGCAGATAGACATGTATTGAAAATTCAAATAGCAAAAAAATTTTTGTTTTTATTTAGGAACCTGACGTGCTTTTTACTGTACAATAATAAGGAATAATCGCCTCGCTGCGAATTGGTCACCTGGTTCGCTTTTACTCAGATCTGTAGCTTATAAGAATATTTGTTAATATCAAACGCGTTATTCCTATACGTGTGCATATCTTTAATAATATGTGATTGTTATTGTTAAGCTTTCTCTTGTTACATTTTAGTGTTTAACTGCCGCACTCAGAGACGTCAAATAACGTTACTGAGTACTTAACGTCAAAAAATGACAATTCAAAACTAGTCGCTATTCTTGCCGGGTCTATGGTCTAGATTTGAATGAAAATTTTTGACATTAAATACTCATTAAACTTAATTGACGTCTCTGAGTGCGGCAGTTAGTGAGGTGGCAACGTGTACGTGATTTTATAAAGCGTGTTGGTAACTTTTTCATATTATAGTTATATATGTTGATTTGTGCATCGAATAAACCTATAAAAAGACTAGCTGACCTAATCTCAGACCAAATATACACAAAATATGTCATAAAAATCGGTCAAATCGTTTCGGAGGAGTTAGATTACAAACATTGCGACACGAGATTTTTATATATTAGATAAGACTTAAATTAATAGAATACTTACTGCTGTGTTAATGTTGCATATCATTTGTTTATTGCACACACACGGAAAGCAGTTTACTACATAGCATTGCTCTACTTCAGACAAGTCTGTTTTAATTTTGAACCTTAACGTATCACTGTTAAAGATGTATGTGAAAATATTGATAGTTTATTTGCCATTTTGTTGAAACTTTAAAGTCAAATAGATTTAGTTGTATAAACATGTAAATATACATTTTATTTTTAAGCGTTCAGTGAGATTGTGTTCAGCATACTATACCTATGACTAGATATTATCACATTATTATTTAGGGTTTTTGTCCGAATAATGTAACACAATTAGGGCCTGTTTCACAATCGACAAGTTCGAAGTAGATTACTTGCAGTTTAATTGACATATTTTTCATATTAAGGGCCTGTTTCACAAACGACAAGTAAGTTCGAAGTAGCTTACTTTGCAGTTCAATTGACATATATTTCATATTATAACTGTCAAATGATAACAGGCCCTAAAACTGTCAAATGATCTGCGAAGTTAGCTACTTCGAACTTACTTGTCGATTGTGAAACAGGCCCTGTAGTTTGAAATTGTTAGTCATCGGCAGTTAATTAATTTACAGTTCGTCCGCAGTCCCATTAGGGTATTGTGGTGTATGTATTATTAACTAAAATCAAAAAGTACTCATATTGTAAGCCTTTGAATTGAAATTCCCTTATGTACATAAGTAGTACATATAACAGGTTATAGGTACCTACTACTATAGTGCATTGCAAATGTATGAATTTAAATACAGTAAGTACATTTTGTCTCTGGCTGAAGTATAGGTATTTGGAATCATTAAGATATTTGTATAGTTTGCGTGCTCAGTATTGCCAGGTGTACCTGATAGGAATGCTGATGCCTATTCCTAATCATAATTTTTATAATCACTTTTGTTTTGCCGTCAGCATACGGCGTAGTCATTACAATAATTACCAGTCTTTTGATGTCCCCATTGGCCCACAGGTCTTCCGTATGGATGTAGGGGAGAATGGGCCATAACCCACCACGCTGGGCCAGTGCAAATTGCAGATGCAGCCGGGACCAACGGCTAAACGTGCCGTACGAAGCACAGAGAAACTCTCGTAAATTTGGTCACCCCTCCAATGACCGGCCTTAGCGAACGTTGCTTATGTAAATAAGTTATCGCAGGCCGAGGGCGCTAAACCATTGGGATTTCGAGTTCCTCTACACAGCATAGTGAGACAGACTATTAGGTGTTTACATCATTTACGTACGAGTAAATTTGGAAATTCCATAGAAATAATAATCTCATGTGTTATTTCTCAGTTTAATGCTATCGAATTCTGTAATTATTGATCATCTTTGTAGTGTATATATGTGTTCACAGTACGCGTGTGCTATGAATATGACATTTATTATCTTTGTTATTTTTTCAAAAACTTAGAATATGACATATTGCCTGTCGGCCAATAAAAATCTATAAAAAAGACCATGCAACGTTGATTGTTGACTTGTAACACATGTTTTAATTGTAACACAAATTGGTGCCCTATATAATTAAGTTTTGAAGAGCAAGTACAAGACCTATTAAATAGGTTGGTATAAAGTAACCTTTTTTAAATTACCTATTGTTTGTTGTAGAATAGGTACGGAGAAAATATTTTGTTTAAAAGCTGACCAGATATAATAAAACCTTGAAAACTTTATAAGATATTTTGTTTTATTTCTTTTTCTTAAATAAAACAAGAATATTGGTATAAATTTTTTTATTGAGTAATTTCATATACACATGTATAAAGTTAGCAACAAAATGCTAGGGCAGTTTCACACATTTATAAACTAATTTTCAATAATATATTTATAGCGTTACAAACTTGGGTTGCGTAGGTTTGTCAAGAGGACAAATAGTTGCCATCAAAATTTTAAACTGTATTTCTCTCAAATTAAGTAGACATTGGGAATATTGGTTGCGCTTGTTGCAAAAGTAAATTCTCTCTCCTTATTTCGGTGGTCGCGTACAATATGACATGCTCGAAGATACCCAGTTGACCTATACTGAACCTTATACATTTTCTTACACAAATCAATGATTGACCTCCAAAGGCGATTCCGAATAACACTTCATTCAGCCTCTTAAAATAAAAATAGCGTACATATCTACTGTCACAATCAGTCTTTGCAAAGTACGTAAGTAAAACTTGGTTTCATACTAAACAAATTTATTGCTAATAGTAATTAAGAATTGTTTTTTTTAAGACCGGAGTCCATGGTAAGAAAATATCAGTTATCTGATACAAAATAGCCTGTTCAAGTGTTGGTGATCTCCATGGCTTGCCTTGGTCCAAGTTCACCAACACGTAAAACAAGCGATTAAAACATAACCATCAGTTTTTGACATTCCAAACAGTAAACTGTCAAAAACTGACAGTTACATAATAATCGCCTGTTTATGTGTCGGTGAACACCAGCCTAGGCACGAGTTCACCAACAAGTAAGTCAAAAAGATAAACAGGCGATACGCTATTTAGTCATTGGTTTTATAACTGACGTTTAAATAATAATCGCCTGTTAAAGTGTTGGTGAACTTTGGGTTTAGTCTTTAATCATCATGTTAACACACAATATTCGGTGTATTCACATCATTTACAAATACCAACTAGAATTGAAAATATTGGCGGCAATCATTACAAACAAAAATACGACAATGTAAATAATACAGCAAATTCTATTCATACACTCATTATCATAGGTAAGTATATACTAAAATACGTACTACAGGATAATAATATATTCTTACACCTAGGCATTTGAGCAGATTATTATATTGTCACAGCGAAGCGTAATAAGTCACTGGTTCTCACAATAATATTGAATATAACAAAAAATAATATGTTAATGTTTACAATATTTTAACTTGCTTTTTTAAAAAATCCCTTAATTTATTTAGTATATTACATAGGTATATCACCATTTTAATACATTTGGCATACATGAAAATACTGATCAGATAATCTATTTATTATATTTGTATGAAAGCATCTCTTAAGTTCTGAAGGCTGAATACTTTTTTTTTTGCCAAGGTTTTTTATAAACACATACTTATAACTTTTCGGAAATTCTAGATTTTATTATGTATTTTAAATTAACACAAAGTAATAGAAATGCAATGATATTATAAATATAATATCATTGTAGAAATGTCATATTATTCTGTGCCTAAGACTAACATTTCTAAAATAATATTTGAATTAAGACTAATGAAATACCTAAGTTAAATAGCGGTTGAATACACATAAATTATTAAAGAAATACAAGAAAACCAATTCAAAGTAATGTAAAAATAATGGTTCCCCAAAAACACATTGCATTACAAAAACTTAGAGCAAAAATATATATTTTTAGCATAGATATGTCACGTATGTAGTAGACAAAGAAAGTGTAATAAATTTAACTATTTAGTTATTATGAGAACAATATTTTAATGTTAGAAAGAAAATATTCCAGAAAATTATGTCCCGTATTAGGTCATAAAAGTTTCTAACCTAATAATTTACCTTTGTAATGGTAGTGTGGATACCACAAAATTAATTAAAACTATTCCTTAAACACATTCAAATGCAATTTTATGAAACCACTAAAACAAACACTAAATCAGAAATATGAAAATTAATTTATAGTATAAAATTGGTGGGGTTCAACTTTGGCTATGGAATTACCGCTTCTATTTCTCTCTAAATAAAGTTGTATAATAAATAAAAAATACATAATAATAGCTGCTTTATAAATTAAAGGTGCTTCCGATGGAAATGAATGAGATCTTGACTTAAATATGGACCATGAACTACATTTATGCACAGTTTTTAACTGTTACAGAAATTATCAGCATTATGACCATCTCCAAAGTGTGTGTTGGGAAGAGGCCTTTAGAATATTTTATAGGGAAAGGGCCTTAGTCCACTAGGCTGACCTAGTGCGGATTGGTAGACTATGTTAACTAATAAATATTAAAAAGCAACAGAAGAAACTGAGCTTCCTAAGGGTCGGTTCTTTGATCCATAGTTAACTCGACCAATTGTTAAAAACTGTTACTACTTGCTAAATATCACTCTGATATGGAACTATCAGTAACAATTTTAGTTACTAATGGATAAATATCAGACTGATATTGTTACTTATTGTTAAATATCAGTGATATTTATAGATAAGTTACGATTTTTAACAACTGGTTAACAGTTAACTATGCATCAAAAAACATCAATATGTTGACCTTGCTCAATTGGTCAGTGAAAATATGACGTTTCACATTTTAAACACTTTAAAAAAGAAATCCTTATTGGAAGGATTCCCAGTTTAGATGAACAATACCAAATATCTTATAATTATTTGTATAATGTTAAAACATTATAAAAATGTTATACATTCCTATCTATAGCCTCAGCCTTAGCAATTACTGCCAAGAAGACAGTTTTAAGCGGTTCGCAAGTATTATTGAATAAATATTTAGCACCAATTGCAAAATTTATAGGCAATGACAATGAAGAAGTTTAAAAAATAACAATTCAATTTGAAGTTTACAATTAGGTACTCTAATTGTTGATGAATGTTCCATTTGTTATCCAAAGAAACCTAAAAATATAACCATCTGATATCATTGTCTAATATAATGTTACTTAATTAATAAAAATCTGGCGTAATGCATTTAAATAATCTGCTTTACTGTATGCCTATGCATAGTATTGTATTACAAGGCAGCTAACCATTTAGCGGTGGGATATATTTGTGCGTATATGTACCTATTAGTAGGTATATAAATGGACAGTATATACTCATTGTTTGTAATACTCAGTGGAAGAGAGCTCTAGGTCTCTTCTTGGCCAGCAGATGCCACGAGTGCGTAATACCTTTACGGCGTTTTGGCGACAGCCTGGAAAAAGTAACAAATATTTCATCAACAGGAGTTGCAGAGCGCATTCGTGCACAGTTGGATGTCAAGTACAAAAAAAACTTATGTTTCTTATGAAAATTTTCTTTAAAACTGTCGAAAAATCATTATTTTGAGTTCTTGTGTGGTCTAGATTTAAGTAATGCTTTTGATAAAGTACATTTCACCACAAGAACAGCATTCAAATACCTATCTTTTGTGGATTGCTGTTACCATAGTTTTTAATAGTTCGTGAGGATCAGTAAGCACTGTTCCTAGAAGTATTTTTATTAAAGTAGGCCATTGAAACTTCTAGTGTTCCTCAGGGTTCTTACATGGGACGGATTAGTTCATAGCTAGTATAATTATAAGCTTACTTGTCCTTACCTAAGCCTTTCATTGAAACATGATGCTAGAATAATGTTACCAATGCAGTGCAAGATGTAATTGGTTTTCTAATTCACTGTCAGTAAAGCTTCATTGCTTCAATCGAACTCAACATCAGCATTTGGGATTTTTTATAGTTAAATTATGAATTTTTTGAAATTTTAAAATTGTGTGACAAATTGTGGCCAAAGTGTGAATAGAATACAATTGTTACCACCCCAAATCTCTCCCGTGGGTGTCGTACAAGCCGACTAAGGATAAATCAGTGATGAGGAATGGGCAGCAGCATTCCTCTTATACCACCTAGCAATGTACCTACTGCGACTTTTGTGCCCGATAAATGGCAGTAGGCTCGCCACCTATTACATGGGACCTAATTTAATTGACGATACACGGGTGCTAGTTCACCTCTGCCTACCCCTTCGGGGATATAGGCGTGATTTATGTATGTATGTTACAAAATATGAAATGTTGTAGCAAACACATTATGATAATAATAGTACCACGTGGCAACTTACCCATGTTCAGGTGTATCAGGCATGTACGGGGACATTCTGAAGTCACGACTATGTGGGGTTTCGATGCCAAACGGACTGTACAGCTTAGCTGGACTTCGCCCCAACAGCTGTGGAGAAATATTTAATATTTTACTTAGATGACATGGCAAATGTTGTTTAGATTTACCACCTTGGGGTATAAAAATAGCCTATAATCTACTCTCAGATATACTAAATATAGGCAAAAATTTCTTAAAAATCTTCAAGCCATTCGATCGATAACAAATACTGTCACATGAGATTTTATATTTTACTATAAACTAACTACTACTACTAAGCTAACATTTATATTCGGTCACTCTACAGTCCAGCCTGCTGCTGTAGTTTGGTTTAGTGTGTGTTTGTTTTACTGTGCCAATACCTACAAATTATTTTTAATGTTTTATATATCTGAGATAACACAGGTGAATAATGCATTCTCAAAAGTGTGACATAACATTTCACTGACTATATTATATCCCATGTAGGGGGTGAGACTATTGCCAACTATAAGGCTTGTAAATCGCAGTATACCCAGGTGGCATTATAAGAACACAGCTGCCCATTCACTATTTTATTTACGAGACATCAGCGGGAGAGATTACTGACAATGATTTTCTGCTATACCAACATCACAGAAATATTAAGTGCCATAGGGCATCAATAACTGTATATTTTTAAAGTACATACATGCAATAAGAATTACAATGTTACAGCATTGTGGGTTATAATCAAAACATAAAAAAAATTAAACCATTGTTTCTGGTTGATGTTAATACTTATTTAAAAAAAATTGTAACATTTTTAACAATTTTTTTTTATATCAAATAAAGTTACATTCATGAACTTATACTTAGTAATCAACATTTTGAAGTTTAAGACATTTTTCAGGAATACTGTGCTAACACCAGAATGAATGATAACAATGATCATTCTTGAAATATTTAAATATAATTTACGTTCTGAAATTTTGTAACATGGGCTTAATTTTTTTTTTTATTAATAAATTATTATTATAAATGATGGAGTACTTACCGATTTCTTTTTGGACACTGGTGTTGATGGAGTTCTACATGGAGAGCTGGCATCCGTAAGCCTATGTCTCCGTCTGCTACTTAGCTTGAAATGCTGTTAGAAGATAATAACATTAGTAAACTGAGCTGTCTTATGACTGTGTTAGTCTTACATGCTGGCCTACGAGTGAAAAATAAGACAGAATAAGGTAGAATGTGCCGGGGATGCTGTAAAAGTCGACTAAGGAAGATTGCCTGGTGTACACCAATAACCACCTTGGGGTACCCAAATGGTGGTGGGAAAACCACTAACAATAGCATACCCAAAGAGGGTTAGTGTCAGGCAGGCAGATGTAAAACCCTTAACCTTGAGTGGCATGGATTTGAATGTTGTCATCCCAATCACAGTCTCTGTTCATTGATGTCTCAACATGGTCATTTCTATCACTTTTCTGTACATTCATTCATCACAAGCACCTACCTTCCCAGTGTGATAAAAAATATAAAGAGAGTGGTTGGCTTGATGTAGTCTGACGATGTGAATGGAAGAGTAACCCCCGAATAGAGAAACGCTACTCAAAGTTTGAGTCCTGCTTAACATTTAAGTATTGTCAAAATTGACGTTTTTCCATACAAATTCTGACAGGTATTGTCCACTTAACTTTATAAGCTGTGCTCAAAATTTGTTTGAATAGCATTTCTGTATCCGGGGGTAAGCATACTACGCGGACCACAAATAAACTGGGAACACGGCAAGAAGAAGAATCCTGAAGAATTTGATTAGTCAATGTCTGGGTTAGAGATTGAAGGTTTTAGGTTTGGTAGTTTGAATACTTTGTTCAGCAGTAGGTATTTTGAACATATTGTTAGTGCTAGTGCAAATATACGAGAACATTACATCCAGTGTTTCAAAGAAATTGAAGAGGCAAATAAACTGATTCTTTGTAGACATTTTTAACAGAGAAATCAGAAAATCTAAAATAACTGCACTCAACACTTATTTTGAATTTTCACATAAAAAAAGGAAATGAACAGAGAGTATTCGATAAATCAAAAAAATTTAATTGTTTATTGCATTGATTTTTATTTGAATAAACATGCCAGCTTGTACCTGTGACAAACTCCCAAAAGTATTCCTTACACTTCTGAAAGTTCTGGATATTTTATCGGCGCCGGACTGCAAGGCACGACGTGAATTAGCAAAAGACTTGGTCTTGAAAAGGCTTTTATTACAGCAACCATCGAGATTCTTTAAACTGTGTGCCGGAGAATCAACGGCATCGGTTGCGAAAGGATCCTTCATTTTAGCAATTTTAAGGGACGCACGAATATAAATGTTACTTTGCGAAATTCGTAAAGGCACTAGGAATCCACGTGAAGGACTAAAAAGTACACTTTAACACAACTTTGAGAACTTTTTTGTAAAAATCAATCGAAACAACTAATAACGTCTCGTCATGGTGGTTCGTTCGTGCCGTTGCTTTTTTAAAAAATGACAGTTTTTTGTTTTAATTACCCCCTTTTATTGAGGGAAAGCAAAAGAGTCTATCCCATACAGCCATATCTTTAGTTATATTTTAAATAAAAATTCAGGGTAATATTGTGCTGTGCACTATTGAGCCTTTTTAATGCCCCTGCTGCTGAGACACAGTCCTTCCTTATGGATTGAAGAAAATAGGTAGAATGGGCCTTAGTCCACCACGCTGCAGCGAGGTTCTGGCTGGCGCGGAATGGTAGGTATTAACGACTGCAGATGCAGCCGAGACGAACGGCTAACGTAAAGCTGGTGTCAAGGCTTCGGAAGCACGAAGGAACTCGAGATGATAATAATTTTTGGTGACCCATCTAATGATTGGCCTTGGCAAACATTGCTTATTTTGCGCAATCGCTGGCCGAGCGCACTACGCTATCAAGCTACAATCCTCCTCAAAACCATTCCATTCCAAGAAAGGGAAACTGCGTGTTCCTCCCCTATAGGATACTATGCCCTTCATACCTCAACCAAAAACAGTTCTTTTGTGAAATGGTAAGAATCAGGAATAAAACAAAACAATATCCTATAACTAGTTATTGTAATAAGAGAAAGTTTGTAACAATGTTTATTAGTGACTCCGTTGATGCATGTAATAATCGATGACCGTAGAGAAAGCTGCAAATCCCGCTGCACCAAATATACCAGCTTTCAATCCGCCTGTAATTAAAAAACTATATTTTTAAGTATTCGGAATTTGTTGGTGCAATAGGCAGCTGGAATATTATATCTATTTCTTTGGGAATAAACAGACATGATTTAAAATATAATGGAAACCATGTAATGCATGTGTGCTAAGTGGGTGCTAGTTCACCTCTGCCTACCCCTTCGGGGATATAGGCGTGATTTATTTATTTATTTATGTATGTAATGCATATGTATAATAATGTTTAATGTGAATTTTATAATACCTCTCAATCCAATTAATCCACCAGTTATTCCACCAGCATATGTGCCATTTTTCCAATCGGACTTTCCCCGTGCCGTCTCTATGCAGCACTCAACGCCTGAGAAGACCGCACCCAAAATGGCGAAGTTTTTAGCGTAACTTAACATAGCACCCTTCATTTCACGTAGAATCTCTCTTGCGGTTTGATTTTGTTGGGCCATTGTGTCGGTTGTATTGGGCATTAGGGACGAGGTGAACAAACCCACAGCTGCTCCAAGTCCATAGCCTGGAACAAAGAAAACATAATTATCTTTTATGTAACAGCTATCACGAACTTGATGCTTAGCCTGTTTTATTTAAATAATAATAATGTGAAATTGCTTTGGTAGATTAAAAATAAAATGAAGTATTATAATCTTATTACTAATGAGGACTACAGGTTTGGCGCTGTCCCCACGAGCGGGAGAATCGCGGCGATATTATCGTCGTGCCCCATATTTCTATATGCTCTCTATGAGTGCGTCTCCACACGGCGATTTTATCGCGACGATCGGCAATATTCGTATCGTAGCTAGTCGCGGCGCGCCCGCCGCGCGCTCACCGCGGAACGTTGCCCTCTCGCAGCGAGTGCAACTCTTTCAACAAATAGTCGTCAAGAAAATGCGGCGATTCCGTTACGAGTTGCCGCGGACACGCTGCGATTCCGTTACCAAAGATAACGAACTTCGATAAAGCAAAATGTATGGGATTTGACGTAAGTCGTCGTGAAATCACGTGACCAAAATCGTCTTCGTAAGTTCCTAGTTATGTTGGTAGCGCAAGCTAAGACGCTGTAGACACCAAAGTAATATGGCCGATCGTGACGAACTTCGACACGTTATCGTTATGAAACGATTGCCACTTGGCTACGGGCCCAGTTGCCGCGGACACGCTGCGATTCCGTCACGAGCCGTGACGATACGCTGGCGGAATAATCGCTCGTTCGTAGAGATTCTCCGACGGTAAAAGGCCGCCCTTTTATCGTCGGAGAATCTCCACGACAAAAGGGCGTCGTGATTCTCTCGCTCGCGGAGACAGCCCCTTTCTGTCCAACCCCTATACATATAAAACTAAAACTGAATAAATATAAATAAGAATATAGTTTTACTACCTAAAAATACTAATAGTTTTATTTATTTAACAAACCTACCCCCGAATACAGCAACGCTATTCAAAGTTTGAGTCCCGCTTAACATTTAAGTATTATCAAAATTGACGTTTTTCCATACAAATTTTGACAGGTAGTGTCCACTTAACTTTTAAAGCAAATTTGAGTAGCGTTTCTGTATTCGGGGGCTAGACTATTAGTTTAACCTTTATAGCTTGTCAGATACAAGAGGGACTAAAATTACTATATCTTGTACTGGAACACATATTGAGTTAAATCACTTCAAGTAAATTTTTATTTTGTAAGGCATAATATTTTTCCATTTGTAGTCCTGTAGGCCTATTCGCTAGCTTTTTTGACAGTTGAAAGTGATGATCACCGAACTATTTACTTATCCATTACTGTTTTCACAAGACAAGTGTCAAAATATCGTTATAGTAAAGTAGTAATGGATCAGTAAATAGCTCACTGATTATCACTCTCAAGTGTCAAAAAAAGTTAGCGAATAGGCCTACTGGTTACATGTCCCAAAAGCTTCAACTTATGAAACCTAACCTTCCCTGCCTACATATCTATGGAGCAGACATTTCTATCCATGGAATTTCCTATCAATTACTTACCCTGTGTGATGGCGGATTCCAGGTGAGGATGATGTTAAGTATCATCATCATCTCACCTGGACACCAGGCTTGCTTTCCCTGTTTAGCATTCTTCTACTTCTTCGTCCTAGCGCTTTCCCGACCTAGCAGCAGGATCCGCTAGCAGACCCAGCCCGATAGGGTAACAAAAATGTACTTACCAATGATGCAACTAGTCACCGACTTGAATGGGCAGCTTTCAACGGCAGATTCAATCATTTTCTCTTCATTCGTTTTTATAATAACCGGCCCTAAGATTCTCGGTATGATAATATTTTCACGAAATCTTTGGTTGTTTCCCACAAGGTATTTGGCAAGGGAATCATAATCACTCTTTTCTAGAAACTTGCCTAAATCTGGATCTAGGGGTGGTTTTGAATATTCTGACATGTTTCTGTCAAAGAAGTAAATAAAATTTAACCTTCTTCTAGGTGCTTAGTTTCGATGTTATATTTTCTGTGAAATTGTGTATAACCTCCAAAATGTAATTCTTGTGTTACAGGGCAGACATTGCTGTTACGACTTCAAGTACACAATATTATATTTTTACCACAGCTCTTTTGTTCAGTATAATCATATTTATACGAAATATTACTAATATGGACTAAATGAAGTTGAGTTGAGTACACATACCACTATTAAATGATAAAATCAGCTGGTTTTGACGTTACGTTAATGTTTGTATTTTAGTAAAACGCCACATCGTTTTATGACAAGTTAGATTTATAATTTTTTAAAGTCGTCGTTTTTATTTTATTTTGATGGGTGAAGCAAATTTTTGTCTATCTAGTCAAATGAGAGGTGATAAAATTAGGTAAATCTAAATCGGACTCACAGTCTTTGTAAATGTCAAAATGCCAATAAATGTGTCAAAAAAATGTCAAAACCACATGGTCGTCTTGTCATTCATTTTATTGTTGTGATGTGATGTAGTGCATTATCCACAGAGACAGAACACTATTGCATTAACAAGCAACCGTTTAAATAAAGCACTATTTTGTTATTATTCTAATTTGAGTGCGACCGGTATGTCTGATTCGTCAGAGGATGAAGATTTGTCTCGCTTTAAGGAAGCTGTGGATTTATCATTCACAAACTTAATAAATCAATCTCGTGGTAAAATCGAAGCAGACAATACTGAAAATGCCTCAGGTACATATATTTTTTTGGTTACATCTAGAATACAAATTATTTATCACATAATTCATTACAAAGATTTTGGTGGTTAGAAAAAGAATTTCGAAAAATTATGAGCTTGAGGCGGGAATCGAACCCGCGTCCGCTGCTATCCGGGCAGGTGTCTGACCGCTTGGCCACCCAAGACACTAATTGACTTGCCGAAATTCTTCTAACCTTTACACTTCACGTTGTAAGCCAATGGGTACCCTCGCAATGTAGAAATAAATTTCAAACATTCGAAAGCAGATATTTTTACAAATACCGTGCGTTCGGTTAAGCTTGGGTTTGCTTTTTAAACTATTCGATCTTTGTACTGATTTTTCTAACATTTATATAATGTTAAAATTAAAATCGGACATAATTCATTAGTTATCACTAAATCTACAACATAATTTTTACAGAAAAACCAAAACTAAAGTCAGGAAGGTACTTGGACGAAGCTAGTCATTATAACGATGTCAAAGTGCCGGCTGAATTACAAAAGAAGATTGGCGCCAAAATTTCTGCAATTATCCACAAAAATATACAATTTGTTGATGTTGTCCAAAATGGTGCAAAGTAAGTTTATTAGTTATTTGGGCAATTGCCTGTTACACCTGACTAGAAAGTGACATTTCCCCCCGCTACACATACCGATAATACAACTTCCTGGTCAGGGGATGATGTAAAATGTTGTACTTATTGGGCGGTAAAAAAGAAAGCCTAATAAATCTATGATCGCATATTAATACCTACTTGAGATCTGAGACATTCATTGTTTTGCTCTCCTTGGTAATTGATAATTTCATCGTTAGATTAGATTTAGGAGAAAATTTAATGTATTGGACTATCTGAAATGATGTTGAGTATAGGGATGTGCAATCAATCTTCAAAATAAAGTTGTTTTTATATTTTATTATTGTTACACCTGTCTCATGTTTTTATGGTAAATCCCTATAGTCAATATTGTTTCAGCAGGCTGATTACGGAACTCTGTTGGTATACATAACAATTCATAGTTTCAGTTGTTGATGTTGCAAAAGAGTGAGATATGATAGTGGCTGTCAAATTGTAAATACATAACAATAGAACAGAGTTAGCAAAATAGATACATAATGAGTCGGTAACAAAATTTCCACTACTGGGGCACTGGTGTTCCCTATGAATGGAAAAAAAAGGGAAAAATTATTTCCAAAGCATGTCATGTAACCGTGGTTATTTTTAGGCAACGTAAAATTAAAGGTGGTGTGAAACTATTCAAGGACTCTGAAAGTTTTCTGTCTTCCGAGGACCCTAAGGACACTTACACAGTGGTTCATAATGCGGAGGCCAAAAAAATGAAAAAATCTAAAAGGAAGATTGATGATATAACCGATTTAAATGAAGATGGTATGTTTGTTGTTGCAACATTATTAAGGCTAGAGTTCACAACAACATGTAACATCATGTAAAACAAGTGATTAAAAGATAACCACCAGTTTTTGACAGTTCTTCGATATGTTAAAATGTAAAAAACTTATGTTTAAATAATAATCACCTGTTTATGTTTTGGTAAACTCCAGCCTAAATGTTTTGATGTAAATATTGGTCATTAGAATTCATTTATATATCTATGCCACTTTTTACATTAAAATTCCACCTCAGATTAGAATGTAATTTGTAAACTTTTATTTTTTCAGATAAAATTAGCTCTGTAGTCTTGAGTGGAGAATATGTTTTATCAAAAGAAGAGACCAAATGCTGGAAATCTAGGCGGAAAGAAAAGATTATCAATTACATATCAAAAGGGAAAAGTAAGCACTTAACATTAGTGGAAAATTCTTGAAATAAAAGAAAATATACTTACACATGATGAGTATTTGTAAAATTAGTTATTTTAAGAAGACATTGTTGTAAAATTAAACATCATGAAAGTAATATTCAACATTTTATTCTATTTACAATAAGACACTTAACTAAATAAATACAGTACAAAATTATATCACACAACTGACTGCTTTTCTCATGAGATTCGTTAAGTTTAGTTCTACAAACAAATTTTTATGAGCATTGCAGTTTAGGAATTGTTTTGTATAATAATAATAATTAAGGACGCACATATATTATAGTGCGGTTTATATGCATCTTAATACGGTCAACGGTACTCCAGACTACCCAAAACTATTTTTTTGCATTGGATTGTCAAACTTCGTTTGTTTGTTAACTTGTTTGAAGTAAAGCACAAAGTTGAATGAGAAAATTCGACATTCTGTGGTAGCCTGACCTGCCGTAGACTGTACTACTTATCATGGTATACCTTTAGACATACATTATAAGTTTAAGGTATTTGCCCACTACACTGTACCATACCATGACTGTAACTGTTCCGGCACATACAATAAAAATATTCTTTCATACAATTTATATGAAACAATGCCCACTAGAGCGTACCGTTACTGGCTATGCACGTAGCGTACCGGTACTGAATTCGAGTCGAATATTTTACCGGTGCGGATACGCTCCGAGCAAGGCCGGATTGGCCGGTGACGGAACGGTCAACTGGGTAGAGACCTTTATGTTTCTACTAGGGTGAAGAAGTCTGCAGATGGAAGAATGTATTAAGGAACTTTGGACATGTTCGCGAGCAAGTTAATTATCATCAAATTAAAGCCTTATATTGATCTGATAGAATATTGAAACGGGCCGGGGTAGGCGTTTGAATACGAAAAATTCGTAGTGGCGAAATTTCGTAGTAGCGAAAATTCGTGGCAGCGATAGTTCGTGGTAGCGAAAATTAGTGGCAGTGAAAATTCGTGGTAGCGAAAATTAGGATCACTGATTTTCGCTACGCGATGTTTTTCGGATTGAATATAATCTGATGTCCTGCTGATTGTAATTCTTTATTAAAAAGACCGCTATTACAAAAATATAAATTATTAAATTATAATACCTAAAAAACAAGTCTTATCTACCACTAGAATCTAATAAGTACCTACTTAAGATTTACACCAAAAAAGAACAATCATTCAAAATGAATTAGAGATAATTTATACCAAATAATATACACATACTTAACGATCGATTTTAAAATTTCCGATAGTACCTACTTACTATCCTAATTTATCGGCACTAGAAATTTACTGAGACTAATTCAATCATTATGCAACATGCATAGCCATTACGCAGGTATCCTACGGTGCTAACTTTAACTATGCATTCAGTAATACCAAATCTCATGTTTTCAAACATTGCGTAAGGCACAATATTTGAAATCCAATTATGGTATAAAGTTATAATTTGGAATTTGAATTCAGTATAGTGCTTAGGCACGGAGCATTGTGCTCAGGTGATGTATGCGAAGGCACCAGGATCCCAAATCAATCCACCAATCCATTCAATAAAAATAACTGTTTTATTGAGAAACTTTTGGAAATGTCGACTATTTCCAAGTTATCAAACAGTTCTATTAGAAACTTGAAATTTGGCTCCAATTCGATTTATTACCACCTGAATGTAGAGTTGAACAGTAAGGCTTCAGGTGGCTGAGACTGGACACATTTTAATAGCACCCAAAGCCATCTAGTATAAATTATGCTAACTAAAATTGGCTTCAGTAACATAAGCAAGAATTCTTCACAGCGCTATAAGTGGATTTGTATCACATTGTCGTCATTGGTAGCACGTTATCCAGAAGGGATCCAGTCAGAGCAGCCCAGCATATTATTATGCAGACTGAAGATAAATTAAGGCTTAACTATAATATTATAGCTTAATTCTCTTACGCATTTTTTGAGGACTTGTCGTTATAGAATAGAGACTGAGGCATGCTGCGCACTCCCCTCTCTTTTCTTGGACACACGGGTTTTCGGTATATCTAGCTTTTGACGATTCATAAATATATTGTAATCATACCAGCCTGGCTAGCATTACCACCGAAACACGATATGTTAAAGCCTTTATCGCTTTGAACTGTCAAAAACCTATGGATCTTTGACAGTTCAAAGCGATAAATGGCTATAGCATACCATGTTTCGGTGGTCATGCTAGCCGGGCTGATTTGTATGAACGAAGTTTGACTTTTAGTGGACGCTACGCAGGATCCCGTAAGATGTAATTTTCGATACAGTTCTGTGGCAGTACCATGAAGTATTAGTGCGAGCCAAACGCGGGTGATCAAACGGCTCTACTCGGCTTATATCTCACTTTAACAATGGGAATTGAGTCGCGTTTAGAGTAGGTAAGCCGTGTGGTGACGGCAGATGAGAATATAATTGTCACCACCAAATCTCCCTCGTGCGTGTCGTACAAAGCGACTAAGGATAAATCAGTGATGAGGAATGGGCAGCAGCGTTCCTCTTATACCACCTAGCAATGTACTGCGACTTTTGTGCCCGACAAATGGCAGTAGGCTCGCCACCTATTACATGGGACCTAATATAATTGGCGAAACCTAGGTGCTAGTTCACCTCTGCCTACCCCTTCGGGGATATAGGCGCGATGTGTGTTCTGGATCCTTTCCAAATAACGGCATCCGAATTCCGAGGCATCTATAGTCGGCTTGAGTCGGGTGAGGGCAGACTCCTGGTGGGCTTGGCGAACTCATCTTGGGTGAAGGCCCTGTTGTCGAGGCCGTTGCTCTTCTGCACTGGCTCCTCGGTCTTCGCCTCGACTGGTCCGTCCATCAGGAACATGGTCAAGAAGAATAGGATGCTGCCTGTGATGGAGGAAATGGATGTGGTTAGCAATTACTCAAACCCCTGAATTATCTCTAAATCAGACAAAGTAGGGACAACCATCAGGCATGGTCAAGAAGAACAGGATGCTGTCTGCAATGGAGAAAATGGATGTGGTCAGCAATCACTCAAAACCCTGATTTAAATAACTGCCGCACTCAGAGACGTCAAAAATTTCACCAACACGTATACCTCCCCCAAAGATCTCCAATCCAATCGGTCGTGCAAAACATAGAGGCACACATAACCTCCATGTTTTGCTTTTTTTGTAAATACTTACTATACTAAAAAATGTTGTATTTTTTTGGCATTTTTGAGGGCTTCTATTTCGATGTAAAAACAAGTTATAGAATAAAGGAAAACATAGAAGCATAGCATAAGCAAATATTTATATAAAGTATGAAAATCATGTCTCTAGTGTTAAAAATCAATCAGGAAACAGTCGAGAACGTTTGTATGGAAAAAAAACCACAGAACAGAGAAAGTAGTTTTACTGTTCTGTGGAAAAAACAGTGCCCGCGTCCCCTCTTAAACTTGCAGGACCGAACACACTGATGCCGTAGAAGCCGGCGTAGAAGATCATGATGGCCTCCCTGTAGCCGACGGCCTTGCCATGCCCACTGCCACCTAAGGCCTAACCCTCACGGCACCATACCTTCTCCTGAACCTTTTCCTTAAACCAGTACGAATCGAACTCACTGATGCCGTAGAAGCCGGCGTAGAAGATCATGATGGCCTCCCTGTAGCCGATGGCCTTGGAGACGGGGTCCACCAGGATAGGCAGGTTTCCCCCCACGTTGTTCATCACGAAGAGGAACACGCCAACAGTGGTAGAGCGCACCGACAGAGGCACTATCTCCACGAGGATCGCGAACACGATGCCGAACCACATCTCGGCTGGAAATTAAGGGAGACAATGAGATCAAATAGCCAATTCATTTAAAAATAGCACGCAATGAAAACAGTCTTTACATAGCATTGTTATAAGAAAAATGATACAATTTTACAAAGCCCTATAATGTCCCAACTGCTGGGGCACGGGTCTTTCCTATGACTATGGATCGAAGAATATAGAGATTGGGTCATAAGCCACTACGCTGGCCCATTGCGGGTTGGTGGGTATTAAGTTAATATCATATAATCCCGGATGAGGACGAACTAGTCATTTAAGCTGCCCTGGGAGCGAAATAACGTAGAATGGGCCAGCCCCGACTCATTCCATGGGTGTCGTAAAAGTCGACCAAGGAAGATTAGGAGACGAGTCTATTGCTAATCCAATGATGTGGTCGTGACGTCATAGTTGACGAGTATTGACAGACATTGTAATGGTTGCCCGTGTAAGCGCACCTTTATATTGGATTATAGTTCAAGAGCAATGTCAGAAATGTTTCACGTTATTTTATTTTGACCTCCTCATGTTTCTAATAGACGTATTCTCCTTCTCCATACATACCGAAGAAGTAAGAGATGGCAAGAGTGATCATTGCCCACAGCGGGCCGAAGACGACGGACCCGAAGGCGGGCAGCGTCGCGATCAGCTGCGACACCGCCAGCACTAGCACCCGGGAACGGACACCCATTTTCGCCACGAACCTGTAACGCAATTGACAACATTACAAAAAAACAATTTACGATAGTAATTACGAAACCATTTGGAGCTTCGGTCATCTAAAACACTATGTTGTTCAATCAATCAGGTAGATTTTAGCTTTTAAGAGTCAAACATTTAATAGCTTTTTAAAGACTCTTTGATTTGTTTGACCTAGCAACAGAACAGAAACACACAGAAAATGAACGGCTCAAGCTGATTGACCGTCTCGGAACCCTATTAGAGTTTTGACTGTAACTTATAGTCTAAGGTCTGAGCATATGTAACAGGAAAACACCCCGGACGGGTCGGGGACGGCACCTCTCTCGTACAAAAAGCTCAGTCCGTGACATATGTCACACGGGGCTTTCTAACTATTACTATAATAGTATAACTATTCTCGTAACGTATGCTCAGACCTTTAATATTCAAATAAAAATCATATAATAATTAGTACTCACTTGTCAGAGATGACGCCCCCGGCGACCACGCCGACCGAGCCGATGCCCACAGTGACCGCGAACAGCCACCAGCCGAGGTCCACGTCGGGGAAGTAGTCCCGATAGTAGAGGTCAGCGTTGTACGCAAAGCACATGCCGCCTGCAAGGGGTGGTATATACGAATAAGTATATAACTAAAGAGTATGAAAATGAAGTTAAAAGTTCAATGTTGAAGGTCGTAGGTACAAAAACAATGCCGTGTCGGCAGCCTTCGGAACCCCTCGGCATCGCTCGAATCGCTTTGGCAGTATTTGGGATACCGAGAGATAGTACCGCGACAAGAAGACGCCTCGGCATGCCTAAGGACGCCTCGGCACGCATAATGATACTACGGCATTGTTTCCGCCAGTGTGCGCTTACATATAGGATCCCTTGTCGTGCCGTGCCACCAATGTGCGCCGGTGGTTATTTTGACGGGCAATAGTACTTAGGCTAGCTAGACGATCAAATTGAATGTTACTGCGAAGCACATGCCGCCTGCGAGGGGGCGGTGACGGTGAGACAACTCGGTTTTGACGGGCAATAGTACTTAGGGTAACGTTCAATGACGGCCGGCTACGTTCAATGACGGCCGGCTAGGTCGAATGCTCCAAGGGGGCGGTGACGGTGAGTGAGCTTGGTTTTGGCGGGCAATAGTACTTAGGCTAACGTTCAACTGGCGGCCGGTTAGGTCGAAAGCTCCAAGGGGCTCTAAAGGGGCGGTGACGGTGAGACAACTCGGTTTTGACGGGCAATAGTACTTAGGTTAGACGTTGAAATGACGGCCGGCTTGGTCGAATGCTCAGATCGATGGGTATTGGCCAAAAGGTCCCGGGTTCTAGCTGTAGGAAGTACAAAATAAGAAGATGATGAAAATGGCCCGAATGGCCTCCAGAAAATGATGGTACAGCCGTAGCCTTCTTATTTTGTTTGCCCGATATTTTTATATGATTGACAAGGAAGCTCTTGGCCTTCCGTTCACATGATGGTACGTGACGATAAGGGGCGAAGATCACAAGCTTTCGATACCCCTGGGTATCGAACCCGGGACCTCCGGATCCTAATTCTGGTGGGCGAACCACTTGACCACGGAGACGGCTAAAATTATTTCGATAAGATGGTGGTAGCTAGCCAGGCGGACTTGGAAAGTCTGAAAACTTGGAATTCCCACCAGTCCCACCACCAACCAAAAAGTCCTACCATCAATCAGAAAAAGTCTTCTTCCTGTCCTTATGCCGCTCTAGGCGGGGTCGGCACAACATGTCTTCTTCTTCCACTCCTTTTGATCCTTCACCAATTTCTTCTCCAGTCCTCTCGCTATCATGTCTTCCCACTTTTACACAATCCGTCCATCTCTTCTTTGGTCTTTCTCTTCTTCTACGTCCTTCCACTTTCATGCCTAACATTCTTTTGCCAACGTAGCTTTCATCTCTTCGCATAACATGACCGAACCATCCCAGTCTATTACTCCGCAGTCTGTCTGTCACTGGCGCTACTTTCAAACTTCCCCTGATATGAAAAAGTGTTGGCGGATATTTCTTTTGAGACACTCCGTGACCAGTTTAGTTCGCTTCAAAGACCTCGAAGAAAGATATTAGTTTCAAAGACCTCCTATAATTTCAATTTCCTACAAACTAACAATCGTTCGTAATAGCTAGCTAGCTACTCGAACATTAAACACGTTATCAATTTCGGCTCGCGGAAGTGCTAATTTGTCAACTTCTCGCTAAGGGAATTGTAGAACAACTCCAACCTCGAAGCCCATTCCGGATCGTAATGGCCTTCGAAGTTGGAGTGGAGGCGGCCACGTTAGGCATGCAGCCACAATGTTGACGGTAAAGTTGTTAAAGGAACAATCTGTACGCGCAATTAAAAGGACCTTGAAGACAAACGTTTGCCCGACGGCACACGAAAGCTTGTCGGCGACTGTCGTCGGTCGCGACAGATTAATTTCAAGCAAAAACTGTATTCCCCTTTCAATTTTGCGTGATTTGCATATTTTGATGTTTGTAGCAGGAGCGTTGTCAGTTAATACTATAGAGGTAACGCTGGAACTTGGGATTGAAAATAAGCACTTTCGACAATATTTAGGATTTTTAATATTATTCTAGAATATTATATTATATTTCTGCCTCTTGTCTACTTTGCATTGAAGAGCGATACATAACTTGTCAAAGACACGAGTTGTGTTTAGTTTAGAAGTTCCTAGGAAATAATTAATAATGGTTGGTGTGGAGTTTTTTCTTAAAGACTAAGGACTAGGGTACTAGCTGACTTCCCTCTACAGTACAGCAACTACCGGGTTTTTCGATGAAGGCTTTCTAGGGGTCTGCGAGCCTTGCATTCGAGCACTCCCTGAGAGGGTTTCTCTACGGCAGGCATCTCCCGAGGGAGACCCGCTACCATAGAGGGCTTAATATGGAGTGAACTGTTAAATAACATTCAAATTCTTACCGCAGTGCCGAATGGAAGCAGCGATGCAGAGCAGCACTATTCTAGGTTGAGCTATGACGTGCCAGATCGTCACCTGTGGCATCTTCTTCCCAGATTCAAGGGTGGCATCCCCTCCTTTTGTGTTGCCAGAACCTGTTAAATACGAAGATGTTGAGAAGAGAGTGACAGTAAGAGAGTTTAAGACTATGATGTTGGTTGGTTTTTGCGGGTGCTTGTTCACCTCTGCCTACCCCTTCGGGGATGTGGGCGTGATTTATGTATGTATATATGTATGGTTTTTGCAAATCGCGCGTGAGTGTCGGATGACTCTTGAACCATGAGGTTCAAATATTGAATTTTAGACAGGTACTTGCAAATTAAAATAGCTGTAGGCAATTGATGTTTCAATGTCTGCAGTTAAACGCGTAATACATCACATCATACATAACTATCGGAAATTTAAACAATCATTACCATTCGCAACTTGGTGGTAAAAGGTGGGTTTTTCCAAGTATCAACCATTAACTAGTGTCTTTTATCGCAATGGTTTGTCCTTACCTTCCTCTCCAATGGTGGTTCGCTCTGGTTCTCTCAGAGAAGGAAGGTCAGTTGTATTGGAAATTAAACAACACAACTTTTCGCAACTTGGTGGTAAAAGGACGTTTTTTTTCCAATTAACAAGTATACTAGCGTCTTTTATCTCAATGGTTTGTCCTTACCTTCTTCTCCAATGGTGGTTCGCTCTGGTTCTCTGAGGGTTAGGAAGGTCAGCGCAGCGATGATTACCCCGACGGCTCCCGCACCGTAGTAGCATAACCTCCAGCTCTGTGGGAATTCATCACCAGTCTTCAAATCAACTTTCATCATCAGTCACCTTCTTCTTCTCCCTGCCCTGTTCCCAGTCTATCTGGGGTCGGCGCAGTATGTTTCCTCTTCCATTCATATCGGTCAGATGTTATCAAACCATCCACTCCCTTTTGATTCATATCATCATTTCATCATCAGTCATCATTAACATTTTTATCATCAGCTTTGTGAAGGTATATTCATATTTGGCCGTGTGGTGACGGCAGAGTAGAATACAATTGTCACTTCCCCAGATCTCTCCCGTGGGTGTCGTACAAGGCGACTAAGGATAAATCAGTCATGAGGAATGGGCAGCAGCGTTCCTCTTATACCACCTAGCAATGTACCTACTGCGACTTTTGTACCCGATAAATGGCAATAGGCTCGCCACCTATTACATGGGACCTATCATAACTGGCGAAACGTGGGTGCTAGTTCACCTCTGCCTACCCCTTCGGGGATATAGGCGTGATTTATGTATGTATGTATGTATATTCATATTTTATTTAGCGTAGGTATGTACATATTTGGCAATATTTGATACACCCTAAAGGTGTTGGTGTCAGGTTGATGGCCGGCTGTAATACCTAAGCCAAAACCTTGAGCAGTAGGTACGTTTCTATCTACAATGAATAGGTAACTTTCTGCCGCACTCAGAGACGTCAATTAAAGTTAATGAGTACCTACATAACGTCAAAAAATGACAAATCAAAATTAGTCGCTATTCTTGCCGGGTATATGGTCTAGATTTAAATAATTTTTTTTGACAATAAGTACTCATTAAAGTTAATTAATATCTCTGAGTGCAGCATACATCAATCACATTTTTCATAAATATAAAAGACAATTTTCTTGCATATTATTTTTCTTGAGAAACACCATTAGCTTATAGAAAGCAGACCAGGAATTTTATTTCCATGTAAATCACTTAAATTGCGATTGCATTCAATATTAACCTAATTACTTTCATTATCATTGTTCTGGACATGAAAAGCAAAACAATAAGCAAGGCAATTAAAATATTGTTGTGACATTGTCTCCTCTGCAATACTTATAGTTAACTACTAGGCACTATCTCGCCCTTGCATTCCACAAGATCACTCGTTACACGATCTGTTTCAGTCATTCATGAAGTAATTATATCAGGAGTTTATCAGAATTCACGATTTACCTTCATAGTGATTGAGGCATCAAGTCACGTTACTGCCAGGTCAAGGGAATAAAGTCTGTCCCACAGACTGTTCTGTGATCTAGTATTACAAAATAGTAAGTAATACGTCGCGACATCACAGCATGTCCTACATTAATACACATAGTAAGATTCATCACATTTATAATTTAACTTTCACGCACCATATTAATATATAAGCCCAAATTTGTATCTTTAATAAACAGACATAAATACCACATCAAGGCGCGTTATTCTTCTTGCCCCTGGATAATGACAAGCTTTAATTTCCTGAGCAAGTGGTTTTTACGTAGCAGCTACACAAAGAAAGTATTAAGTCATCGAGAAATGGTTGCTCAGCGAATAGCGCGATAGTTCACAATAACAATGAGTGAAATCAACACTAGACCTGTTGTGATTATGCAGAACAATATTAATAGACTTTAATCACGATTACAAAGTCTCTGACAGAACTTTACAAGATCAAGAAAGTCGGAACCGCGGGCCCCGAGTGCAGACCTGGCTCGGACTAAGATCTTTCCTTTTCGTTGAGAATGCGGCGTACGTTCCGCATTCCAACAGGATATTGGACAATTTGACAAATCATTCTTTTCTAGTTCTTGTATGAGCAATCAAAATTCTGATATGATTTTTCTGTAACTACCTAATACAAGCATCATCTTCATGGCCGGTTCCCAGATTATCTGGCAGAACGTTTATTCAAATACGTGAAAGGTCATCAAATCAAATTCGATTCAAATAATTTATCACACTAGATAGGTGCTAGTGATGAGTAGAAAAGTGATGAAAAAGACCACGTTGAGACAATGATCAAAGGTTGGGATGACTACATTCCAATCTTAACTGTTCTAGGTTCTATCTTAAGCTAGGTACAGCCGGCCGCGTGCCTGACACCAACCCTCTTTGGGTACTGTACATCAATTCATCAACATTTTTGATCCTACTACTCCATGGAACACTGTACCTAATTAATAACACTCAAAAATACAACACTCACCAGTCCCCAAGCATTGAGTTGGGGAATGTATCTTCCAACAGGGAAGGCGATACCGTATCCACCGTAGATGCCCCAGTTGAATATGGACAGCACGAGCGCTCTCTGGTGTTCAGGGAACAGGTCTGTTAGGATCCCGGTGGCTAAGGGGTTGCACCCGGACTCCCCTGCAGCCATGACCATCCTAAGGAGTACTAGGTGCCAGTACTCTTTCACGGAGCCCATCAGTAGTATGGCCACGACGAAAACGATGGTGCAAATGGATAAGACTCGTGCTCTGTTGTACCTAGGAATAGGGAAGCAAGGGTTAGAATTAGAAGTGGATTTCTGAGGATAGAGGTTAAGTTCAAGGTTAATTCATCTCTGCTTATCCCTTCGGGGATATAGTCTTGATTTATGTATGTATTTATGTAGAGGTTAAGTTCGGACTTCGGAGTTTTTGCAGGTTTTTCCTTATCACTGCTACAAAGGGAAATAGACCATTGATGTATTTTGGTGGTGATGCGCCGGGTTTTAGAGAAAAAAGGTGTCAAATTTGGATTTCTTCGGCGGTTACCTGCATCAATATGCGATAACTAACGGTCAAGGCTCAAGCTACCACCTGACCAACAATAGGCAATGTCAAGGCATTATCGAGCCAAGGCCTTAATTGTCAGTCTCCGAAATCCTAGTGTCGAAATGTTAAGGCATAGTCGACCCAAGGATTTGCCTGAAATCCATGTCAGCATACTCGATGTCAGTCTTTGGAGTCGTAATGTCGAGGAATTTCATGTATTTCTGACAACGAATTGTTCTTACATTCATACATAAAAAGAATTACATGCATACATAAATCACGCCTATATCCCTGGTGGGGTAGGCAGAGTTGAATTAACGCCTACGTTTCGCCAATTAGGTTAAGTCCCATGTAATAGGTGGCGAGCCTATTACCATTTATCTAGGTGGCATAAGAGGAATCCTGCTGCCCATTACTCATTGCTGTCTTAACCCTTAGGGTCGGTTTTTTGATGCATAGTTAACTCAACCAATTGTTAAAAATTGTTACTAATGTTTAAATATCAGACTGATATTAAAACATTAGTCACAATTGGTTGAGTTAACTATGCATCAAAAAACCGGCCCTAGTCACATTGTGCGACACCCGCGGAAGAGATGGTGACTATTGACGACGACTGTGGTGACTATTAATAGTCACAACCCCCATCTCTTCCGCATACAATTGTATTTTGCTCTGCCGTCACCACACAGTCGGTCTGGAGACTTACTTATCAGCGACCACGCCGAGTATGACACCGACGACCGTGAACACCGCCATGAAGGCTGGGCCGGCCAGCACCTGGTAGTCGATCCCCAGGCCGTTGTAGCCCCACTCGCAATACTTGGTGCCGTTCAATGTTAGAGACGAACATCTGTAAAGATTAAAGAACACAGTATGTGAGTCAAATTATTATTCTAAAGGTCTGTTTCATCAGACAATCATTTTCCTCCACTACACGGTACGCCTGAGCCAAGGTCTGCGCCTTTAGAGGCACCCTCAGCCCTGCCGACCCAAGCTCCGGTTGGCTCCGATGGGCGCCCTGTGAGACTCTCCGCGGCAGTATATGGACCAAAACCCACCACGCTGGACCAGTGCGGGTTGGTGGGTATTGACGACTGCAAATGCAGCCGGGACCAAACGCTTAACGTGCCTTTCGAAGCACGGAGGAACTCGAGATAATATATTTTTGGTCACCCATCCAATGACCGGTCTTAGCGGACATTGCTCAGTTTACGAAATCGCAGGCCGAGAGCGCTATGGCACTGCGCTATCGAGTTCCACCTCTCTTACTGTTGCAGGAATGGAAATTAGAGTTGTATCTCATTTGTATTGAGGAAGCGATATATTTCTAATTGTTTCGATATTGTTGATTCTACCAGTAGTAGACTTTAAATGAAGTGATTTTTTAAATGAAATGTCACTGTAGTCACCTTCGATTAATACATATTCAATCTGACTTTTTTGTTGGAGTCAACTTATTATGATATAACAGTTATTTTATGCTAAAATGAATTCCTTCCGCGACAAACTTTTTGCTACCGAAGTGGGTCCATTTTTATTTGTAATTATCTAACTAACATGCTGTGCCATAGAATTTAACTCTTTTAATAAGAATTAAAGTCTAAAGAATCTTTTCTTTCTAGTCCAGAAGAAGTAAAAAAATATTGTACTGATGCGTGCACCCAACATACCAACCACTTACAGCATTGAAGGTAGTAATTTGTTTAACAGAAAGTACAGATGTATGGCACAGACGGATGTTGCTGATAAACTCTATGAAAACTGAACTGAGTTTTACATGTTCCTATATACTGCCAAACATTATGTGCATTACTTTCCATAATTGTCCCATTCCTCTTTAGTTTTTCTAGTAGTATAACATCAAAGATTACAAACGTTACAAATATTATTATCACAAAGAGTATCATAGGTATTAGTCCTAGTAATTGGGTAATGTAAAGTTATTTTCGAAACAATGAGTCTGCCCTTGAAAGGACTCAATATCGGCCGTAACCAACTCATTAACTCTGTTTTAAGTGACAACCGATCTATCGCGGTTTCTAATGATCGATCGTTGTTTACAATTCCCCAGATCAATGAGTCGTTAGATGGTAGGTAGATTCTGTTTTTTGTTATTTAATTATCTATTTGTGGAACTAACTCCATTTTGTTGTTCTAGAAGGGCCGGTCTTATAATGGTATCTTTATAAGTTTGGTCTGTAATTTATCAAAATTCTAGGATTTGGTTAAATCTCCTAAGAAATCTTTCCAGAATAAGCTTCAAGTGGCAACGATCTATCGCGGTTTCTAACGATCGACCGTTGTTTACAATTCCCCAGATCAATGAGTCGTTAGATGGTAGGTAGATTCCGTTTTTTGTTATTTAATTATCTATTTGTGTAACTAACTCCCTTTAGTTGTTCTAGAAGGGTCGGTCTATTTTCGTAACACCATTTAGTTGTTCTAGAAGGGCCGGTCTTATAATGGTATCTTTATAAGTTTGGTCTGTAATTTATCAAAATTCTAGGACTTGGTTAAATCTCCTAAGAAATCTTTCCAGAATACGCTTCAAGTAGCTTTTGGCTGTTAAATATCCGAAACTTTGCTGTCAAATTGGATATTAGAAAGCATAGAACAGATAGTCATACAGCATATTTACGATGACACTACCTCTCGTCATCATCATGACCAGCCCTTTAATGTCCCCACTACTATGTGTTTTGATGTTTTAAAATGTAAAGGATTGGGCTAAGATGAAAATGACATATCGTCAAGATAAAAGTTCCTAATCAAAATAGAAAAAAAAACGTAAGTATCTACCCTACCGAACCTTTGACCTCTAACAACCCTACTCAGAGACTTGACTTTTAATTAAAGGGTTCATTAACGTGCTTTTCGTTAATTCAAAACTAGTCGCTATTCTTAGATTTAAATTAACATTTTTTTTAAAGTACTCATTTACTCCTATTAACATAGGATGCTCGTTAGCACAATGGCATAGCGCGCTTGGTCTGCGATTGCGTAAACTAAGCAATTTCACTAAGGCCGGTCATTGGATGGGTGACCAAAAATTTATTATCTCTAGTTCCTCCATGCTTCGGAAGGCACGTTAAGCCGTTGGTCTCGGATGCATCTTCAGTTGTTAATACCCACCAACCCGCACTGGGCCAGCGTGGGTTATGGTCCAATCTCCCTACATTCTTCCATCCATAGGGAACGCTTGTAATGAATTTGAGTATGGCTGTAAGTCCAACTTACATTTCGGATGAGTTGACGCTTTCGCAGACTACAGGCAGCTGACTCAGTGTGAGGTGTGTCGCGTTCAGCATGCATGACTTGTCCCCGTAGTGCAGATCGTCCGCTGTCACTTTTGATGTTGTGCCTGTTGTACAAAACATAAAGCTTATTACAGTTTCCTTGCGGTTATAATATAACGTATTTATATAAATCGCGCCTATATCCTCGAAGGGGAAAGGCAGAGGTGAATTAACACACGTTTCGCTATTAAATTAGGTCATTTGTGTGGCGAGCCTATTGCCATCTATCGGGCACATACATCGCATTTTATTTCTAGGTGATATAAGAGACATGCTCATCGCTGTCTTTACCCTTACTCGCCTTGTACAACACCCACGGAAGAGATGGGGGAGGTGACAATTGTATTCTGCTCTGCCGTCACCACACGGCACTACTTACCTAGAGCCATAATAGTAAAAGTCGACTAAGGGTGATTGCCCGGTGTAGACCAATAAGCACTTTGTGGCACCCGAATGGTGGTAACTTAATCGGCTAACAGTGGGTGTTAAATTCACCTCTGCCTACCCTTTCGGGGATATAGGCGTGATTGTCTGTCTAATGTATGTCTATTCGACGTTTTTTTTCTCCCCAGCCAGTATAGAAAAAAAACCTTAATGTCAACAGTAAAAATAGATAATGCACCTACAGGACATTTCTCATCTATACATATTTGGCAAGGAGCGTTCACGCTGTATAGTTCTCCTATAAAGACCATGTACCTAGATGAAGTGAAGCTTGAACTGCCTAATGTAGTGATAGTAACTACTGGTTTACTTAATGAACGCGAAGTGCTTGCGACGGAGCGTGCCAAATTGTTACTTTTTGCGGAAGCCTTGACATTGGCCGACCCCGAATACCATTACGCTAGTCACGCAGTAAGTCGACTATCGCTTTTTATCAGTTGCGTAATTAGTGGTCTTCTATCTTAGGTACCGGATTACGCTTAAGAAGTCTACGCTTGTCTGTTTGTGGGGTGTTCAATTGAAATTGAATTGCATATTAACTTCTATCCTAAAACAATTATTTAAAATTTATTCGACTACGAAGTATATTTTCTTTGCAGAAGCAAATTTATAAAACTTTCTGTGGGTACATAATTAAAAGACTGTTGCTCGGTGTAGACCAGTAAGCACCTCGAGGCACCCGAATGGTGGAGGGCTTACCACCAGCAACAAAATACCCAAAGAGGGTTGGAGTCAGGCAGGCGGTCAAATAAATTTATCATCTGAATATGACATTGCGATGGATAATAATAGCTGGCTCACTAATCACTATTATAATATGAGACCTAGCATAATTGGCTAAATATATGTGAGTGTCACCTCTTTCTAGTCGACCCTTTCAGCGTTACCAGGCGTGATTTAAGTATATTTGCTTAAAACAATGCACGCGCTTTTGAACCATCTACACTTAAAGCCTCTTCACAGAATAAAAAACTAGTTTCTACGAATGTAGTTATTAATGCCTACTAAAATGATTTACAACCTACAATAGAGGCATATTAAATATATGCTTTAGCGACCATTACTCATAGACCATGTCGTAACTGCGAATGGTTAAGGGTCAGATAATATCAGCTATAACCTACACATGAATAATTTAGGTTACTTACTTCCTGAGTCTGGTCAGGTTTTGTCGTAGCAGGTAAATAAAATAAGAATATATTTTTTATTGTGCGTACACGAAGGAATTTGCGATAATTTAAATTTTGCAATTTACTTTGCTTTACTTTGTTCACAGTTGGATTACTGACGCCGATGGAATTTGAAAGTACTTTTAAAAATTAATAAGCAAAGTTGTGTTAACCTGGATGACATAGTAATCTTCTCAGCCGTTGGTATTGGTCGTAGTTGTACCACTAACCAGCAGTGTGTGAATGATAGGAAACGGATGATGGGAGATTATTGTAAAGCCGATGATAAAAGGTGGGTTTTAGTAAAAAGTCATGATTTATGTATGTGTAGGTATCTATCATTAAATATTACAAGGAAAAATAGGTCCCAAAATTTCCAAAACATAATGATCTCATACGAAATATTTCTGGCCTTTTTAGTATTATTGTAGGTAGTTATGTAGTATCAATGTAAAACCCCAAAGTAGACTAATTTAAGACTCGGAGAATATACCTAGAAGGTTTGATATTGAAACAGTTAATATAAACAAAGAACTGGAATCCGATGGAACAAAAAATGAAGTAGAATAAATGCAGTTTTCAAAAGGTACTAGGTACCAGGTTGTAGTAAGCGTTCTTAGTGCGATCGATATAACCATATTAGCTAACGCAGGTGTCGGTACTGGTACTGAATAATTTTACTGTATTTATTTTGATTAGAACCCATCGGCTGTTAGCGATAAGGCTCTCAATGCTTTGGCACCTGCTACACAGCACGTAGAACAGTTAATCGATGTTAATGTTCCAAAAGAATTCCTATAAACGTTAAGTCTAGTTCAATCCAAATACAATATACCTATTTATAGCCAATATCGATACATTGTAATACTTGTATCGTGCCCTTATCTGTAAAAAATACTAGAACAACCATTACTATTCGTAGGTATATTCTTATCCATTGTGTGAAAAAGAAATTCTGTTGCCCATTCCTCATCACTGTTTTAACCGTTAGTCGCTTTGTACGACAGCCGCTGGAGAGAGATTTGGGGTGGTGACAATTATATTTTGCGATATCGTCACCCCACGGCACTCCATGTCTTGTTGGACATAAAACGCACAATAAATGGGGAAGTAGACATTCTGCATGTATCTATATATAGGTACGAGGGCGGGTCAATAAATCCGTGACTTTTGGAATAAAACACAGATTTTTTGATAAATAAATCATTTTATTTTTCAACGTAGTCTCCCATGAGCACCATGCCTAATAATATCCAAATGTTATATCTTCAAATAAAAAAAAATGGCACTTAGACCCTTTAGACTTATAACCCTTCTATTATAAAAACCCACTCACCTATGAGATAATGTCCAAGCTCGCCGAGGATGTAGCCTACCGACACTAACCCGAGCACGTACCACTTGTAGACGCCTTGAAACTTCGACCAGATGCCTCCTTGAAACATTTTCGTTTATTCTGCAACAAGGGAAACAAGCGTTATTGCGATCCCAATATCGATATGAGCTGGAAATTAAACATTTGTCGAAAACTTCTTTTCAAGAATGTCCGATTGGGCGAACGGAGAATATTTCAGAAAGTAATGGTCTGTAGTAGTATCATCATCATCATCATCACCAGCCTTTTAAGCAACGAGTAATGGGCAGAAGCGTTCCTCTTAGGCCACCTAGCAGTGTACTGCTAACCTAATTATCGAAACGTGGATGTTAATTCACCTCTGCATATTCTTTCGGGGATATAGGCGTGATTTATGAATGTAGGTATAGTTGTTGGCTGTACAGATGAGTTGTGCTTATAAAAATGCAATGACCCAAATGCCGTTCATCGCAATTAGCGTTTGTACTTGCGTGCTGTCGCTATTGTCCCGCTAACGTTCAGAAGCTGAATAAGACACGGCTGTTTGTCGCAAATTGAATAATAACACAGACAATGAAAAAATAATTTATAGCTTAACTAGCTCTTCTTGAGTAACGGACATTAATTTTCCTCATCTCAAATCTAATCATCCAATAACACTTATTATATTAATTTATAGACTTACTAGCTGACCCGGCAATAATTATTTGCCCTTCATCATCACCAGCCCTTTTAATGTCCCCACTGCTGGGGCACGGCCTTACCTATGGATGGAAATATAGAATATAGGGAGATTGGGCCATAACCCACCACGCTGGCCCAGTGCGGGCTGGTGGGTAATTATGCCCTTAGGGGTATAAAAAATATCATTCGACCTATTTTCAGGCCTACCAAATACCTAAACACAAAAAGTTTCATTATTCTATTCGTTCGAATAGATTAGGCCCTTGTCTAAGACCCTAGGGAAGCTGAATAGTAACGATTGCTTAGAGAAATAAAAATATTATGTACAAAAATAAACGATGTTATTAAAAAAAAGTGTTGACTGATGTTGTCCCTTTTTTATAAATAGTGTGTGACCTTGACAGCAATCCGATTTTAAACACATCTCAAACAAAACACGTCTATATTGTAATAACAACGATAATGACTAATTCGTGTTTACATTTTAGAAAAGTTTATTTTGTCGATTTGCCTGGTTATATCGTGAACAAACATATCTATTGCAGTTAGATCTTAATAATTGTTAGATTAAATTAGGTTTTTTGTTGGTTGCTAATTGCTATTTCTTTAAAAGACTTGTTACTAATCGATAAGTAATCGGTATGTGAATAATGGAAACTACTTATGTTCTAATGACAACCTAAAAATAAGTAAAAAATAACATAAAATATACCGCACTGCCAGCTAGACTAAAAGATATCCTTATGTTAACTAAAACAATGTCAAACAGGATATAAAATTTGTACAAACATTTATAACTATAGGTCACCAGCCAGTTGTTAACAGTGGTAATTACATAAAAGAAAATTGAAGAAATTACCGACATTTATACGATATACTTATACGAATGTCCAATTCGACGATCTACCTGCGACATGTAGGAATTGATTTTTTGTTAGCTTAGATTGTTTTTTTGTTTAATTACAAAGCTGTATTACTTTTACTGCTAACCAACAAAACGAAACAACAAAGATTCCTTACAATACGTCCTTGTGCATATAACAATTAATATTGTATCTCTGTACAAAGACCCTGGTGGTTAGAAAAAGAATTTCGAAAAATTATGATCTTGAGGCGGGAAGATCATAATTAAATTCCCGCCTCAAGATCATAATCATAATTTTTCGAAATTCTTTTTCTAACCACCAGGGTCTTTGTACTAATTTTTCTAACATTGTATCTCTGATATAAATGAATACGTTTTAATATTTCACCTTTTATAACCGACATAAATTATTGAATGCACCACCATCGCTATTAATATTTACGCGTTAAAGTTATTTAACTTTAACGCGTAAATATTAATAGCGGCAGGTAATTAAATCAGCGTAATTCAAGTTACATTTCAATTTTCAATTATAACTTTATATTTAAGTACTGCCTAGTGCGAGTGTTTTTTGCTTTAGTGGGAAGAGTTCAGAGAGAGTTGGATTATATAGAACGGGGCAGGGTAGTGGTGATATATTATGACAGAATATGAAACGTTATAAAACCGTTACTTAGGTATACAAGCCATGTGGTGATGTCAGATCAGAATGCAATAGTCTCGCCCAAAAACACGGGACCTTGGGCTCTACATCTTGGACATTAATACACCGCTGCCCACCCGTTAGGGGAAAAATCGGCGCGATGTATGTATATGTGTGTAACATAATATAATTATTTTGTTTTAGCTCCACTGACAAAGACTATTCAAGACTAAAGCCGACCGTCCACTGCCAACTAAACTAAGTTAGTTTCGCATGGTTGAGCCAGTTTTTCAAACATGTTAGTAGCTTAGCTGGCATAGTTTGCGGTGGACGCATATAAAAAAAAACTGGCATAGTTTGCGGTGGACGCATATAAAAAAAAACTTATATTTTCAAAAGAATACAAACATACAGATTGTTGATAGCGCCCAAATTAGGTACTCCTGTCTTATATATGTATGAAAAACTGGCTCAACTAACTAAGTTTAGTTGGAGGTGGACGGTCGGCTTAACTCTCAACATTATGTACTGTGAAATTGGCGCGATCGAAGGATTAAATCTATTTTTGTTAATAGCGTGCGTTGATGCGAAACTTCAACGAAAAAAGTACCTAAACTTGATGCAAGGACACCTGGTTATTTTTAAATGCGGACATCATGACATGAATGCCAGAATGCAGAAATATATCATAGTCAGCCCTCATAACACGAGATGTGGCGAAAATCTCCACGGGGATTAGAAAATCCCATTAAATCCCCGAGACAAAACACTATCAAGTGGTGGAGAGAAATTTTGTCCACGTCCCGTGCTAGGCCTACAGTTTATTGGTCCGTGTGGTGACGATAGAGAAGAATACTCTACTGTCTCTACCCTAGCCTCTCTCGTAGGTGTCTTACACAGTTAAATTGATATATCTGTGGTGTCTTACAACCCCTCTACAAGGCACGACTGAGCCGAGGTCTGTTCCTTTAGAGGCACCCTCAAGCTTGTCACTCCAAGCTCCGATTCGTAGCGCCCTGCACCTGCAGTATATCTTCCCTGGGAGATGCTTACATACATATACATAAACCACGCTGATATCCCCGAAGGGGAGGCAGAGGTGAATTAAAACCCACGTTTCGTCAATCATGTTAGATCCCATGAGATGCAGATGCTTGCCGTGGAAAAATCGTCTCAAGGAGCGCTTGATTGCAAGGCTTGTGGACAAGTCTTCGCCGTTTCCAAAAAAACCCGGTAAAGGCTGTAAAAGGCCTCTAGGTAATAATACCTTAGGTTCTTCAAAGCATATTATTAGTTTGACTGTAATAAGTTATTGATTAATAAGCTTACTGTAAAGTTTTCGATGAATAATAATAGGCTCACCCCCTATTAGATGGGACTAAATATATACTTGGTGAAATTCAGCTCTGTCTACCCCTTGAGGGATTTATGATTTATGTATGTCAATATCGTGTTATTTTTTAACATTTCATTTTTAATGAATATTAACACCATGATCCCTACACAGTCTCAAATCGGTCGCAAGTTTCAAGTTATATGTACCTCTGAGTAAATTTACGAAAATTACATTGTATGTGCAATTGTGCATAGTAGATAATTTATGTTTTACTTATTAGGTCTTGATATTGTCCAAACGTAATGCGAAAAAAAATTTCATAATAATTGGAGCAAAACACAGTGTAATCGGATAAAAAATAATAATGTCACATTGTCAATATTTGATCAATAAACTTTTTGTAGATTCAATAACAAAAGGATGGGTGCTACTCCATTTAATCTGTGGTCGGTACTCGCAAAAAATCGCATTGTATACAATCTGAAGGTCCCGACCTCACTAAGTTCAGGAACAAACGCCGACACATCATCCGTGACTTCGTGCGCGCGATTTCGGACCTTATTACTTAATTGCTAAGACAGTCTTAATGCGAAGAGAGACGATGCACCTGGTTGATTGAAGAAACACAATCGGAGATGAGATCTAGGTGGCACTAGGTGTCACTTTGGTTAATTGAATGGTTTTTTTCAACAATGCATAACTACACAAGCGGATAATTATTATCGATAGTTAGCTAAGTAAAAAATTATGGGTATGCAAATGAGATTCTTTAAGCCAGAATTGTTTTGTCAACCACCCCTCTGTCTGGGTATCTAAACTACAGGATGAATTTGAAATCTGTCGACAAAATTTTACAGGAAATTTTAACCGTTATATTATCGTCATAGTAACAATTAAAATTGTAATCAAACATTAAGTAATAAAATACAAGAACGCAATTATTAGACTTATTAGTTGCAGTCGACGCACTTTGCGCGTGATTGTACTTACAGCGTTCTACTACCTAGCCGCACGCACCCGTCCGCTTAGCAGGCCGCAAATTACGAACGATTTTTTTAATTTTATTTAATATTAAGAATTCAATTTAATATTTTTCTTAAATAAATTTTATATTTAATTTTTAAAAGAACAGGAAAATGTCGATACATTTTTGTCGACTTAGATTTGTATTTAAACCTCACTAATTTAATGTTAAATAGCACTAGAACCCCCCATAAAAATTTGTCGAGACATTTCGATTTCACCCTGTAGTCTTACGAAAACTAGATAACGGAGAAATAGTTACTTATCTATTATTACATACATACCTAAATCACGCCTATTTCCTCGAAGGGGTAGGCAGAGGTGAATTAACACCCACGTTTCGCCAACTAGGTTAGGTCCCATGTAATTGGTGGCGGGCCTATTGCCATTTATCGGGCACAGAAATCGCAGTACATAGCTAGGTGGTATAAGAGGAACACGCTGCTGCCCTTTCCTCATCGCTTTAATTTAACCCTTTAGTCGCTTTGTACCGTTGAACGACACCCGCGGGACCTACCTTAATTGGCGAAAAGTGGGTGTTTAATTCACCTCTGCCTACCCTTTCGGGGATATAGGCGCGATTTATGCATGTATAATATGTAATCAATTACATATATCGATAGTAAGTACAAAATTATGCGATATACCTATGCAAAAAATAATTATTCAGCCCCGAACCCGGGACCTTTTGACCGTTAACCAGTTATGTGACCATTCGGCTAAGCCGGCCATCAAATTAGTATAGTTCTACAAGAAATTAGTTATTCCAATGTAACACAAAGTTCCAATGAAGATTGTGACCTCCAATGGAGACTCACGCGAACCATTGCATCGGCTAACTTGACAGCGACATTTAATTAATGAATGAAGCAATTTTAATTGGAATCTTTGCTGTGATTCATTGATACGGTTCAATAGATTGTGCCTCGGAAAATGTAGGAAGCATTCGTCTGAAATAGCCTTAAGCGTCGCTTGAAGTTGTCTCAATGGAGTGTTTCTTTTAAACAAGAGGATTGTGAAGCTGTAAATTTTAGCACAAAAAGCTATAACATTTTTCACCCCTTAAACATAGTCAGTCCTATTTGAATATACATATGTTGTAAATATAATATAAAACTAGGTTCGTGCGTTTTTATTTTTACGAAATATTGCTTACGATCAAAGTTTTACCATCGAAATATTATTTTTGACATAAAAACTCCCTCGAGCGTTATATATTTTTTTAATTTTACTAAACTGAATTGTTTAAAAAGAAAAACACCTGCCGCACTCAGAGACGTCAATTAACTCTAATGAGTATTTAATGTCAAAATATTCATTCAAATCTAGACCATAGAGCCGACAAGAATAGCGACTAGTTTTGAATTGTCATTTTTCGACGTTAAGTACTCATTAACGTTATTTGACGTCTCTGAGTGCGGCAGATAGACTTTGATTAGGATGTACTGAAACTAAAAGGTCCAAAATTTTCTAATTTGTAAAGTTTTAGGGGAGTGAAAACGTTATCGCTCTAGATAAGTATTCAAAAGACCCTTTACTCGCGCCGCGTATCGACACTTCACAATCCCTCTAACTGCCGCACCCAGAGACGTCAAATAACGATAATGAGTACTTAATATCAAAAAATGACAATTCAAAATTAGTCGCTATTCTTGCCGGGTCTATGGTCTAAATTTAATTGAAATTTTTTGACATTAGGTACTTATTAAAGTTATTTGACGTCTCTGAGTGCGGCAGTGAGGTTTAGAATCAACCTTAGCAATGACACATTAATAAGTATGAACACATCAATTTATTTGTGGTGTGCTTTGTTCAATTGAAACTAGCAATTAGGTCCATTAAATACCTTACAATAACAATGGTTTAAAATAGCATACATACATAAATCTCTACTTTTTTCCACGAAGGGGTAGGTAGAGGTAAATTAACACCCACGTTTCGCCAATTATGCGCCTTGTAATATTTACTATCTTTCAGACTCATAACATTGCAGTATTTTGCGAAATGGTAATAAGACGAATACCTACGACCGAAAAGAAGGTGGCAAGCCAGCCTAAGAGAAAAACTGAACAGAATTAATGTTGCACATCCCAAGCACTCTTTCCCTTCATCGTGAAAACCAAAAGTGACGAGAACACGTAGAGACACCTCTACATATTCTCTTTCATCATTTTTCTTTACAACCATTCTTCACTGTCACCTTTCCGGTGAGATGGTTTTATGAGGGAGTGGATCTCAATGACGTCTGAACGATATGAATGGAAGAGTAGAGGTGTATTGTCATAAATATACATATTAGGCACCTAAATCTTAGTATATTCTTCCGTGGTATATAAGCAACCCTGCTGCCGTTACTTATAGCTGTTTTTACCCTTAGTCGCCTTACAAGACACCAGCGGGAAAGATTGGGGGTGGTGACAAATTTATTCTGCCGTCACCACACGGCAACTAAAAAATCCAACAAACTAAAACTAGAATGCACCGAAATCCCTACACAAATCGCGTGTTCTTGCCTCGCTACGTGTGGACGCGTCCTAACAAACAATCAAACTTCATTGTTTTAATGAGTTCAGTGTTGTTTTAACACAATGGCTCGTAGATGCGTGCTAGTTCAACTGTTGACGTCAAAACCCTTTCAATAACAGATAGACTCGAGTTACTCAACTGCTGTAGGAAAATAAGGTAAAGAATTGCTGCGTAGTTAATTTAACCGCCTCTGTGATCTAGTGGTTTAGATCCTGAGGTCCCAGGTTTGATCCCCAGGCGAATACAGATTTCAACTAGGTTTGATTGAAGTCGGGCGAGTCCCACACGCGTCAGCCGCCTAGCTAGCTGCTGGTATAGTGCGTAAATGCATTCCACTCCGTCAAAAAAAAAAAGGTTTGATTGGTGGTAGGACTTTTTTCAAGACCGCCTGGTTAGCTTCTTCTTCTTCCTGCCCTGTTCCCAGTCTATCTGGGGTCGGCGCAGTATGTTTCCTCTTCCATACATATGTCAGAAGTCATCAAGCCATCCACTCCCTTTTAATTCATATCATCCATCCCACCGTAAAGGTGCTAGTGATGAATGTATGTATAGAAAAGAGACGGAACGGACCATGTCGAGAGACCTATGAACGGCGAGAGTGATTAGAATGACAACATTCCAATCCATACAGCTCAAGGTTTTGGCTTAGGTTTTACAGCCGGCCACCTGCCTGACACCAACCCTCTTTGGGTATGCTGTTGTTGGTGTTTTGCCCTCCACCATTCGGGTGCCCCAAGGTGCTTATTGGTCTGCACTGGGCAATCTCCCTGAGTCGACTTTTACGACACCCATGGGATGAGTTGGGGCTGGCCTAATCTACGTTATTTGTTCGCTCCCAGGCCAGCATAGAAGGCCATAACCGCCTGGCTAGCTACCACCACCTTATCAAAAACAGCGTTATTGTGTTTCAACAATGTGTGATTATGATAGGATAGCCAGCACCTCTGTTGTTGAGGGTTCCAGGTGAAGCTTGATTCCATCTTCGGCCCTTATTCTCACTTACCATCAGGTGAGATGAAGGTCAAGAGCTTCCCTGTTTATTAATACCCACCAATCCGCACTGGGCCAGCGTGATGGGTTATGTTCCATTCTCTCTATATTGTTCCATCCATAAGCAAGACCTCTGTCCCAGCAGTAGGGATATATTAAACGGCTGGTTATGATGATACATACATACACAAATCATGCCTATATATATCCCCGATGGGGCGGGCAGAGGCGAATCAACACCCACGTTTCGCCAACTAGGCTAGTTGCCATGTAATAGGTGGGGGTATTATTTATCGGGTACCAAAATCGCAGGTCACTGCTGCTAGGTGGCATAAGAGGAACGCTGCTGCCCATTACAGATTGTTGTCTTTACCCTTAGTTGCCATGAACGACACCTACTGGAGAGATTTGGGGTGGTGACTATTGTTTTTTACCTACTCTGCCGTCACCACTGCAATCTGGGGCATTGTATTGCAGGCCCAGCGCACAATGTCACTGCGCTAGCGAGCTCCTCTTGGGTCACAGCAGTAGGGATACTTTAAAGGGCTGGTTATGATGATAATGATAAACTCTCTCGCCAAGGGTGGCTTTGGTATTTCGCTCAGTCGTCACCACACGATGGCTCCATATCTTCGGTATGTAATCTAAATAATTGCACAAATATAGACACACGACCACAGTCAAGGTGCATGCAACACGCACTCGGACCTAACCTTCGCTAGAAGTGGGTGAAGGATGTAGCCCGAGACTGGTCACAGATAATATAACACCGGTGACATTAATCATCCAGTTCACATGTCAATTTTCGTTTTGATAGCTACATACAAGCTCATTCAGGTAACCCAAACCAGTTGTGCCGTACAATCTACCTGTTCCGGACTCTATTTCAACTAATAAACAATTGTTTATCCTAATTTGAGTCTGGCAGTAATGGTTGTTACGATATAAAACGACCTATTGCAAATAAAATAAAGAAGAAAAACTATAGATTTAACTTTAATCTGAAAAATGGTAATCTTTAATAAATCATTAAAAATACCACAGGACAAGATTTTGCCTCTGGATGCGGGCAGCGGAGGACCGATTGGCTTGGATAGGTATCCTCGTAGAAGGCCTATGCCCAACAGTGGGCGTCTCTCGGCTGACTGACTGACTAACAAATCACGCATATAATTATATGCCCAAAACCCCTTTGGGGATATAATTATAGGCGGGATTTGTTCATACTGTGATTCAATAATGTCTGTATTTTTGTCCGTCAACTACTTATATTTCCTTTTGGACTAGTTAATAGAGTTGTAGAGAATATTAATTATTACCCTTTGACCATCGCCACCTAGTTAATTGTCTGAGTGAAATTATAGAAAAAACAAACAACTCCTATGACCTTCCCTTTTAATAAAGTAAGGTTGACTAGGTTTTACATTTGATTAAAAATGAATATAGCGTAATTTAATGATACACGACGCGAACCATTGTTCGTGACTGGATCCGATCGGGACGACGATGTAGGCTGGCTTTTCAATATTAATTATGAATTATGTATTGTAATTATGGGTACATAATCTCGAGCCTGCGATTGCGTTAACTTAGCAACCTTCGTCAAGGCCGGTCATTGGATGCATATACAATTGTGACAAAAATAACGCACACATTGAACCCTATCCATGCTTACTTAGTCAAAGGAGATGTTCCAAAATGTATGGAGACTCCATACATTTTGGTGGTGGCCCATATGGGCCAGACACCATACCATATATTTGTACGCCTTTATTAAAATTGTTATTTTTGGTTTTCTTCCTATATAATACAAGTTGTTCGGTCAGCAAAGCAAATTGTATGAAATATTTGAGAGATAATTTTACTCTTTTTCGAGAGATAACTTTTATCGTTTTTTTATATCACCATAAACTATGTTATTGTTAGTTATTGTTAGTTATATGACTAAGGTAGCATAGGTAGTGTTCAGAGCGTAAGTTATTTCTGTTACATTTTGTATATCTAATAAATCGTACAACTCTAGAAAAATAATAATTAGAATTATTGCTAAAATTGATTAATTGAAATGGTTGCGGATGCGCGCCTATATTTCATAAAATTTAAATTATCAACATTGACATCAATTTATCTTTAAGATTTATATGCATTTTCGTATTTAAAAACATAAATATTTTAAAAAAGGTTAAGGATACTCATTATTACTCATAATATTAATATTGTGGTAACAGCCGCGTGGTGACGGCAGAGTAGAATACAATTGTCACCACCACAAATCTTATCCCTGGGTGTCGACTAAGGATAAATCTGAATATGATTAGGAATGGCAGCAGCGTTCCTCTTATACCACCTAGGCTAGCAATGTACTGCGACTTTTGTGCCCGATAAATGGCAATAGGCTCGCCACCTTTTACATGAGACTTGACATATTTGGCGAAACGTGGGTGCTAGTTCACCTTTGCTTACCCCTACGGGTAAGCAGAGGTGAACTGAGGGGATATAGGCGTGATTTATGTATGTATGTATATTGAATGAATGAATAACTTTTATTTTGCCAACACTAACACACAAATACATAACAAATACACAGGGCATATATATTAATATCTGCTAGACATAAAGACTGATTTCATCTCCCCCCTTCCAGAATAAATTGATGACCAACGCAAACTCGAGCTAACATAATGATTTTCCTTTAAATTAAATAACAGCTATTAAATTACCTATTAGTATCTAATACAAAAAATGCCTACAATTACACAGTTTGTTTATACGGAAACAACAAACCGGACCAATTAAAAAAATAAATTTACAACGCAATTAATTACTAAGTCTGTCTATGATTATTTATGGTCGACATTCGCCCACGACGCACTACGCCCTCGGAAGTACTAATTCCTTACGCATTTCTTTACTTAGAGGATTGTGAAGCTGTTAATTTTAGTACAAAAAGCGATAAAGCAAAGGCCGTGTGGTGACGGCAGAGTAGAATACAATTGTCACCACCCCAAATCTCTCCCGTGGGTGTCGTGCAAGCGACTAAGGATTAATCAGTGATGAGGAATGGGCAGCAGCGTTCCTCTTGTACCACCTAGCAATGTACTGCGACTTTTGTGCCCGATACTAGGCTCGCCACCTATTACATGGGACCTAACATAATTGGCGAAACGTGGGTGCTAGTTCACCTCTGCCTACCCCTTCGGGGATAAAGGCGTGATTTATGTATGTAAAAAGCGATAGAATTTTTCACCCCGTACAGATTTAAGATCCAATTTGTAAATAATAAAACTAGGTTCGTACTTTTTATTTTTATGATTTTGTGATTTCTGTATGTAGATGGATGTAGATAACATAATTGGCGAAACGTGGGTGCTAGTTCACCTATGCCTGCTGTATGTAGATGGAAAGAAGAGAAAGAGCCAACGAAAAGAAAAAGTATCAAAAACAATTGTCCTCTTAAAATTAAAACTATCACAATAAAGTTCCGATTAGCTATTCAAGTTCCCAAAAGAAATACGAAGAGTCATCTGCCTACCTTGCAGGCTAAATGGTTTTACCGGGTAGTTATCAAGGCAACAACAATATTTTCGTATTGGAAGCGGGTATTCAAATTCAGAAATCTCAAGTACATGTGACACATAAAAATATATTTAGTAGTCGCCGATCTGCACAAACATAGCACGGCTTTACTTAATTAGATATTTGCAAGTTTGAATGTATTCGCGAGCAAGTACTAAAATCTGTTTTGGTTGAAATACATTGTATATTCCTGGCCTTGCTCCCTTGTCCCTACGCCAGCATGGAGGACCATATTGACTACCTATTTTTTATTTAAATAATAGCCCTAAAAGTTCTCTTATATTTGCACAAGCAAATATAAGAAAATATGTTATACTACGTTTCGATCACTAGTAAAATTTTTCTTCTCACTGCTCTGTTCCCACGCTATCTGGGGTCGGCTCAGTATGTTTCCTCTTCTATTCACATCGGTCAAACGTGATCAAGCCATCCACTCACTCTTGATTCATATAATCTATCACACCGTAAATGTGCTCGTGATGAATTATTATATAGAAAAGATACGAACGGACCATGTCGAGAGACCGATAAACGAAGAGAGTGATTGGAATGACAACATTCCAATCCATACTGCTCAAGGTTTTGGCTTAGGTTTTACAGCTGGCCGCCTGCCTGACACCAACCCTCTTTGGTTTTTTTTTAATGATCAATAATTAAAAAAAAAATAAACTGATTAAATAATTAAAATGCCAAACACCTAATTAAACGCGAGTATTATATCTACGTAAAAGTTATTTCATTTCAAATAGCCCTAAAGTTTTACATGCACCTGTGTAAACCTAAACTTGATTGCGCAATATCAATATAGCGCAAACAAATCGCTCATTGCTTACTTTAGAAGTCGGACTAGATAATATTTACTAGTTCGTGTTTTTACCCATAGAATTTACATAAATCTATTAGCTGATAGGACTTGGTGTTTAATTAATGGCAGTTGGTACGTTTGTTAGAATTGTTTTACATTATGTACTCGTAGAACTGTATGTGAATAATAATAATATAATAATAAGAACACGAAGCTATAGTGGGACAAAAGGAGACCTTTTCATAGAAAGATGATAATTAGGAATCAAAAGAGAGTAGGTGTTTTAATGACGTCTGATGGATATTAATTGAAGAGGGACACATATTGCAAATACCCTAGATAAACTGGGAAGAGGACAGGAAGTAGAAGAAGAATTTATCATTTTTTTTAATAATCTTGATTCATGACTTGGATACATGTCCTTCAGTCGCATACATTGTAATTATTAAACATTTAGGATACAAAGATAATAAGCTGCTGCTTAATAGTAAATGGAAAAATAATCACTGATAAACGTACAAGAGTAAGAATACTATAAAATAAAAAATTAACAACACTAAAGATATTTAAATACTAAACATGTTTTATATCATCACCAGCCCTTTAATGTCCCCACTGCTGGGGCACGGGCCTTCCCTATGGATGGAAGAATATAGGGAGATTGGGCCATTACCCATCACGCTGGCCCAGTGCGGGTTGGTGGGTGTTAACGACTGCAGATGCAACCGGGACCAACGGCTTAACGTGCCTAGCGAAGCACGGAGGAACTCGAGATAATAATTTTTTGGTCACCCATCCAATGACCGGCCTTAGCGAAATTGCTTAGTTTACGAAATCGCAGGCCAAGCGCGCTGTGCCACTGCTCTAGCGTGTGTTTTATATAGACTAATGAATATATTACACAAAATTAAATCTTCTCTACTGTATTTACAATATATTTACATAAAGGTGGAAAAAAATAAGAATTTATCTTCTACTAAAGGGTTGCCCCCTCTCCTCACGCATTAAATAAAAAAACCATCGCACCACACGCCAAAGTGGAATGGAATACAATTAATTAGTCAGTCAGCCGAAGGATGCCCACTGTTGGGCATAGGCCTCCCCCAAGGATCTCCAAACCGATCGGTCTTGGCACGCATGCAGCGGCTTCCCGCGACCTTCACCAGATCTTCGGTACATCATAAGGTTGGCCGACGATATTTTATTTTAATGTATAACAATCTCTTCAAATATATAAAAATCTCGTCTAATAAAATCTAATAATATCTAATCTCGTGTGTGTGTTTGTCATTGAACTTCTTCGAAACGGCTTGGCGATTTTTATATATTTTTGTGTGTATATATTCGGTAGACCCGATATTAGGTCGTAGGCTCTTTTTTATACCTCTAGGTGACAAGGGCAAAAAAAAAAAAAAAAAAAGGTTTGCCGAGTCAGCTAGTAATTAATAATGTTGGGATATTAATTTATACCAACTAAACGAATTATAATAATCGGTCCATAATAAACATAAATCATAAACCGGACCGAGTTCTCTTCCGCGTTGCTATTTTTAGCCGAATAAATATTTATTAGAGTCGTTTCGCGTTAATCGTCCACTTCAAATTGAATTGTGTCTTTGGTTACGAATCAGGGCAAAGTTGTGCTGCTCTAGTAGGGGAAGGTGGCTGAAAACGGGCATTCTGCGGTGTAAATCTGTTTCCAAGTAGACAGATAGTAATTGGTAACTTTTAATTCCACACATTTGGACGTAATTAAGCTAGGAACATCCAACAGGGATGTTGATGAGAGACTGGTAAGTTGCCGCGAGGCATATCCCAGACTCTCCGCTCTTAAAGGGCTTGGATGAACACCGCAGTGGTTTAGTGCCACACACGCCAGTCGCCTAGCTAGATGCTGGTATGGTGCAATTTCATACATTGTCTTGTGGCGTGGTGTGATTTCATACATTGTCTTGTGGCGTGATGTGTTCATACTTGACATTAATGCCATTTTGATGACATGAGTTGATTTGAATCAACTCAGTAAAATTTCATTAATAAAGATACAGTCAGGCTCTTCAGACTACCCAAAACTGTCAAATTTCTTCAATCGATTGTCCACCTTAACTTGTTTGAGGTAAAGCACAAAGCCGATTAAGAAAATTTGACATTTTGTGGTAGTCTGACGTGCTGTTGACTGTACATTTCAAACACGATTACAACGTGCATTTAAAAGCTCAAAGACAAGGAAAAAAGTTTGCACAGCCGACTGCCTCTACATGGTTCGTTAAATAAATGGGAACTTTACATTCAAGGTCTAGGGCCCGCTTTTTTTAGTTGAAACGTAAAGCCGCTCAGCAGAACCGCCGCTGCATCGCAGGTCATTATCCGTTGCAAACTAAGGCTGGGTACACACAAATACAAGGTCGAGGTCACACAGCTTTCGTTATTTGCTTATGGTTCCCTTCGTTAGTTGCTTTGCTTATGCTTATGTTGATACTAATGCTATTTATTATATTATGATAATACTACGGCTACACTCCGACTCGTAGCGCACTGTGGCTCTCCGCGACAGTATAAATCTCCACCCGGGAGATGCCGTCCACCCATGGGGGATGCCTGTGGGGTTAGCACGAGAAGTGGACAAAATCTCTTTCCACTACTTGACAGTGTGGAGAAATTTTCTTATCCCCGAGGTGATTTTGTCCCCGTCTCGTGCTACGGGGACTGCTGTGCAGAAATCTTCCCATGGAGTGCTCGATTGCAAGGACTAGAGGGCAAGGTCTTCGCCTCAAAAAATCCGGTAGACGGTGTTAAGGCTTGTAGGCCAACAGCTAAGGTCCTTAAAAAATTGTAGGCGAAAATTTGTGTTCGCGTTGTCACGATAAAACCTCGTGTTCGATCTACTAGGGGGAACTAGAAAAAAACGATAATATACTAGAAAGTCGCAGTCTACAGCTAACTGCACGAACTTTGTCGCGATCAAACGCTCTGATGTGAGGCAATTTACCGACACCCACGCGAAAGGCATTGGTGTTCGCGGTGATGATTTGCGATAGAGCTAATTTTTTGGCCAGACATGTCGCGACAACGCAAATCTTCGCGTTATTGCGATAGTGTGGGCGTGGCATTAGAATCCTAGTCGTGTGCTTAAGCATAAGCTTAAGGGTTAAATGTGGACATCACGCGGCAGTATTAGTTTAATAATACTGATGTGCGACTTTAAAAATATAATAATTTTGCCGCGTGGCGACTACAATTTCTATCCTTGTCTCTCTCGTGGGTACCCTACAAGCTGACTTAGGGTTAAAACAGTGATGAGAAATGAGCAGCGTTTCTACCAAGCAATATACTGCAATTTACGTGCCCGATATGTCGCAAATAGGCTCTCTCGATAACCTGGAACCTAACATAATCTACGTCATAGGCCGACAAAACTTGTCAAATTTGTCAAAAATGTGACAGTCAGATTAATCTTGATTAGGGAGAAAGTGCTAAATTCATTGCTAGACTTAGGGCCTGTTTCACAATCGACAAGTAAGTTCGAAGTATATTACTTTACAGTTCAATTGACATATGTTTCATATTACAACTGTCAAATGATCTGCGAAGTAAGCTATTTTAAACTTACTTGTTGATTGTGAAACAGGCCCTTAGCCTATTTAGGCCCATTTCCATTGTCTAGAGTTTTTTCGGGCACTCCCATTTATCTATTTGATGCCATGATTGCTTTAGGATTTCGCTAGGGTTTCATAGCGTAATTTATGTATGTAATGTAAATGGAAGAGCCCTAAAATCTATGCTGTTTTCGAGGCAACATTAACAGGTCGTCTTACATGAATCATCATAAAGTTTTTGCCTTTTGCTAGTGCTTATAGTGAGAGCTACTCCTTATATCCTACTAGACCGCTTGGTAAGTTGTATGCGGTAGAGAAACAAAAAAATTGCACATCATTAAACAGGATTCTAAAATAAATAAAATCTCTTTACCCTAATCTTCTCTCAAATATTGGGTACCTACTACCAGCAAACATCAGCATGGTATGTATCTTCATATAAGTATGTCCACGTTATAGACCTTATTGCAACCTTAAACGGTCAAAAAATAAACGACCGGGAACTTCCCTGTATTGTACTTACCTCAGCAAGACTAATTCGGTAATTAATATCTAGTGCCTATTTGCATACCGCCATTTGCCTGTCTGAATTTAATTAATTATAAACCAATTTTATGTTAAAATAAAACATGTCTCGATTGCTCTGCATTAAATTGTAGATAAGTAAGAAGTATGTACAGTGTAAATAAACGAGTTGTTCATTTGCCGCGTAATAATCTCAATACGGAAATCCATTTCAGTTGTGTTATAATTCTTACTTGTTTTAAAAGATAGCAAATGTAGAAACTTTACATATTATGAATATTTAAATCATTGAATGTCATAAAAATGAGGAAAAGAGTAATGCAAATGGATGTTAGTGGGTGGAGGGGAAAGGACTCAAGATACTCTGTGACCGGCCCTGTGAATGTCATAAAAGTTAGACAGTTGAAATTACAAATGACAGAAAGCTCTTTTACCCCCGAATACAGAAACGCTACTCCAAGTTTGAGTTCTGCTTAATATTTAATTATTGACAAAATTTACGTTTTTCCATAAAAATTCTGACAGGTCTTTACTATTTACTAAACTTTTCCACTAAACTTTTTAAGGTGTGCTCAAAATTTGAGTAGCCTTTCTGTATTCGGGGTAAGTTGCCATTGCGACCCCACGGGCTGTGAAAAGAACTACACCCCGTCCCATTCGCACGCTGGCGTCACCACACAGCTTTATATGTTAAATACAAATAAAGGATGTATGTTTTACATATAAAATACCGATCATCCACATACGTACGTTAAGTTGATGGCATTGACATGCACTATAAAAAAAATCTATATCTAGAAATCTTTGGTGATAAATATTGCGAAAACAAAATTATAATTTTCTAAGGCTAAATCAATTATGAAATTTTTAATATTGGTGTATTTTTTACATTTACCTACACGATGCTTTGGTTACGTAAGCATTTATAGATTTATCGATTACTTTACTATTAATTTTCAAGGCGATGTTATAGGAAGTTTTCTGATTTATCGCTAGTTAACTGTTTACAATTGCTTGAGTAAACGGTTAATTGTAAATAAAATTCAATTAAGTTAATTTAATAAATAGGATATTCCTTTATTATCCATAGAAGAAGCCTAATTAAATTCAATAACTGATGATCTATAATGTAGCAAATTGACTTTTTCATCGATTAATGTTACTTACTTTTATTCAATTGAATAGAGACAGGATAGATAGTTTTAGATATTTTTTTTTCAATCCACTTTGTTCTTTACCTCAGAAACCTAAAGTTGACAATAGATTAGAGATGTTTAATAGATTTGTATACATAGTATGACGATTTTTTTACTGCACTCGAGACGACTATATTGCGCTATATTGCTCCTTGAATATAAAAGAGGCATAAATCTAAAACGCTTTTCCTTAAAAAAATAAGTCTAACTGCCGCACTCAGAGACGTCAATTAACTTTAATGAGTATTTAATGTCAAAAATTTTCATTCAAATCTGGACCATAGACCCGGCAAGAATAGCGACTAGTTTTGAATTGTCATTTTTTGACGTTAAGTACTCGTTAACGTTATTTGACGTCTCTGAGTGCGGCAGTTAACGATATAAATATTGAATGCACAATATTCCGAATAAATTTTTGAGTTATGATAATAATGAGCGATGATGTTTGTCTTGGCACAGAACAAAATATTGTCTGATTTCTCGTAACATTCTGCCACAGATCTTATTACGATAGGGAAGGAAATCGACCCATTCTGTAACAAGTTCTTTGTTCAATAAATTGAAAAGTCGGTGTTTAGCATTTGAACATCATAACGAACTCGCTACAAAAACGTTCGTATAAGGAAACACATCTTTTTTTATAGAGAAATGAGATTATGATTTTGATTTGATCATTACAAATATCAATGTTAGAAAAATGTTTACAAAGAAAATTGTGTTTGGAGAAAGTTCGAAAAAGCTTTGCCCGGATTGCACAAGTCCGATACCCTTAACACAATTTTATGAGACATAAAAATAAAATTTCCAAATTTACTTATTGGCGCCTTATTCTGTGACGCCGTCCATCCTTTCACTTGTTCTAGTTCATGCATGAAGTTCAAGGTTGTTTGTCGTACTGCACCAGTAGGTCTAGCGCGGGCCGTGGACAAAATCTCTCTCCACCAATTGACGGTGTCTTGTCTCGGAATTTACTGGGAGTTAGAGCAAGAGGAAAATATTTTCTATTGCCCCGAGGAGATTTTGTCCAAGTCCCGTGCAACGGCGCAGGCATGCTTGCACATTCCTACGTCTTGACCACAGAACACAAAACGAAATGTTCTGTGGTCCATACGAAGATTCAAGAAGATTGTATTGTGTTCTATTTTACCTAATAAGAAATAAAATAATCATTATATAATTAACTCTCATAGCGCGCTTTGCCTGCGATTGCTTAAACTAAGCAATGTTCGTTAAGGCCGGTCATTGGAAGGGTGACCAAAATTTATTATCTCGAGTTCCTCTGTGCTTCGGAAGGCACGTTAAGCCGGTGGTCGCGGCTGCACCTGCAGTCGTTAATGCCCACCAACTCGCACTGGGCCAGCGTGATGGGTTATGGCCCAACTCCCTATATTCTTCCATCCATATGGAAGGCACGTGCCCCAGCAGTGGGGACATTAAAGGGCTGGTGATGATGGTGTGATGATAATTAACTCAGCAATAATCAGTTAACATTGTTTATCTTTAAAGAGAAATAAAACAATAATATCAGAACTTTGAAAACATGAAACAGATAAATTGGTAAAAATTCACTAGGTTTGTCTTCGTAAAATGAAATAATAATTTATTTTATTATTTATTAAATAGCAATTATAATTTGTGATAGTTGGTGTTTTTTCAATTGTCAATTGTTTACACTTAGCCTGCGAAGTAACTAATTTATTAAAGGCCATGCTTTGTATCCAATGAACAGGTATCCTGAAAGAAATAATCCTTGTGCCTTTGTGGTTTAAGCCATTTGTTAACTTCGTAACTCTCATTTACATTATTAATTTTATTTAATTTATTTTTGCCATGTAATATTCATTGTATAGTCGTAAATATAAATAGCTATATAATTTTTCTCATGTAAGAAAAAATGTGCATTTATACATTATGTTACACAAGGATGTGACCAAGACCACTAAAGAAATTATAATCAATTAAAAATAGTTTTTCATATTTAGTTAATTATTGTTTTATTTTTAAATAAAAAAGTACGCAGCTTAGAACCGAAACACAATAGCACACATACTGTACAGTCGACAGCACGCCAGACTAAACAAAACTGTCAAACATTTCCAATCGATATTCAACCGTAACTGGTTTAACATAACTGTCAAAATATGACATGCTGTAGTAATCTGCTGTGATGAAAGTACAAATAATGATGGTTGTATAAACACTAAACTAAAACACACATTAGGTTCTTTAAAAAAAAAACAAAAAATTGAAAATATTAACAAAAACTTTTTACACAAATACAGACTAAACACTCACCCAAAGATTGCTTCTTTATGGATACACACTTTTCGCTACATGCAACACTGGCACCGCCAAATTCGCGCGCTTTCCGTTCGTTCGACTACAAACTTTTCGGAACTTCGAACTTTTCCGCTAACTCAATTATGCTACAACCTCTAACTTGGTTATAGGTTGCAACAAACGCGTGCGACTGGCTGGTCACCTAGCCAGCTACTAACCCAGCCCAACTCCAGGCCAACCTTGAAAGCTACTGAAAGCCACGCTAGGCATTCTTGAAGCTAATTAGATCAATCGTTCGTGTCGGTCCTTCGTTTTTGTAAAACCTAATAGTGTCAACTTGCGCGAACTATGGTTGGTGTTCGCGGAAACTATTAATATCTGGCCAATGTGACGGCTTTATTGGCGAAAATTCTCAGTTTTTTTTTCTTTTTGCGTGTTATGCAATTAAGGAGCTCGCTAGCGCAGTGGCACAGCGCGCTTGGCCTGCGATTGCGTAAACTAAGCAATTTCGGTGAGGCGAAACGGATGGATGGGTGACCAAAAAATTATTATCTCGAGTTCCTCCGTGCTTCGGAAGGCACGTTAAGCCGTTGGTCCCGGCTGCATCTGTAGTCGTTAGTACCCACCAACCCGCACTGGGCCAGTGTGGTGGGTTATGGCCCAATCTCCCTATATTCTTCCATCCATAGGGAAGGCCCGTGCCCCCAGCAGTGGGGACATTAAAGGGCTGGTGTTGCAATTAAAACCTTTTTTGATTCAAATAATTCGAATCAATAATCATTAACACTTTGGCTGTCTCAATTTTGTCGGTAATTCTTTAAGAAAGTAGTACCTATTTAGCACATTAAAAAATCATTATTTTTATCACTCGATAGCGCAGTGGCTGAGAGCGCTCGGTCTGCGATTGCGCAAACTAAGCAATGTTCGCATAGACCGGTTATTGAATGGGTGACCAAAAATATATATTCTAGAGCTCGGGAGTAATGTTAAGCCGTTAGTCCCGGCTGCATCTGCAGTCGTTAATACCCACCAATACGCACTGGACCATTGGGGTGAGTTATGGCCCGTTCTCCCTATATTCTTCAATGCATAGGGACGCTCTGTGCCCCAGCAGTGGGACATTAAAAGGGCTCGTGATGATAATGATATTCCCTCAGTAACGAAATGAGGTCAACACTTTTATTAAAACCTCAAACTCTCTTTCTTTGCATTGATTATAACATACATACATACATAAATCACGCTTGTATCCCTGAAGGGGTAGGCAGAGGTGAACTAGCACCCACGTTTCGCCAAATATGTTAAGTCCCATGTAATAGGTGGCGAGCCTGTTGCCATTTATCGGGCACAAAAGTCGCAGTACATTGCTAGCCTAGGTGGTATAAGAGGAACGCTGCTGCCCATTCCTCATCATTGATTTATCCTTCGTCTACACCCACGGGAGAGATTTGGGATGGTGACAATTGTATTCTACTCTGCCGTCACCACACGGCTTGATAAGAATACCGTGGAAAATTAATAATTTTTTGATTCATCACTTAATTATCTCTTATTAATTCTCCTATATAGTTTCACACTGGATTCACGTCCAATAGATAAGAGTGGAAGAAAAAGACATGTTGTGCTGATTCTAATAAGGGCCTGTTTCAGAATCAAAAAGTAAGTTCTGAGTAGATTAATTAGCAGATCATTTGATAGTTGTAATATGAAATGAATGGCAATTGAACTGCAAAGTAAGCTACTCAGAACTTACTTGTCGATTGTGAAACAGGCCCTTATAGTAGGATAAGAGCAGGGAAAAGAAGAAGAATTCTCCTATATTAATCTGTAGGTCCAAAATAAAACTTATTAAAGTGTGGAGTGGAATATTGTCGTTTTGCATAAAGACTTTCCTGGGAGTATCTTTTTGATTAGAATGTTTTCCAATTTCTTGCATTGAGCAAGCAGAGAAAGCTGACATTATAAAAACCTTTCTTTCTGAATCTATGAATATTTAATTAGCTAATTACACAAGTTTATAGAGAAAAACAAGTTTTGGTGTTACGTGTTATTAAACCCAAATTTTTTGGTTATTTTGATTTGTTTGAATAATTTTACTATTTAATTAAGAAAAAAAGCTTAATAATTTTTTTTTACGGAAATTACTATCGAAATTGCGTGAGATAGTTACGCCTTTATACTTACAGATTTGTTTCGACTTAAAAACTATGAAACGTCTAATGGACCTCGATTTGATGGACTGTAGGTTATTGTAGAGCACTTCGTAACCTCACCTATCTTTTTATAATATGCGGACGTGGAAATTGAAATTTTGAATTGTGACCGAATAAAAAGTGTCCTAGTATCGCTGTGAAACCGAGATCAGTCACGTATCTTTAATCCTTTATTTGCAACGATGAGAAGTCGGGTTTTTTACCGCATCTTTTTCTTTCGATTACAGATACCTACTGGTAGCGGAAAACAGTCTTTCTTGTTTCGCTTTAGTTTAGGGGAGTGTAGAGCTCGACGTTGCATTTATTAACAACTGTAGTTTAATCTATTTTTAAATTGATTAGGTAGACTATATTGACTTAAAAAAAAATTAAAATTGAAATAATAGTACAAAGAATACTGTGTTTGAAAAAGTTCGAAAAATTATAGTCTTCCCGCATCAAGACTATAATTTTTCGAACCAATGTACAGTACAGTTACAATAGGTACATTGGTACTAATTCCATAGTACCAATGTACCTACTGTAACACCAATTAACCTATGGAACGCAATAAAGTATTGAGTATTGAACTTTTTCTAACTACAATATTCTTTGAGTAGAGCCACACAGTTAGACAATTGGCATAAAATTTTAATTTACAAAGAAAAACATTGATACATTATTGTCTTGATGCGGGAATCGAACCCGCGTCCTCCGCAATCCATGCTGCTGCCTACTATATTCACCCTTACTGCTGCTTCTGACTTTTTCGTGCCACTATTACCTATTAAATAAATAATAGGTAATCCTAATAAGCTCAGCGTGGTGACGGCAGAGAAGAATACAATTGTCACCATTCCAAATTTCTCCCGTGGGTACGTACAAGGCGACTAAGAATAAATCAGTGATGAGCAATGGGCAGCAGCGTTCCTCTTGTACCTACCACCAAGCAAAGTACTGCGACTTTTGTGCCCGACAAATGGCAATAGGCTCGCCACCTATTACATGGGACCTAGCATAATTGGCGAAGCGTGGGTGCTAGTTCACCTCTGCCTACCCTTTCGGGGATATAGGCGTGAATTATGTATGTGTGTATACTAAGCTCAGTATTCTGTTTAACTGTTAAAGTTAGGTGGTGTTTATGACAACGGAAGATCAAATAGCGAGAGTTCCATTCTACACTGTCGTCACCACACGGCGTAGCAGAATAAAGCGAGTTTCACACATGAGTTTTTGTTGCATTCCCTTTTCTGTTCAACCTAGTGTAGTTAGAAAATCTATGTGTAACTGCCGCACTCAGAGTACTATACTACTCAATGAGTATTTAATGTCAAATCAAATCTAGACCATAGACCCGGTAAGAATAGGGACTAGATTTGAATTGTAATTTTTTGACATTAAGTACTCATTAAAGTTAATTAACGTTTCTGAGTGCGGCAGTAAGACTTTACCGATAATGTTGATAGAGCACCTGTTAGCAATTATATCAGTTATGCACGCTTTATTGTAATATGTACTTGATCATAGGAAGTTTACGCCTGTATTGGATAAACGCATAAAATTGATATCATACAGGGAGACGTGTCAATAAGTATTTCTAGGTAATTCAATTCAATGTTTTATCGATACACACTGCTTGTTAAGATCTCAGTTTTAACACTTATCAAATGGACATCATAATGGACTCTATATTGATAAAAAAGTTTATTTGCGGTAAATACAACTATAAAGTAGTCATAAAATAGTTTGTGTTTATAATAAAACAACTTTTACGGATAAGACTCGCGTATAATTTGGTGTTTGGCATATTAATTATTTCGATCACTTTACAGTGGCCGTGGTCACGGGGGGACTGCCACTGTAAAGTGATCGAAACGTCGGGTTAAATAATTAATATGCCAAACACTAAATTATACGCGAGTCTTATCCGTAAAAGTTGTTTTATTTCAAATGTGTAGTGCTCGTGCAAATACAAGAAAACATTATGGTGTTTATAAGTTTTTTATAATTCGTTTAAAAAAAATAAAGAGGCCTAGGCTTTTCATTGCGCGTTTAACCACGGAATTGTGACCATTGTTATCAGTTAAAATAATAACAAATACTGATATTTTAAATGCTTTTAACTGTCTTCTTAATATGAAAGATTAATATGGGAAAACCATTTGCGCCATTTTTGTTCACTGCAACAATTAATTACAATAAAAATTCCGTTACACATAAATGGTTGGTACTTAGAAGCGCCTATGCCCATTGCCCATGCAGGACACAGAAATGTATAGAGTCTGTATTCTGAGTACATTTTTTGGTCATGATTGTATCGTTTTGGAATTGAATTGTGTGAAAGACAAGGAATATTTAATACACTTATTATGGTCTTCCATAAAAAGTGTATGATGTAGTTCATAATTAAAATAAAAGTGCCTGTGTGTATTTTACTCCTTTCTTGAATGATAATAAATATTTATTTATCTAAAATATGTAATTTTATGCATCAGAGGTGTTAAACTTTAATAAAAATTACCAATTTTAAATTACCCTCTTTTTCGGAATATAACGATACATACATACATATATAAATCACGCCTATATCCTCGAAGAGGTAGGCAGAGGTGAACTAGCACCCACGTTTCGCCAATATAACGATAGAGAACGATATTATAGATGTAAACGAAAAATATTTCAAACTTATATAGCAACACTGGTAAGCAAATCCTTAATCATTTCTGCTCAGACCGTTGCCCATGAGAACCACCGTTTACTCACTTTTATGTGACCTATTTCCAAACATCTAGCTGCCCCACTCAGAGACGTCAAATAACTTTAATGAGTACTTAATGTCAAAAAATCTCATTTAAATCTAGACCATAGACCCGGCAAACATAGCGACTAGTTTTGAATTGTCATTTTTTGACATTAAGTACTTATTAACGTTATTTGACGTCTCTGAGTGCCGCAGCAAGAGTTTCAATCCTTTTTAGTTTTATTCTCTTCAGCACAAAATGTTTATGAAAATATTTTGCCATATACATCAGCATATTTTATGGCTAAATATTTTCTTTACTCCACGCTTTGCTCTGTTCTGGCTTCTTATCTATAACAGACAAGGTACTAATTCCACACAATATTTATAAGATAATGATTGCTTTCATCTAAGGGCTAGTATGTGGTTGCAACATGTACGGAATTGGTATAAAAATATGCCTTATTATATAGGATATCCGGTTTATTAACAATATCACTTACAGCCTACGTGTATGGTAAGAACTGTAATAACTAGATACAAAGTAAGTTTTCTGATTGACCGTGTATATGTCACAGTAAAATTGTAAATACCGTTAGATAAAAATCAATCTCCCAAGATTGTGAACTGTGGAAGATACACCAGGGGATCGGTTCTTGGGGATCGGACCGGAAAAATTTGAAAAAATGTGATCCGTAACAACACATACATACATACATAAATCACGCCTATAACTCCGAAGGCAGAGATGAACCAGCACCCACGTTTCGCCAATTATGTTAGGTCCCATGTAATAAGGTGGCGAGCCTATTGCCATTTATTGGGCACAAAAGTCGCAGTACATTGCTTGGTGCAATGGTATAAGAGGAACGCTGCTGCCCATTCCTCATCAGTGATTTATCGTTAGTCGCCTTGTACGACACCCACGGGAGAGATTTGAGGTGGTGACAATTGTAGGTATTCTACTCTGCCGTCACCACACGGCATCCGTAACAATGTATCTGTTAACTTCTATGAAAGCACAACTTACCTACTGGCAACTAACTTGTTTGTTTTTTGTTCATGTTCTAATCTAAATATCGAGAAATACATACATAAATCAGCCCCATTAATACCCGAAGGGATAGGCAGAGGTGTTATCCACGTTTTGAAAATTATGTTAGGGGGCGAGCCAGTTGGGGTGCGAAGTTCCGAGACCTCCACGTGGTGCACCCTGGGCAACGTCTGTTCGATGGGTCGGAGCGGCACTGACTTTCCGGGCAGACGGCTAACTTCGGAACGGGGGAGGGACCTTCGGGTCGATGGTGGTCTCCAATGGTGGTGCCGGAAGAGGCAGCGCTGGCTGGTCGATGCGAGAGCCTGGTGCCTACACGTTGGCGTCGGCTCACCACCTAAGACGTGGTGTTTGCGGCGTCTTCCGGATGGTTCGCCTTTGGTAGGGGGCCAAAGCGTAGACCATAGCTGTAGGCGGTGCAGTAGTGGTTCGAGCAAATAAAACCAAGAGAACCAAGGAAAAATCACAAAACTATATTTTAGTTAAAAGCCGGTGGATTCACAAAGATTTTTGCACACAAGAGGAGCGTGGGCGTGCGCGGGCTCGCGTATTTAGACTGATTTTGTGTTTTAACTGACAGGTAACTGCCGCCCTCCCACGCCCGCTGCCCCCTCACATTCCTAGTCATCGTTAAATAATTTAAAAATACCCACAAATAACAAATGCTTAACAAATGTTTTTTAAAGTTTAGACTGTTAAAACGCGTCGCTTACACGCCCCACCCCAGTGTTGCTAGCAGCACTCATCAGCCAACGGCACCCGAGCGACGCGTGCAGCGGATCTGGTAAGTATTCCACATTTTGTTTTAATTTTCACCATCCTGACTCGTCCATCCTTGCCGGGGAATACCTCTTCAATCAAACCTTTTGGCCATACATTTCTGGGCCCATCTGGATCGACCACAAACACCAAATCTCCAATTTGTAGTGGTCTCTGTTCCTGGTTCCATTTCTTACGTGGCAAGAGATCGGGAAGGATTTCTCTCACCCATCTATTCCAATACATGTCGGCCAGACGTTGCGAAATTCTCCATTGTTTTCTTAGGAACAAGTCAGAGTTATCATACTTTCCGATCTGTGGTAGATTGGAGGATGTCCCTATCAGAAAATGGTTCGGTGTCAGAGTTTCCATGCTATCAGCCTCCACGGAGACGCAAGATAGCGGTCTACTGTTGACAATATTTTCTACCTCCGCTAATAGTGTATTGAGGGTTTCATCACGAGGAGCTCTTTCTTTGAGTACTATTCTTAGTGACGTCTTTACACTTCGTATGAGCCGTTCCCATGCCCCACCCCAATGTGGGCTCGCAGGGTATAAAAGTCCATTTTGTGCCATGATTTCTTGCTTCATCCTTCATGACTTGCTCATCTAAGTCCTGTAAAGATTTTTTTAATTCCGTATCAGCTCCTTTCAAATTTGTTCCATTGTCGGAATACAGATTTTGTGGCCATCCACGTCTTGCAGCCATCCGTCGCAGAGCCATGATCAAAAAAAAGTAAGCGTTAGTCAAAAAAAAGTAAGCGTAAGTAAGCGCCAGCGTGTAAGCGACGCGTTTTAAAAGCATTTGTTAAATATTGTATAATAGTTACATACAGATTAATTATTGTTATTTGTAGGTATTTTTAAAATTATTTAACGAGGACTAGGAATGTGAGGGGGCAGCGGGCGTGGGAGGGCGGCAGTTACCTGTCAGTTAAAACACAAAATCAGTCTAAATACGCGAGCCCGCGCACGCCCACGCTCCTCTTGTGTGCAAAAATCTTTGTGAATCCACCGGCTTTTAACTAAAATATAGTTTTGTGATTTTTCCTTGGTTCTCTTGGTTTTATTTGCTCGAACCACTACTGCACCGCCTACATTTGGTAAATTTAACGCTGAGTTTCATCCGGGCCCCTTTTGACACCACTGTTGAAGACGTGTGTGAGGCCGCGTCGGGGCACTTGCCCGGCGGTCACCAGGTGGAGGGCTGCGTCGGGGCGTCTGCCCGGCAGCCGATAGGTGTTGGCCGCGTCGGGGCGTTTGTCCGGCGGTCGGCAGTTTTCTCCAGTGGCGGGCGCGGCTCGTCGGCGGGTGGAGTGTGCGGACTTGTGCTGGGAGCTGAGCAGTGAGTGACAGAGCCCTATGTAGAGGCACACCACACGATGGGTATGTCCACCGCCCAGTGCCGCACAGTGTCTTGGGCAGGTCCGATGCATCGCCCGCCGGGGGATCGCGATCGCCACTGGAGGAGACGGCAGGACGTAGCGGTCGTGTCGGGGCGTTTGTCCGGCGACCGGGGGGTGGGACCACGTCGGGGCTTTTGTCCGGTCACATATCCTAACGGATGACCCCGGATGGCTGCCATAGTGTGCTTTGGCTGGATATGCCCGGAGAGGATGTTTAGTGGTGTAGTGGGGGAACGCCTCTACCCCGAGTCCCACATACCTCTGTAGTTGCACCGTACTGCAGGGATGATGCGTAAATGCAGTTTACCTCTCCGCAAAAAAAAAAAAAAGGGGGCGAGCCTGTTGCCATGTATCGGGCACGTAAATCGCAGTGTATTGCTGGGTGAGGTAAGAGTGGGTGACGCTGCTACACATAAGGCCCTGTACACAAAATTGCGATGCGACATCACATCGTAAAAATCTGCGAGCACGCACGCCGCCGCATCTCGACAACTTGCGAATTGACTCGCATCACGTATTCATTCAATTTCATTCTTCTATGTTTCGCCTTGCCGCACTAAATAGCTTCGCAACAATTTACGATGCGTTGGCGCCAATTCGCAGTTACGACATGTGTACAGACGGCTCTTACTCATCTCTGTCCTAATTCTAACTGCCGCACTCAGAGACGTCAAATAACGTTAATGAGTAGTTAACGTCAAAAATGACAATTCAAAACTAGTCGCTTTTCTTGTCGGGTCTATGGTCTAGATTTGAGTGAACATTTTTGACATTAAATACTCATTAAAGTTAATTGGCGTCTCTGAGTGCGGCAGTTACTCTTAACTCTTATCGAGAAATAATCCGTTGCATGTTAGGTACGCATACACAATCTCTTTGCGTTTAGATCTTACTCATTTACCACAACCAGAATTCAAACCCGGGACGTCTTGAAATATAGCAAGATTTAATTAAAAGAGTTTTTCAATGTAGCACCCCAAGCAACAAATACAGGCGATATCGCTTACATAGTTAAGGTCATCGGCGCGAAACATTTCTGCCGCCACCGGAAATCGAATCTAGATCTCCGTGTCGGTCAGGAAGGTTAAATAGCTAATATTAATCCGCATAAAACACGGTGAAACAATCTAGCTAGGTAGTATATTAATCACGGCAGTTACGGGAAAAATACATACATAAATAAATCATCATATATCATAGTAGGCAGAGGTAAATAAACACCCATTTTTCGCCAATTATGTTAGGTCCCTTGTAATAGGTGGCGAGCCTATTGCCATTTATCGGGCACAAAAGTCGCAGTACATTGCTAGGTAGTATAAGAGGAACGCTGCTACCCATTCCTCATCACTGTTTTATCCTTAGTCGGCTTGTACGACACCCACGGGAGAGATTTTGGGTGGTGACAATTGTATTCTACTCTGCCGTCACCACACGGCATAATAAAGAGTGCTTTGCTAATATCGGTGTCGTACAAGGCGACTAAGGGTAAAGACAGCAATGAGTAATGGGCAGCAGCATTCCTATGGTACCATCTAGCAATATAATAGGCTCGCCACCTATTACATGGGACCTAGCTAAATTGGCGATAAGTGGGTGTTGATTCGCCTCTGCCTACCCCTTAGGGGTAGGCAGAGGCGTTGCGTGAATTATGTATGTATGTATGTACTCTTTATTATATCGTATTGGCCTTAAAGTTGGTAATTAATAATACAATGCAATGTCAAGATCTCGATCGACATTATCAATTGACGTAATAAAATCTCAATACGACCTTCGGTTAAGGACACAGAATGGACAAGTGCAGAAGATAAACTCCATCTGTCATCCAAGTGCAGAACTTAATTTTTCTGTCAACTTTAATTTTAAAAAATAATCATATTTATGTTGTTTCTTTTTAATCATATATATAACATATTTATTATGTTTAAGGCAAAGAAAAAGAACTTCTTCGAAGGTTTCTGACCTTTTATTTTTTGTATTACTTATTTTTTCTAACTGTTATACATAAATACATAGATCACGCCTATATCACCGAAGGGCTCGGCAGAGGTAAATTTACAGCCACGTTTCGCTAATTAGGTTAGGTCCCATAAAATAGGTGGCGAGCCTATTACCATTTATCGGGCACGGAAATCACAGTACATTGCTAAGTGGCATGCCAGGAATACTGCTGCCCATTACTCATTGCTGTACGTCTTAACCCTTACTCGCCTTGTACTACACCCACGTAGAGATGGGGTTGGTGACAATTGTATTCTGCTCTGCCGACACTACACTATTATTTTCAAATAATATTGACCGTGAGGTGTAATTAAGCAGGAAACCACATTGTTACTCTAATTTTTTTATAGATTTAGCAAAACTCATATTACAAACTACAACGAAAACATATCACGTAAAGTGGAAAAATGTGGGTTGAGTCAAGCATGCTTCGCGACAACTTATTTTTCTAACAATTTTCCTGTAAAGCAGTTAAAATTGTTGCTTCATTAATTTTATACATATACGGCTCTCAGTCCTATTGTTTGTCTAGTTGGTTAATGAGATTGGTGTGTAGACCTTTAGTTTCAACAGCAGCTTTAGTTTATTTTCACAGGGAATCATCTCATGGAATTTGTGAAATAACCCACCGCAATAATATTTTCTTTAAAGATTGCCGTTAAATACTAAATGACCTAACACCTCAATACGTAACCTGCATATTATCGTAACGATACAGCGATAGCAATCAGCGAGCGAAGTGATCCTTCTGTATCTTTCTACTCTGTGGTCATCGTTCAGAATGAATAGGCTTATTTCGCGTGAAGTTTATTAATATTCAAAACGAACAATTTTATTTTCCAATTGATGGACATTTTTCACAATAGGGACGAGGTTGCCGATAATAATTTATTTATCCAGGAATTTAATCCTTTTTACTTGGTGTAAATCCACAAAATTATTGTCTTATATTATAAGTAATAGACGAATCAAAATAGTCAAATAAATTATCAATCAATCAAGGCCGGAAACCAAATGAGGAGTTCGATACTGTAGTAGCTTAGCGCGTTCGGCCTGCGATAGCGTAAACTAAGCAATGTTCGTTAAGGTCGGTCATTGGTTGGGTGACCAAAAATATCTCAAGTATGCTCAAAATATATCTTGAGTTCCTCCGTGCTTCGGAAAACACGTTAAGCATTGGTCCCGTCTGTGCCCCAGAATGGGCTGATGATGATGATGATGATGATCCCTCAAATATAATTTTGTTGAACAAATCATTAGGAGTTAGGGACCTTTCTTTCTAGAATCCGACATTAGACGACTGGTAAACCTGATGTGATGATGATGATGGTGGTAAAACTGATCAACTAAACAGCACAGAGAATAGGCGAAGCAAAAACAGGCTTAATAGTAATTAATCAGTAATAGACACGCACATTGTCTGAGTCACAAGGCCGAAAAGTTTAAATTGTACTTTCACCAGTTCACTTCCTAGTGTTTCTAAGGTCTACATTAAAATTTGTTGATGAAATTAAGCATGGCCGCGTCTTTTTCGGTTTTTTCGTCGTGCTCGTCGACATCTTCCGCCATCTTTCCCTATTCTTTGATAGTAGAAGAGTAGAGAAAAAAAATAGAAGAAATTGATGTTGTCATAACTTAGTACTGGTTTTGTATTTGCTAGTTTTAAGAGTAAAATTAACACAAAAAAAATGAGGTTTTGAAAAAGTAAAAACGGAAAATTATAGTCTTGATGCGGGAATCAAACCCAAGTCCCCTGCATTCCAAGACTTTGCACGTGAGTAAAATTAAAATAAAAGACTGTTTTCTCGGTAATTTTGCTGTTCAATTTAGAAAAGAGACAACTCAAAATTAACTTATTTATTTATGTACATACCTACATACCAACAGCTTACATATCAAACATACATACATAAATGGACATAAATAAATATATTGTAACATTCCAATATGTGGGCCAATTATAGGCGTATAGAACGTTTTAATTAAACACAACTTTTAAAATAGAATTACTGGTTTAAGTGGACATTAAGCTTTGTCATGAATTTAGAACCCATACCTAATGTTTCCGGGTATTTTTTGAGTTGCTCTCTTGTATTAAATGATGGATATATACCTACAGGTTAATTGTGAAATACCAGCAACCTTATAAGACTCGATAGCTAAGATAAGTAAAAAAGTTTGTATGTTTGATAATTGAATAGAATTTACTTTCGTACAAAAATAAATATTAATTTAATTTTCCGCTCGAATGTTAATAACTCTATATCTAGACAGCGCGCGAGCGCAGCGTCGTCCTTTCGTTTAAGAATGAAACATAGACTGAGGAATGTTGCGACAGTATACAATAAAAACTTGAAAACATTTTTTTTTCTTTAAAGTCTTGAGTCATGTTAAAACTCGTACAACAAACGTTGTTATTTATGATGTCAACTATCTTACGGCGGGTCCCAAAATTCTATCTTCAATTAAAAGTAACCTTACTAAAGTTTAGTTGCCTGGCAATTTTTGTTATATTACGATAAACAACAGAAGTTGCTAAGTAATTAAGCCGTAGTACGTCTATCTTCAACTGTTGATAGAATATTGGGTTAGTCTAGTGCTGTGAGGCTGTTGGTATGTCACCAATAACCCTGCATGTAATTGTAAATATATATGAATCGATACGTGTCATTCCAGTCATTAAGTCGTGACGGACGTGACGGAACCGGAACCGTCACATGGTGGTCACACACAGCGGTAATGGATGTCGCAAACGGAACAATCGATACCAATCTAATACACGTGTCGCTATCAGCTCATAAATAAATAATATACAACCTCGGCTGAGGCTTTAGATGCGAATTTTGCAAGAGCCGAAGGCCGAGATCGTATGGAATAATTTCTGTTTGTTATGTCAATGTCATGAACACGATAAAGTATGTCGTTAAGCATCGTAGATGGTCCTTCCATTTGATATCTTGAGAAACGCCCCAAAATTTTATTACTCGTGTACCTTATACTGAGGCTACATTTTAGGGTTATAAAGTTTAAGAGAGTTGGTGTCGAGTCTGACGAGCGATAGACGCCCACTGTTGGGCATAGGCCTCTCCAAGGATCTCCAAACCGATCGGTACTGCGCTGCCCGCATCCAGCGGCTTCCCTCGACCTTCACAATATCGTCGGTCCACCTTGTGAGGGGCCTACCAACGCTGCGTCTCCCGGTGCGCGGCCGCCATTCGAGGACCTTTCCGCCCCAACGGCCGTCAGTCCTCCTGGCAATGTGCCCTGCCCACTGCCACGTAAGGTCCGCAAATCTTCGGGCTGTTCTGCTGCGGATTTCATCATTTCTGATATTGTTATGATAATAGGTGCTGTCACCACTGTGCAAATATACTAATCGCGACTACCTTTAAAATTTAAAACGCGACCCGCTACAGAGTCCATTATAAATGACTTACCTACTTGCGTAAAGTTCATCCGTTCGCTGTAATCGGCCAACGAAGCATGCCACCCCTCGGCCGCCCGTCCTCAACACGCCACCTCCCATCGACCCTACTCACTTCAACATATAGCACATAATCGCACGTATCAATTATTCCAGTACTGATTTTTACCTGACTAATTAGGTCAAACGATTGAAGGCACGCTCGCTTGTAGCGTAGCTTCAAGTACACTATTATGAATTGTTTTGGGGTTCAGAAGAGAGATTTTTCTTCCCGTTTTATTTTTGTGCTTCAGGGGAAGTTTGAAAGTAGCGCCAGTGACTGAGAGACTGCGGAGTGATAGACTTGGATGGTTTGGTCATGTTATGCGAAGAGATGAAAGCTATGTTGGCAGAAGAATGTTAGGTATGAATGTAGGTATGGACGTAGAAAGAGGAAGAGAGAGGAAAGAGGATAATGTAAAGGAGGATATGATAGCGAGAGGGGTGGATGAGAAATAAGTGAAGATAGAGAGGAGTTGAAGAAGAAAACATGTTGTGCCGACCCCGCCTAGAGCGGGAGAAGGGCAGGAAGAAGAAACTTATTAAAACTGGTGTGAAAGAAAACTTTTTAGTACAAATAATCGAATATCTGTCTATTTTGGACATTCATACTTCAGTTGTAGAGGCTAGCCCAGTGCGATTGCGTAAACTAAGCAATGTTCCCTAAGGCCGGTCTTTGAATGGGTGACCAATTTATTGAATCTATAACCTGCCCAGCACCTTAGAGCACATTGCTTAGTATTAGTTGTAATATTTGATTAAAGGTGTTTTATAAAATCGCACTCGGACACGTCAAATAACGTTAATGAGTACTTAACGTCAAAAAATGACAATTCAAAACTATTCGCTATTCTTGCCAGGTCTATGGTCTAGATTTGAATGAAAATTTTTGACATTAAATACTCATTAAAGTTAATTGACGTCTCTGAGTGCGGCAGTTAGTGAGGTGGCAACGTGTTTTATAAAGCGTGTTGGTAACTTTTTCATATTATAGTTATATGTTGATTTGTGCATCGAATAAACCTATAAAAAGACAAACTGACCTAATCTCAGACCAACCAAATTTACACAAAATATGTCATAAAAATCGGTCAAATCGTTTCGGAGGAGTTAGATTACAAACATTGCGACACGAGATTTTTACATACATACATACATACATAAATCACGCCTATATCCCCAAAGGGGTAGGCAGAGGTGAATTAGCACCCACGTTTCGCCAATTATGTTAGGTCCCATGTAATAGGTGGCGATCCTATTGCCATTTATCGGGCACAAAAGTCGCAGTACATTGCTATTGCTATGTGGTATAAGAGGAATGCTGCTGCCCATTCCTCATCGCTGATTTATCCTTAGTCGCCTTGTACGACACCCACGGGATAGATTTGGGGAGGTGACAATTGTATTCTACTCTGCCGTCACCACACGGCAAAGGCATACTACTATATTCTAAAATCACTACTTCTACAGAAGTAGCTGTAGTTCTGCTTACATCTAGAGTGCGCTCCAGATAAGTCTGCGCGTGGTAAAAATTGGAACTAAAACTCCGCCTGCTATTTTGTTTGTCTATATAATCCCCGAATACCGAAACGCTATTCAAAGTTTGAGTCCCGCTTAACATTTAAGTATTGTCAAAATTGACGTTTTTTCATACAAATTCTGGCAGGTAGTGTCCACTTAACTTTTTAAGCAGTCCCCTAAATTTGAGTAGCGTTTCTGTATTCGGGGGTAAGAGTGTCAATGTGAGCGAGCAGCGCCACTCGTCGCGGGCAGACTTATCTGGCGGGCGCTCTACGAGCTCTTCCTTCCTACCATAGATAATCATTATCCTGTGTTGATTACCATCATTTTGTAATCTTTGTTCTGTATCCCCCGTATACAGAAACGCTAATCAAATTTTGAGCACTGCCTATAAAGTTAAGTGGACAGTACCTGTCAGAATTTGTATGGAAAAACGTGAATTTTGACAATATTTAAATGTTAGGCAGGTCTCAAACTTTGAGTATCGTTTCTGTATTCGGGGGTATGTCTATTAACATCTTGCTAAAACGCCTAAGGAACATCCTTAGCAATGTTGTAGGATAATGTCTATTATCATCTTGCTAAAAACGCCTAAGGAACATCCTTAGCAATGTTGTAGGACAGCATAAGGCATTTCAAACATGCACACTCGAAAACCGAAAGTTTCAGTGTTATTTTTAAGCTATCTGTCGTCAGTTTTCCATTGTCTTTCTAGTCATTTCGCTGTTGGTCTGGGGTAAAGTGCAGTTGTCAGTCATCAACTGACAATATGAAACGAGGGAAACGCCACAGGCTACGTTCCGAAACAAAAACTATTTAAATTCTCTTAACGGTTGCCTGACACCAACCCTCTTGGAAAACAGAGTTGCTATTATCACCAGCCGTCGAAGCACTGCGTGGCGTGTGCGACAATAGGTAAATACAAACATCCATAAATCACGCCTATATCCCCGAAGGGGTAGGCAGAGGTGAACTAGCACCCACGTTTCGCCAATTATGTTAGGTCCCATGTAATAGGCGGCGAGCCTATTGCCATATATCGGGCCCATAAGTCGCAGTACATTGATAGGTGGTATAGGAGGAATGCTGCTGCCCATTCCTTATCACGGATTTATCCTTAGTCGCCTTGTACGACACCCACGGGAGAGATTTGGGATGGTGACAATTGTATTCTACTCTGCCGTCACCACACGGCGACAATAGGTGATATGATAATGATTTCTTTTATGCTAGGCAGGGAATACAGGTCGCTGGATGAGGGCAGCACAGGACCGACCGATTTGGAGATCTTTGGGGGAGGCCTATGTCCAACAGTGGGCGTTTCTCGGCTGACTAACTGACAGATAGACTGAGGAACGTGCATAAGCGTTCCTGTTATACAAGGTGTAACAGAGAGGTGTAGCCCTATTTAAAGGGGTTATTCAGGCCATCAAACTGAACAACTTTCGCTAAGGGGCCAAAATCGAAATTTCAGAAAAAAAAATCACTTCCCCATGTTAAACCGAGAACCAGCTGACATCAGTTTGTATGGAGTGTTCTTTTTTTCTGAGATTTCGATTTTGGTCCCTTAGCGAAAGTTGTTCAGTTTGATGGCCTGAACAACCCCTTTAAATATGGATACACGTCTGTGTTACACCCAGTATTACTACAGTGGGCGTCTCTCGGCTGACAAACTGACAAACATAATGAGGAGAGTGCAGCAGCGTTCCTGCTATATTACTACTTAGGAATAGTCTTGAGCATCTACGCATTCATTAGAAATAGTAAGAAATAACAGTAAAAGATCAAAAAGTAACAGTTTTACAGAATGTTGCCTTTTTTTTTTTGGCAGGTTCATGCAAACACATACCTACTTAACTACTTAAATTACACCGTATCCCCAAAGGGGTTTGTCATACATGTTTTCAAATACATATTTTTATTTAGCAAAATTCGTCTGCTTGGAGCTTTCCCGCGGGATGAACTTCAGGTGGATTTCCGAGCGCGGATGGGTGACCAAAGCGCGAGGGTCAAACTCCAATTTGGAGGGCATGCCCTCAGCCAGCACCACATTGTACTTCTTCAGCAGGGTAACTATGCCCGACATCATCTGCATCTTCGCGAACCGAAGGCCTGTGAAAAAGGTTCGATGAATCCACAACCGCAGAACAGTAAAAGAGGTCTGTGAACATGACCACCAAAACACGATATGATAAAGCCATTTATTCCGCACACGATATGATAAAGCCATTATCGCTTAGAACTGTCAATAATCCATACATTTTGACAGCTCAAAGCGATAAATGGGTTTATCATAATTATTGTGTTTGGGTGGTCATGCCAGCCGGGTAGGCCTAGTAAGGTGAACAAAATCTCCCTCCACCACATGACAGTGTTCTTTTCCCCGAGGAGATTTTGTCCACGTCCCGTCTACGGGGTTAGTATTAGCGGCACAGAGTCTGATGTGGTAATAGAGTAATGGGGGCATACCGCCTTACAACACTCGCGGGTATCCAACATACATTTACATTCGATTTTAATTTCAACACTATATAAACGTTAGTTTATATAAATTATATAAACTCCCGCATCAAGACCATAATTTTTTGAAATTCTTTTTCTAACCACCAAAATCTTTATACATTTACATGTATAAATCACGTCTATTTAATCACACCAATGTTACATTAACACCAACCTTTGGACCAACGGAGCTCGGAGGAACTCGAGACAATAAATTTTAGGTCACCCATCCAATGACTGACCTTAAAGAACATTGATCATCCTCCCCACCGACGATTTTAAGTCCCGTGTAATAGGAGCGAGACTATTGCCATTTATCGGGTACGAAAATTGCAGTATTTTGCTAGATGGCACAAAAGGAACGCTGCTGCCCATTACTCATCGCTGTATAAACACTTAGTTTGTTTTGTCGCGAGCGGGACAGGGTAAGTGACTATTGTATTCTTCTCTGTCAACACACGGCGTGGTGACAGCAGAGGAACGCAGAGGCATGAGGTGATATTTTGTTGTAAATAATCTTTGTAATTAAAACCTTACTATAATTATGTTGTTACATCAGAATAACATTTCATTGACGCAACATGACTATCTATCTGATAAATAATATCATAAAGAAAAAGAAAAGATTACATTAGGATGTACTAAAAATACAAAATTTTTCTCATTTTGTAAAGTTTTGTTTGAATGTAACCGTGCTCGAGACAAGTATTCAAAAAAGAAATGTAAGATTTGACTGTCGGGGGACAGGGCGATAAATAATAAATAAATAAAAATCTTTATTGCAGTAAAAACAGGTTTTAACAATACATTGTTATGGAGGTCTTCTTTTTGGTATGGATATACCTGTGACAAAAGACCTCACTCTTCCATAGCCATTAGTATACTAATTACTAACAAGAGATCCTATTTGTGAGAAGAAAATTAAAAAGTATATAGGTAGGTATTTAAGTTTAGCACAATAATCCTTAACAAGAAAAGTCTGTGAAATGTTTAAAATGTGTGAGCGTGTGTGTGGGTGGGTGTTTAGGTGTGTGTGTGTGTCTGTGTATGTGTGTGCGTGTGTGTGTGTTTGCGCGTGGGTGTGTATAGTAATATATGAGTGAGTGAACGTGTGTGTTTATAGCTATTATTTTATCTTACCATTTCATTAAATATAATTATAAAATATAATTATTATTGTTTTTTTTATTTTTTTTTTATTTTAGCGATGAGGAATAGGAAGCATTATTAAAAATACCTGCTCGCGCCGCATATTATTAAGTTTTATATGCAACTGCATGCCTGATACTACTTTTTGTTTAGCTCTACATGAGCTCTAAGTTTCTTTTGATAAAAATATTTTTGACGTTTACTGAACAATTTTTTTCTGCATAATACTTTTTTAGCGTTCTTATTATGCTGAGATGTTGGGATAAACACTAAAATAATAGTTCCGATTAGATGCAAGGCTAAAATTATAAATTAAGTCGTATGACTTCAAAGAACCGGCAACACTTACCAAATTAATGTTGAATAATTCGGCGTAATTGCATATTTTTTACATTATTTTCCACATGCAGATATTTATAATTTTGTTTGTTATTTGAACCATATAAAAATGTAAAAAAGAAGACAAAGAAAAGTGATGATGTCGTGATGAGGTGAAATTTCGGAAAACGCATCAATATGAAATGGACATGACGGTTCGAATTTTTTTTATTAAGATTTAGTTTAGCACAAAATAGTAACTTACCTATACATATCCTGTTTCCGTCCCCAAATGGAAGATAGGTGTGGGGCACAATATTTCCTTTTTCCTCCGGAGAAAACCTCTCTGGCCGGTACACATCGGGCTCTGGGAAAAACTTGGGGCTTCGGTGCAGGTGATACACTGGGAGATGGATGCGCAATCCTTTCTCCAACTTCAAACCAGTCGGGAACGTGTAGTCCTCCATCACCTCTCGAGTCAGTTGGCCGAGCACTGGGTACAGCCGAAGAGTTTCATCGATACACATCTCGATATAAGGCAATTCGGTGACGCATTCGTACACCATCTTGTTGTCGTGTTTCTTCAGGAATTGGTCTACTTCTTCTTGCGCCTTCTTCTGCGCCTCGGGGTATTTCGCCAACTCGTAGAGGGTGTACGTCAACGTCCTGGCAGACGTCTCGAAGCCAGCCGCGAAGAACACCATACACTGCGCTATTATAAACTTATCCGACACCGGAACCTGTATCTTCTTAGCTTCCGGGCTTTTCCCGCTGTGGATGCTGTCACCCGTCACGTAGTTGTTCTCCTTCAATTGCATCATCATGTCGATGAAGTCGTTTCTCGACGTCGGCTTGTAGTGGCGCCCTTCGAATATCTTCGTGAGGAAGTTCTCGAAGAAGTGCGTCACTTTATCGGGGAAATTCTTCAAGCCCAACCCGTAGAAGATTGCCGGCCATATTGAGCGGGCGACGGTCACAAAACCCCTTATGTATGAGACTTCAAATATGTCTGTACCTACCTCCAGGAAAGGGTTCTTGTTGACATCCGAGCTCAGAGTGTCCACATCGACGCCGAAGGCACACGAGCATATGCATGCCATCGTGAATCGACTGCACAGAACACCCACTGGCACACTTGTGGACTGCGTAACTTCATTGTCGATTGCCTTCTCGAATTCAATGGCGCAGTTTGCGATGAGGTGGAACATTTTCTTCATTTTCGACGACGTAAAGAGGGGTGTTAGGTTTTGACGAGTGACCTTCCAGAGATCTCCTCCTTCGAAGAAGAGGTTCCTAGTGGCGACTTCTCTGTCGGTATACTTGGTTATTTCTCTTCCGTAGAAGTAGTAGAAGTCCTTGGTGGTGATAAGCTTGATGAGCTCTGGGTCCTGAACGATGAGCGCGGGTTCTGTTCCGTAAAAAGCTCCCACGTAAGGCTCGTTGGGATATTTCAGCAGAATGTCTTGAGGAACTTGCCCTATGTATTTCTTCATTCGAATGTATTCGCCATAATTTCCGAAGAGCGCCGTAGGTTCCAGGTATGGGACATTCCGTTTCTTCCAGTAGTCATATTTCCTTCGGGACACATAATAAAAAAATCCTATCACTACCGCTAAAAATGTGAGCAACGCGAACGTTATCATAGTGCGCCTCTTAAGCTAATGAAGTTTGTTATTGGCATAATCTGCTTATATTTTAACGATTCGCGATTAGGAGCACCATGCTTGAATCAATGTCTAGGATTGTTTTTCCTAAAAAAGTAAAAAATACAAATGCTTTAACAGTGCATTAATTATAGTACATTATATACCAAGGGCGATAAAACAAAGACTGTTTCAGATTGAATAAATATGCGATCTGAGGCCTTCTTTTTTATCGCCCGAGGTAAGATCATAGTTTTATGTCACCCCTGACCATGAAGTGGGATTTTCCGTACGCGTAGCGGGCGCAAAAGCTTTTCTATACATTCATTCGTCACTAGCACCTTTACGGTATGATGGATGACATGTATCAACTGCAACGGAAGAGGAAACATACTGCGCCGACCCCTGATAGAATCGGAACAGGGTAGGGAGAATAGAATGTTATATAAATGTAAGAACTCTGAAAACAGCTGAAAACTCTGAAGAAAGACACTCTGAAAACTAGTATTGGAAATTTGAACTGTTTTTTCACTTATTTTTTATTTATTTATTTTATCAACACTGAACACTATTCTTACACTACCTATTTTTATTTTTATGTGTGATGCCATAGCTATATTTCTGATTACTCATCAATTGACCCCAAGGATCATTAGCTTTGTTTTTAGCGCCAGTGGTCGATAGTTTCAAAATATATATAAATACAGTTAGGTACTCGGTCACGATAATGCACATGGTCAACCTAGGATGACAAGGCACGGCAGTGTGAATCGAGTTTATGTATATCAAGATTCTTTGGTTGCAAATCTTACATAATAAAATTATCGTAAAATTATCATAACATAACAGTCATTTAAGATATGATATCCGAATGGCGCTGGCGCATAAAGAAGTACTAAAAATAGCAAAATGTATGTTTACGTTCGCAGTAAGGATAAGTGTAGATATGATCTATGTCTCTGTGAGGGAAGGTGGTCTAAAGCGGGTATAGTACCTAAAGCGGTCACTTTTGCAAAACTCACAGGCAAAATACAAAAAGGGGTATGCCCAATCTTGTATGGACGTTGGTTTCACATTTGAACTATTTTGTACCTCACTAAAACCATACCTTACCGTACCGTATCTCCACCGTACAGTACCTCGATTTGTAGGGTTTGAAATGCACAATCTATTTTAACAAAAAAAAAAACAGTTTTTTTGTAGTTTGCCGTGTTTAAGAGAAATTAACGTAGAAAGCACCTAATTTTAGGTTATAATCTTACATAAAAAACATTATTTCCTTTATTATTTTACTTTATAGGGCACATGATAAATCGTAACAGAAGTTCATAATACATAATAGTGAAACTAATTACCTACTTAGCTTAGAATTTTGAGAGTTTATCTCAAAAAAGCTTGAGACAATTTTTCTTCTTCGGGTAGAAAATGAGCCCAAAAATGGGCATACTCCTTTATAAAATATCCGATCTCGAACAAAGACTGATGACTGTTGAAGGCAGTCTGGAGGATGTGACATCACGGAACCGAAGAATCTCACACCTGCCCGGCTAGCACGACCACCGAAACACGATATTTTATAGCCATTTTATCGCTTTGAATTGTCAAAAATAATATGGAGTTTTCACAGTTCAACGCGATGAATGGCTATAACATATCATATCGTGTTTCGGTGGTCATGCTAGCCAGGCTGGAGGGTTTTGTCAAGTAGACGGAACGGATCGTTTGAATAATGCTAAGGTGAAAGGGATACCTTTCAAACACTCTGAAAACTTATACGACGAGTTAATGTCAGGGATGTGTAAAGGATCTAATGGATCACTCAATGTTGTATTTTTTTTAATGCTAGACAGGGAAGCTCTTGCCCTTCACCTCACCTGATGGTAAGTGACGATAAGGGCCGAAGGTGGAATCGAGCTTCACCTGGAACCCTCAACCTAAACCGGCTGTGGGACCAACATAATAATGCTGATAACATTATCATTATGGCGACAGATTTTGATAAGATGGTGGTAGCTAGCGAGGCGGACTTGGAAAGGACTACCACCAACCAAACCGAGTCAAAATTTGTATCCTGTGGAACGAACCTGGGACCTCCGGATCTTTATTCCGGAGGGCGAACCGCTCGACCACGGAAACGGTTACAACAATTGAAGACCGTTTAGTATTTACAGCGCCGTTTGGTGCTGTAAATACTAAACGGTCAACACAATAAATATTTGTCACCACCCCACCACCCCCAATCTCTCCTGAGGGTGTCGTACGAGACGACTGAAGGTTAAAACAGTGCTGAGGAATGGGCAGCAGCGTTCCTGTTATACACCGAGAAACATACTGCGACTTGTGCCCGATAGACGGCAATAGGCTCGCTCCCTATTACATGGGACCAAACAAAGTAAAGAGGAGGAGACCTCACTAGCGCAGGGCCTGCGATTGCGTAAACTAAGCAATGTTCGCTAAGGCCGGTCATTGGACGGGAGACCATCAATTTCTTATGTCAAAATTTCTCCGTGCTTCGGTAGGTAGGCACGTTAAGCCGTTGGTCCCGGGTGCATCTGCAGTCGATAATACCCAAAAATCCGCGCGGTGGGTTAATTATTGCCCATTCCCATTCTCCCTATATTCTTCTATCCATAGGGAATAGGCCTGTGCCCCGAAGATGATGAAGATGTGTATCGAAGAATATTGATCGGAATAAATAAGAAAATGCACTCATCCTAAATTATATTCTATCTACGCGACTTGAATATCTGCTAGTATTATTTGATTAAAAAAAAAGTTTAAAATTTATGAACTGCTGGTTCTGGTTTCAAATACCCGATTTAGAGAACAGGGCTATAAAATATTTATTGTATTTATTTCTGTATCAGTATATTATGGCTGGAAAGGTCACGACGAGGTGACCAATCGCCGACTTAGGTAAAGGCAATTTTAATTAAGTGTTCATATATCGTAGCAGTTCAATGGATATACCTATAGATACTCTATGTTTGAGAGTGAAACTATTCTAAGCCCACGCTTTAATTTTAATGGTTAGTCTATCTGGGGTCGGCACAGTATGTTTCCTCTTCCATTCATATCGGTCAGACGTCATCAAGCCATCCACTCCCTTTTGATTCAAATCATCTATCACACCTAAAAAAGTAAAGGTAAAGGTGCTAATGATTAATTAATGTATAGAAAAGAGACGGAACGGATCAAGTCGAGAGACCGATGAAAGAAGAGAGTGATTGGAATGACAACATTCCAATTTTTGTTTTCACCTCTCGAATACTAAAACTACTAAAACACTACTTAAAGTTTGAGTCCGGTTTAACATAATATTTTAGGTAAAATTGACGTTTATCCATACCACTTCTGACAGATATTTGAACTTTATAATGCAGTGCTCAAATTTTGAGTTTCAGTTTCATTAGGGGGTTAGTAAAGTAGCAGAAAAGCTAATCGTAATAGCACGATAGCGCAATGGATTAACGCACTCGGCCTACGATTGCTGAAACTAAGCAATGTTAGTCCAGGCCAGTCATTGGATGGGTGGTGAAACATTTATAATCTCGAGTTCCTCCGTTCTTCGGAAGACACGTTAAGCCGTTGATCCCGGGTGCCGTCGTTAACACCACCAAACCGCATTGGGCAAGCGTGGTGGGTTATGGCCCATTCTCCGTATAATCTTCCATCCATAGGGAAGGCCTGTGCCCCTGCTATGGGGCTATTAAAAGGGTTTGTGATGATGATGATAATGATGATGAATCGTAACATACTCGATGTTAGCTAACTAATAACAGTTAACTGTTTATTTGCACGGCTTCAGTTACTATTAGGTACACCCTGCAATTGTATTGTATTAAAAGAGTCCACAAATAGAAAATTGTGTGCTATTAAAGTCAATTTCGGCCAAGCTACTAAGACGCCTGGAAATCTGATTTGCAGAATGAGCTAATTATACATTTAATTTTAATGACGACAAGATTATAGGTGTCAAACGGCGACTGTCCTCAGTGATAATACCACGTTACTTCGATAAAGACCTCTTAACGGCTATTATTTTAATGTTTAAGAATTCGCGTGGTCATGGTTACAGCACAGAACAGATGATAAAAGAGGTAGGAAGTCTTATCCAGCGACGATATTACCTGCCAGCCCGTCTTTTAGACTATACGACGAGTAAGACGGCCGCCTTGGTCGAATGCTCAGATCGCTGGGTATTGGCCAAGAGGTCCCGGGTTCGAATCCTGGTAGGGGCAAACTTGTGATAAACACAAATATTTGTTCCCGAGTCATGGATGTGTTTATGTTTGTGTAGTATATTTTCAACATTTATATACATAATTATATTAAAAATATGTCCGTCATCTAGTATCCATAACACAAGTGCTTATGATACTTACTTTGGGTAGATGATGGGTGTGAGTGAAAAAATATTTATTTATTTATCAAGTGGCCAGTCTACTCGAACGAATAGAATCACTGCTCTGCCTGCTCCAATTTCATGAATTGTAGTCTCAATATTTATTTAGTGAATATCTCTTCTTTAGTATTTTTTGTTAGAAGTAGTTTGAATAGTTCTATTATTTCAAGATAAATTTTCCTGTACTTACTGTGCCCAGCTCAGTGTCGTCATAAACGACTCCGAATCGGGTAAAAATGCCTTTCATTTCATCATGAATGATTTAACATAATCCGTGTTGCCCGGGTTTGTTGCCATGTTTGCATTTTTAGTTTTCGTACCGAAAGGGTAAAACGGGACCATATTACTTATGACCATATACCTCTATTAAATGTGGTGGTGCTATGCCGTGTGGTGACGGCAGAGTAGAATACAATTGTCACCACCCCAAATCTCTCCCGTGGGTGTCCACGGAACTATTATAGAGATGCATTTGTAATGTCAAATACAAGCAACAAACGTCAAATTTAGTACCCATGCCGCTCGATGGGGCGCTTCAAATCGGCACAAGAAACATTTGTCATTTTAGTAGAAGTATTCAGTCCAGCGTATTTATTATTTAATAGAGGTCAGTGAATAGTATACATGATACTGACATTCGACTGCCGTCAAACCTTCTAGAAAACGCTGTTGGGTGTTCCTTGGGTTGTATCAAAGAGTACAATGTGGTTGTATACTCGTCAATGAGCAAGTGACTCTGGTGCGATTATAGCACACATTAACACCAGCCCTTTAACGTCCCCACTGCTGGGGCACAGATCTTCCCTATATAGAGAGAATGGGTGTTGAGGCTTTAGGACCTCAATGAAAACCCCCGAATAGTATTTATTACAGATTTGATCACTAAAATCAATGTAACAGTGGAAAATAGAACAGAGCTTGCAGAACAGAGCTTGAGAACAGAACAGAGCTTGAGCTTGCTTTGCTTCTGTCGCGTCTTTGTCGCTAGTAGATAATAAAGTGTTCTTTTTTTTTAATGGACCTATGCTGTTGGCCGAGAGGCCTTTACAGCATATACCGGGTTTTTTGGGGAAGGCGAAGACCTTGACCTAAAGCCAAACGTGTCCTCAAGCCTTGCAGTCGAGCACTCCCTGTGAGGGTGCCGCGGAGAGCCTCGCAGGGCGCCCAAGTCGGAGCTTAAATCGGCAGGCCTGAGGGTGCCTCTAAAGGCGCGGACCTCGGCTCAGGCGTGCCGTGTAGTGGGGGGAGGGGAACAAAGTGTTCACGTAACGCCGGTTGCTGTAGAAATTTCTGTGAAGCCGCCTTAGCAATGACAAATAGCAGCGCCCAGTACAGACGAAACATTGCTATTCTATAAGTCAGGGTGGCCGGCGTTAACAATGGGCCATAACCCACCACGCTGGTCCAGTGCGGATTATTGAGTACACAGATTCCAAGGGCCGTGTGGTGACGGCAGAGTAGAATACAATTGTCACCACCCCCCCAAACCTCTCCCGCGGGTGTCGTAGAAGGCGACTAAGGATAAATCAGTGATGAGGAATGGGCAGCAGCATTCCTCTTATACCTACCAACTAGCAAAGTACTGCGACTTTTGTGCCCGATAAATGGCAATAGGCTCGCCACCGATTACATGGGACTTAACATAATTGGCGAAACGCGGGTGAGAATTCACCTCTGCCTACCCCTTCGGGGATATGGGCGTGATTTATGTATGTATGTAATAGGTACAATGTTTATACATTGCTGGAGCAAAACTGGTTTCTTTGTTCTGTCTGGTTTTACATTGGCATTGGCAGGATTGGCAGGACTGGCAGGACGTACATTGGCAGGACGGTAGTATAAGAGGAACGCTGCTGCCCATTCCTCATCATTGATTTATCCTTAGTCGCCTTGTACAACACCCACGGGAGAGATTTGGGATCGTGACAATTGTATTCTACTCTGCCGTCACCACACGGCTAGTACAACATTGTACCTATTACGATATGATATTTGATAGCTGATTATTATTTAATTTTAAAAAGGACCAGGAACTGTTCATATCTTTATAATTTTGAAAATACCGTTATAAGTATGCAAACTTCAAACCTAGAGACTTTGCTATGAATCTTAGCTAAGGCGTTCACACAGATTTCTGTTCATCATGTCCTGTGATTGATTTGTATTGATACTTACATTATCTGATGGTCCCGTGTTCGAATCTCTATAGGTGCAAATGGTTGTATAATAAATGTGGATGTTTGTTGTTTGTTTGTTGATATAGCTGTTATAGAAACAATGACGTATGATAAAAAATGTAAAAACTTTTATTTATTTGATTTGTTCAAGACACTTGTACGAGCTTATTAAACTTGTAATAATTAATTAATTAATTAATATCAGTACGGAGGAAATGTAAATACCTGTCTGGGGCAGTCATTTTTCCATGTTCTTTTAAACTAGGAACAATAAGCAATTTTTCCATACCGATTTTTTCCAAATAATCTAAATAACAAGTAGTAAAATGTACCTACTTTATTGTTTGTTTTTATTCACAACCATCACTGTTATCATCCTCATCAAAATCACGGTTGACATCAATGATATCATTATCAACTTGGCAACAAACTCCAACGGTACCTCTAAAATAAAGTAATCTCGATTTTGTGACTTACTTGAGTATTTACTGAGGCTTACTAAACTTGCTATTTTTACCGGTAGTAATTTTCAGTAATTTTTACAGAACTCTATTACCACCCTACCCTATTACTAAGACTCCGCTATCCGTCCGTCAGTCTGTCACCTGTATCTCATGAACGGTGATGTCCGTGATAGTTAGACAGTTAAAATTTTTAACGGTTGATCTATAATATTTATGTTGCCGTTATAAAAACAAATGCAGTCTGAATTGCCGTTGACCGTACAAACATAATTATCGCTTTCCCTTAAACTGGTTCAACTAGTTCAGTTAAAAATATGAAAAGTCATCCTTACACAATAACATTCAACAATAATGCTGAGTCATGCTAAATCGTGTATAAATTATCTACTGTTGGTATGTATATATTAGGCCTGCTCACTTTAAATTTAATCAAGGTCATTTATCTCAGTTCTGTTGTTGCCTTGTTATTGTCAGCGAATAACAGATTCTTTTATGACATAACTGTGTAAGTAAGTTGGTCTTTTATCTGTATCACTTGTCACCTAAGCCGTCCGATAGTAAAAGATCTTAAAAGTTTAGGCTTTATTTCAAACTATCATTACATTTTATTTTTACATTACAACAAGTTAAAAAATTAAAAATATTTTACAAAAAAAATGAAACAAAGATAACAAATAGTCCTATTGTTAAATTAAATAACTTTATAATAAAGTGAAACAAAGTGACACCTCGATCGATATTTTTGTTCCAATAAATTATCAATAATAAAATTATTTACAAGCCAAATTATAATAAATACATCTGTTTTAATTACACCCATATTTTCTTCTTCCATAAATATTTTGACTTTATTCTTAGTAATCTAAATATTTACATCATCATCATCATCACCTCTTTCGATGTTCCCACTGTTGGGGCACAACCCTCGTGTAGAACATATAATATTTGACACAGATGATATTGTTATATGTTACTCTGGAGCTACTATTATTAGTGGATATTTACATATTTGCGACCAAATATTCCCATTGCTATTAATACAGTCGACCCTTTGATATTTTTGACGACAGCAGCTACAGACGTAGTAACGTCCCGTGTTGAAAGAGTTTCTTGCACCACTCATTGATCACTGCACAAAAACTCTTTCTTCGAACCCCTCGCGTGGCGTGAACTTAAGGGTCAGCATGGAGCGCGGCTGAGTGACTATAGGCCTGGGATCGAACTCCAGGGTCTTAGACATGCCCTCCGCCAACTCTACGTTGTACTTCTTCAGCAGTGTCACCACACCAGCCAGCATCTGCATCTTGGCGAACCTCATGCCTGTTGAGATGAAATCAGGGTTAAATGGATTAATCGGTTATAAATATTCCTTCTGACACCTATCGTCTATCGTCTAGCCCCAAGTAAGTAGCATAAGATTTGAGTGTGGTGATAATTGGATTGCCACACGGCATAGAATTGTTTAATTATAATAATTCTTAATCATCATCATTATCACCAGCCCTTTAATGTCCCAATGCTGGGGCACGGGCCTTCCTCATGGATGGAAGAATATAGGGAGAATGGGCTATAACCGACCACGCTGGCCCATTGAGAGTTGGTGAGTATTAACTGCAGATGCACGGGGACCAACGGCTTAACGTGCCTTTCGAAGCACAGAGGAACTCAAGATAATAAATTTTTGGTCACACATCCAATGACTGGCATTAGGGAAATTGCTTAGTTTACGCAATCGCAGGCCTAGCGCGCCAAATCATAACTTACCAATGCATAGCCTGGCACCGTCTCCAAATGGGATGTAGCTATGTGGTATAATATTCCGCCTCTCCTCTGGCGAGAACCGTTCTGGCCGGAATACATCAGGTTCCGGGAAGAACTTGGGGTTTCTGTGTAGGTGATAGACGGGCAGTTGAACACGTACTCCCTTGTCAAGCTTCAAGCCATTTGGGACCGTATAGTCCTCCATTACCTCCCGAGACAACACCCCCAGAACCGGATACAGGCGAAGAGTCTCGTCAATGCACATGTCAACGTAAGGCAAATCCGTGACGCACTCGTACACCATCTTGTTGTTGTGCTTCTTGAGGAATCGGTCTACTTCCTCTTGCGCCTTCTTCTGCGCTTCAGGGTGTTTCGCTAATTCGAACATCGTATACTGAAGTGTGGTGGCGGAGGTCTCAAATCCAGCGGCGAAGAACACCATGCACTGCGCTATGACAAACTTATCAGTTACTGGAATCTGAATTCGGCTATGCCCGCTCTCGCCCCTTTTGGTGGCAAGTATACTGTCGCCCGATATGTATTTGTTTTCCTTCAATTGCAACATCATGTCGATGAAGTCGTTTCTCGGAGACGGCTTGTAATGGCGCCCTTCGAAAACTTTCATGAGGAAACTGTCGAAGAAATCGACAACTTTATTGGGGAATCTGGTCAAACCTAATCCGTAGAAGACGGCTGGCCAAATGGTTCTTGCCACTGTAATAATACCCCGTTTGTATGATGTTTCGAATATGTCATTACCCGCGCGCAGGAAAGGGTTCTTCTGGACATCGGTGCCTAGAGTGTCTACGTCAACGCCGAAAGCACAGGAGCAGATGCAAGCCATCGTGAAGCGACTGCACAACTTCTGTATCTCGATCTGGCTCGACTTGCCGAATTCGTCGTTAATGATCTTCTCGAATTCAATGGAACAGTTCTCGATCAGCGGGAACATCTGCTTCATTTTGGCCGAGGAAAAGATGGGGGTCAAATTTTGCCGAGTCACCTTCCACTTATCTCCCGCTTCGAAGAAGAGGTTCCTCGTGGTGACCTCTCGGTCGGTGTACTTGGAGATCTCCCTTCCGTGGAAGTAGTAGAAGTCCTTCGTTGTGACCAGTTTGATGATCTCCGGGTCCTGGAGGATGAGGACTGGCTCTGTTCCGAAGTATGCACCTACGTACGGTTCGTTCGGATATTTTTGAAGAATTTCTTGAGCGACTTTACCAAAATACTTCTGCATCAGAAGGTATTCTCCGTAATTGCCGAGGAACGTTGTGGGTTCCAGATACGGCACATTCTTGTTCTTCCAGTAGCCGTATTTACGTCGCGAGACATAGTAGAAAATTGTTAGCAGTGTCAATATTAATGAAACTAACACGAGTAAAATCATGTTGCCTCTCGAACGAACACCAATGGTGTGGAGCATAATTTTTTTACGCACTCTTCTTATATAATTGATTACTCATAACGATACGAGGGTGTCAACACACACGAAAATATTTTCGGGGACATTATTTTAGTAAAAGTAGACTTTTCCTTGACGTTCATAGATTCCTAATTATCGGTGATAACTAAATAGGTTCTTTTAAATTATGACACTGAACACCTGCTAGGTACACACGTCGAAGCTATTATATATGGCGTTATCAATTATCACAAAATTTTAATTATAATTTTCCTGTTGTCCTGCGTGTAATATTTTTATAAATTTATACATATTATCGTTTTCATTATTATTTTACTTATAAGTAAAGTAATTTATATGTAATTTTTGGAACTTTTTCCAACCACAATATTCTTTGTTTAAGTAAATACTTTAAATAGTAAGATTTGGGTTGGTGACAATTGTATTCTACTCTGCCGTCACAACACAGTTAATTTACTACATGTCTAAAATTTATTAATATTGGTTTATGGACTGAAAAATGTTATCGTTTTTTATGCTATAATTTAAGCCTCACAATCTTCTTGATGGTAAGTGATTTTAAGTGTTTACTTTAACTTTATTACTTATTACTTCATCACTTTGTCCTCAAAAACATCCAGTGCGCGTGGTTACTCTATTATGAAGATTAAAAATTGCGGAACTGAGACAGCCAAATAGATTACTGGTAGGTTGAGGAGTATTTTATATGGAATACATTAAATATTAACTATAGTGCTCGCCCGCGGCTTCGCTCGCGTTAATGTTGCTTGTTATATAGCCTATAGCCTTCCTCTGTAAATGGATTATCCAATACAAATAGTAGATTATATCAAGCAGTAAATGGGGGAATAAAGCAGTGTCTTATGTCATGGGTGCAGACTTGTATCCTGAGCGCGATGAAGGACTTTATGGTTTACTCCCGAGAGAAGCGAGGGATTTAAGAATAGAGTCCTGAATGCTTTTTCCCGAGTAATAGACTCAACTTTTCGTACCAAATGCGAGGAAATATAAACAATTTTGATAGTTTTTTAATGAGTTTATTAGAAACATTTAAAATTGCTTAGTTTTCTTAGATTTTATAAGCGGAGTAAGCAAAGACCTCGAGTATATACAGCCACGTCTTAGTATTGTAATTGGCAATTCTTTGGGCTATGTCGTTGGTGACTTTGGTTCTCCTACGGATCTCATTTCTGATTCGATCGCGTACAGGAACTTTAAATAGGTACCAAGACCCCTTTCTGTTTCTTTATGCGAGCTTGAGCCTTCTTATTCGGCCCATTGTGGCATCGGCTGCATACATCATCACTGAAACTACTAACAAATGTACCTTAGTACCTACATACATAAATCACTGCTATATATCCTCGAATGGTAGGCAGAAGTAAATTGACACCTACAGTTCGCCAATGGTAACCACACTAAACAAATCTAATCTAGATTAGATACTGAATAAATCACAACATAAATCTATTTTCAAATATTTTTTCGGCACTACGGAAAGCGTGTTAGTCGCAAAGATTGTCATACGTTATTGATGAATATATTATTATAGAATAGAACTTTAACTGACTCGTATAAATGATAATGATATAAATATTATTGGTTTCTAATCCAGGTTAATATTATTATTCTTTACAACAAAGGTATTGAGGAAAAGATTAATCGGCTAAACATGATGCTGTCACTGTTTTATCTATTAACGGAAATGAGACAGCATAATGTTCAAACAATAAAACAACCCCCTTACTTTATCGGTAACTAGCGAGATAAGAACTATTATTGTCCCTGGAATTGTGTTATTTGTGAATTATGATGTTCCTCGTTTTAAATTAGTTATACGTAGATCCTAGTCGCGAGTAGTCTTCAATAACTTATTAGACGCAACAATGTTAACCGAGGCGTTGCTATCAGTTCTAGTTGCAGTGCTAACAATTATTTACTTTGTGTCGCGATGGAGATACGACTACTGGGCAAAAAGGAAGGTACCATTCCCGGAACCCACCACCTTGTTCGGCAATTACGGACAGTTCATTCTGATGAGACAGTTCATTGGGGAGCTCACTCAGGAGTTATTTTCCAAATACCCCAACGCACCCTACGTGGGAGCGTTCTATGGGACAGAACCAGTGCTGATCCTCCAAGACCCAGAACTCATAAAACTGGTCACCACAAAAGACTTCTACTATTTCCACGGAAGGGAAATCACCAAGTACACCCATCGAGAAGTGACCACGAGGAACCTATTCTTCGAAGGGGGCGACGCTTGGAAGGTGACCCGCCAAAACTTAGCACCCATTTTTTCATCGGCCAAAATGAAGAAAATGTTCAGTCTCATCGCGAATAACTCCGTTGATTTGGAGAAAATGATTGACAATGAAGTCGCCAAGTCTAAGGAGATGAGGGTGAGCGATATTTGTAGTCGGTTTACGATGGCCTGCATTTGTTCGTGTGCTTTTGGGGTTGAAGTGGAAACTCTCGGCACGGACGTCGAAAAGAACCCTTTCCTACGCGTAGGTCGAGAGATATTTGAAATGTCATACATGAGGGGGTTCTTGACGACCACGCGATCGATATGGCCAGCGATTTTCTACGGTTTGGGTCTGAGTAATTATCCTGATTCAATGGTCCGCTTCTTCGACAACTTCCTCTTGGAAGTGTTCCAAGAACGCCAGTACAAGCCATCTCCAAGAAACGACTTCATCGACATGATGTTGCAATTGAAAGAAAACAATTACATATCGGGTGACAGTATAGACCTGGGGAAGAAAGGAGAGACTAGGAAGGTACGAATCCCAGTGACGGACAAGTTTATAATTTCTCAGTGCGTGGTGTTCTTTGCTGCTGGCTACGAGACATCCTCGACGACATTAGCGTTTACCCTCTACGAGTTGGCGAAACATCCTGAGATACAGAGGAAGGCGCAAGCAGACGTGGACAGATTCCTACTGAAACATGGAAACCAAATGGTGTATGACTGTGTCACCGATTTGCCTTACGTCGAGATGTGTATTGATGAAACACTTCGGCTGTACCCCGTATTGGCATTATTGACCCGCGAAGTAATGGAGGACTATACCTTTCCAAACGGTTTGAAGGTGGAGAAAGGACTGCGTATTCATCTCCCCGTGTATTATCTGCATAGAAATCCCAAGCTTTTCCCAGAACCAGAGGTATTCCGTCCAGAGAGGTTTTCTCCTGAAGAACGGAAGAATATCATGCCACACAGCTATATACCCTTTGGGGATGGCGGCAGGATATGTATAGGCAAGTATTTAATAGTTTGTTATGTGAAGTTCGCTCGCCTAAGCCTCGACTCTGGTAATGTTAATATCTGATACCTAATATATTTATTGTGTTTCAGTTTATTAACATAATCATTGAAATAACAAATGACAATGGCTTTCATGGTGGCATGGGGTGGCGTGGGAGTGAGTAGACTAACGTAGTAACGTGACGAAGAATGTGTCATTATCTAGATAAACTTTCACAGTTCGAAAAACCGAGAAATGGCTAACTTAATGGTTAAGATGTAGGTACTTACCTGATAATTATTACCGATTTATCCTAATTTGGTTAATTAACTCACAATGGCTAATTATAACTTATTGGGCCTAGTTTTTATGTCTTATCGACAAATTAATTATGAATATATTTTAAAACTACACAATGATTAGAATTTCTCCATTTGAATGTCCATAATACACGAAATACACAGAAAGATGCATGAGAAATACACAGAAAGATGGATGAGAAATTATGCATAAAATTAACTCGACCTTTAATAAAAATACTATCCTCGTCACAGATATATAACACATAATAATTCTCCTTATATTCTTCCATCCATCAAATAAAGTACGTGGTTCAGCAGTTATGACATCACAGTCTGCCGATGATGATGATGATTAAAATAGTAATCGACATGTGATGACAGAGCATAATACAGTTGTCATCGTACCCCTATTGTATTTATAACTATACTTTGCCGCAGCTGTGCAGAATTTAACTTTGAATATTTAAGATTCATTGTTGCCCATAATATTTATATGAGCCCCTATCTGTTAAACATTAATTAATGTTGAATTTGAATATTGGTCGAGAACTTACTTTTCCCCAATTAGGTACAGACTTATCATCTTCGTGCCCTGTTTCAAGTTTATCTGAGGTCGGCGATGTTGTAAACCTACACTTGGGTCAAAAGTCATAAGCGCTGCCACTGACTCCCCTCTCTGTCACTTTATGGACCCGGCACCCGCACCGTGAATCCATGGAATGTTAAGTGTTATTGACTCTATTTTGGTTGGTGGCAGGACTTTTTTCAAGTCCACCTGGCTAGCACACACCATCTTATCAAAATCTGTCGCCATAATAATGTTAATAGCATTATTATATTCCGACAATTGTGTGATAAGATAGCCAATCGCCAAGATTTCTATTCCATCTTCGGCCCTTATCGTGACATGCTAGCTTCCCTGACTTAAATTCGTTACTATTTGACTCTAAATAAACATATTTTCATGCAGGCAGGAGGTTCGGGAAAATGCAAATGATGGCTGGCATTGTGACTCTTCTGAAGAAGTATAACGTGGAGCTAGCTGAAGGCATGGAAACAACACTGGAGTTGGATCCCCGCGCACTGCTTACCCATCCACGATCGCCTATCTTCCTAAAGTTTACGTTGCGAGATGGTTTCGAAGACCGTGTCTTTGTCAAACCAACCGACATAATATAAGCTTCGAAGAAAAATAATTCTGCTCCTTCATTTCCCTGGGAAGAATTGATTGTTGTACAAAGGGTTTCAAAAAAATTGAAACCCTTTGTTCAACAATCAATTCTCAATTTTATTGCAAACCATTATTACTCACCCTGCCCTCATCTCGTCCTATTTTGGGATAGAAGGATTCAGCTAAAAAAAAACCTGTATGTAACTCTGGGTTTTTAGAAACTCTTTGTTCAACAATCAATAAGTAGGTACTCAATATCTTTGTTTCAAGCCATTATTATCATTATCCTTGCCCTTTCCCACCGTATTTGGTGTCGGCGTTGTAGTAATGTCCTCTTTCTCCACTCTCTCCTGTCACTTGTCATCTCCTCCTCCACGCCCTTCGTCTCATACAATCCATCCATCTTTTTAGTCACATTCAGGGCATAGGAGGGCCTGTTCCCAGCAGTGGGGATATTAAAGGGCTAGTGATTATGACGCTGATGAATGACCCATAATCTTTATTTTATTTCGAGCTTCTTGTTTGTTATAGGTACCTATTCGTTCTGTTTAGTTTCATAAATAGGGTAAGGAGAATTCCGCAAGAAGGTTTTCACAGTTCTAATGATATCGTGCCAATGAGGATGACTTTAAATTAACTTATGAAGCGTTCATATTTAGATCCGAAACAAATGAATTTTCAGATTCCCTACATTTATATGTTGTGGCCATGCGTGGAGCGATAGATGTGAATGTTGAGATGGATGTGCGAAGTGACAAAAATGAGTAACTGCCGCACTCAGAGACGTCAAATAACGTTAATGAGTACTTAACGTCAAAAAATGACAATTCAAAACCAGTCGCTATTCTTGCCGGGTCTATGGTCTAGATTTGAATGAAAATTTTTGACATTAAATACTCATTATAGCTAATTGACGTCTCTGAGTGCGGCAGCAAGACTATAAATACGTACGTAAGAGGGACTCTGAAAGTGGAGTGGCGTCAGTGACAGAAGAAAAGTGTAAGGATTCGAACTGGATTCAAATAAGTGCGTTGCATATTAAAGATTTACTGCTTAACACCTCCATTGCAACAGTGCTACTAAAAAAACGCAGGAGCAAACCTTAACTATAAAAATTATGGTAGGGGAAAGCCGCTAAAAGTGGGTATAATAGAGCAGTGTATAGTATAACAGGCAAATTTGTGTATAAAAAAAATTTTAAACGTAATATAGACACATAATAATATAGTCACCCTCATTATTTGCTCACTGCTCGCTCCCAATCTATGGTGCAAATTTTAATTGCCATATTTGCCTTTGGGTGCATAGCAACAGCATACCCAAAGAGGGTTGGTGTCAGGCATATTACAGGCATGTTTGGCATAGTACATTCATTCATCACAAGCACCTTTACGGGGTGATGGATGATATGAATCAAAAGGGAGTGGATGGCTTGATGACGTCTGACCGATATAAATGGAAGAGGAAACATACTACGCCGACCCCAGATAGACTGGGAACGGGGCAGGGAGAAGAAGGGTGCATAGAAATTACTTTAGACAGTATTCTTGTTTTAATTTATCTTCCACATAACTCTTACCCTCAACTACTTACTATTACATACATTTCTTGTAATCTTCAGCAAAGTAAAATAGTTAGGTTATAAGTGGTTTATGGTGACAATATAGCAAAATAGCACACATACATAAATCACGCCTAAATCCAAAGCAAAGTAAAAACCCACTTTTCGCCAGTTAAGTTTTGTCCCATGTAATAGGTGGCGAGCCTATTGCCATTTATCGGGCACGAAAGTCGCAGTATATTGCTAGGCGGTATAAGACGAACGCTGCTGCCCATTACTCATCGTTTTCTTTCCCCTAAGTCGCCTTCTACGACACCCACGGGATAGGTGGGGGTGGTGACAATTGTATTCTGTTCTGCCGTCACCACCGTATTCACATTCCCAATACCATAAATATAAATAACGCCACCTCACCTATTTACAATCGATCAATAAGTCGTGGTGACGACAGAGCCGAATACAATTGTCACCACCCCCATTCTCCGCGAGTGTCATACAAAGCCACAAAGTGTTAAGACAACAATTAGTAGGTAATGGGCAGCAGCGTTCCTCATAAACCACCTACCGATATACTACGATGTATGGTGATAGGCTCACTACTTATTACATGGAACATAACATGATTGGCGAAACGCGGGTGTTAATCCACCTAGCCTTCCTCCTTCGGGGTTAAATAGACGTGATTTATGTATGTAATTTAACCACCTCAGTGGTCTAGTGGTTCACCCACCGGAATAAAGATCCAGAGGTCCTGGGTTCGGTCCCCAGGGGGGTACAAATTTGTGCTTGGTTTGGTTGGTGGAAGGACTTCTTTGAAGTCCGCCTGGCTAGCTACCACCATTTTATCAAAATCTGTCGCCATAACAATAATGTTAACAGCATTATTGTGTTCCGACAATGTGGGATAAGATAGCCAGCCCCTCTGTGGTTGAGGGTTCCAGGTGAAGCTCGATTCCATCTTAGCCCTTATCGTCACTTACCATCAGGTGAGATGAAGGGCAAGAGCTTCCCTGTCTAACTTAAAATATAAAAAATGCACGGTTAGTCTTCAGATCTTTGCATAGACCGAACTCAATTGTTATTTATCTGCCGACGATTTATCGGATATCGGTCTATCGGTATGGTAACATCCTATTTCTGTATTGATAACTAACATTTGCTCTACCAGGATTCGAACTTGGGACATCTTGTATCGGTCAATGGCCAGCTATCTGACTATTCGACCAAGCGACTGCCGTTTTAATAAAATTATATCTATAAGTTACTATACCGTTTAATAAACTTACCTATATCTTAAATAGTTGTCAAAAGTTACTGAGTTGACATAACTTAGTTTAGGATTCAATATTCGAAGTCCAAAGATCAAAGCGTGGGTGTTTATAAAAAATAATTGCTCCTATTTCATCGTGTCCTGACAGTATTACGGTCAGACATCTGTGAGCAAAACTCTGAATTACATTTCCTGAATCAAAAATCAATCTCTCGCTGTCAGAATAGATGACCCCAAAGTGGTACATTTATGGATCCCTATAGGTCTATATGGACTTACATACAAAGTTTCATCTGAACACAATACAAGATTTAAGGACCCCGAAATGTTAACCGCAGAACAATACAAGAAGTTTCCCAGGATAGAGAACCTTTTTTTACGGGGTCAAAATGCAGTTTACGCACATCCCCACCTCCTCGGGATTTCGGTAGTGGGGGGTTTGTGGGACTCCCCGGCGTGTACTACACACTAAAATATCCCCGGTTCTCCGTCTGCAGCAGTGTAGTGTAAATGGGGGCGAGGGTCTCAGGATAACTAAACTAAAAATGACTATAATTTTCTATTGTAGGAAAACATGATGGTTGATTTGATTTGATCTGAAAATGTTTATAACTGATGGATTGATGACGTCTGGCCGATATGAATGGAAAAGGAAATATACTGCACCGACGCTAAATAGACTAGGAACAGGGGGAAAAGATCCAGCAATTCGATAATTCGTCTAAGCCGGCAGTCAAATAGTCTTATATATATATAATTAAGCCCTCATTAAATAGTTAATATTTAATATATTACTTAAAAATACCCCTCAACCTACTTATCTATTTGGCGGTCTCAATTCAGCAATTGTTAATCTCCATAATAGAGTAACCACGCGCACTGGATGTTTTTGAGGACAAACTGATGAAGTGATGAATAACTTAAAATCACTTACCATTAACAGGATTGTGAAGCATTCAATGTAACCAAAATCTATGATTAGAACACAACATGCATAATTCTTAAGTAAAATAATCATAAAAAACGACATTTTAATTTTTTCTTCTTCTTCCTGCCCTGTTCCCAGCCTATCTGGGGTCGGCGCAGTATGTTTCCTCTTCCATTTATATGTCAGAAGTCATCAAGCCATCCACTCCCTTTTGATTCATATCACCCATCCCACCGTAAAGGTGCTAGTGATGAATGAATGTATAGAAAAGAGACGAACGGACCATGTCGAGAGACCCATGAACGGAGAGAGTGATTAGAATGACAACATTCCAATCCATACTGCTCAAGGTTTTGGCTTAGGTTTTACAGTCGGCCGCCTGCCTGACACCAACCCTCTTTGGGTACGCTGTTGTTGGTGGTTTGCCCTCCACCATTCGGGTGCCCCAAGGTGCTTATTGCTCTACACTGGGCAATCTCCCTTAGTCGACTTTTACGACACCTATGACATTTTACTTTTTGACAATTTATATTTTTATAGGCTCATAAAAATAATCGAGTAATACGAGAAGTTCCTGATCCCATAATTTGAATATTATAGGATCAGGAACTTCTCGTATTACTCGAAATACTTAATATTTAGCTACCAAATATCACATCGTTACAATGTCTATACATTGCTGGGACAGACGCCCATACTTTAATTTAGCCATGTCCTTTATAACCCACTCGCCTTAGGCGTTTGTGTGCCACTAATATGCTGGAACTTCCTAAGGGTAACACCAACTTTCATTCCTTTCCATTTCTTGGTGCTCTGGTGTGGAACAATCTCTCAGCTGTTATCCAAGATAGTCCATCTGTCAGTTCTTTTAAAAATAGACTAAGGCAGTACTATCTATCACAGGTATCAATTTGATCTTTGCAAACTGAATTCATCCATCAAAATTATGTCATTCATCAACATTCATTCATTAATATTAATCATTTATGTGTACATAATTATACTATGCTGGCCTGGGAGCTAAAAAATAACAAAGAATAGGCCAGCCCCGACTTATCCCATGGGTGTCGTAAGAGTCGAGTAAGGGGGATTGCCCGGTGTAGACCAATTAGCACCTTGGGGCACCCGAATGGTGGAGGGCAAACCACCAACAACAGCATACCCAAAGAGGGTTGGTATCAGGCAGGCGGCCAGCTGTAAAACCTAAGCCAAAACTTTGAGCAGTATGGATTGGAATTTTGTCATTCCAATCACTCTCTCCGTTCATCCATCTCTCGACATGGTCCGTTCCGTCTCTTTTCTGTACATTCATTGAGTATTCATATGTATTTATTTATGTAGTTTATGTATTTTTTTAATGTATATTTATTTAATTAGTATGCATTGATTTATTTATTAAAGGTAATTTTTATATTATTATTTTTGTGTGTTTTATTTTAGGGATTTATTAGTTTGATATGTTTTTCTATTATCTTTATTTTGCATTCATGTCGCCTGCTGTATTATCATTATAACACTCGTTATAAGTTGACTGGAAGAGATCTCTTTTAGAGATAAGTTCGCCCTTGCAAACTATTGTTTATGACAAGTTTTGATATGCGTGTTTATGTGCAATAAAGAGTATTAAATAAAAATATTACACGCAGGAGAACAGTAAAATTGTTAATCTATACGATTAACAATTTTACTGTCAAATTTTTGGGGCTTTTGTTAACGTATTGAGACAGAAAACAACATCCAATCAAAATTAAAATTTTATGATAATTGATAACGCCATAATAGCATAAGTGTACCTAGCAGGTGTTCAGTGTCATAATGTAAAAGTACCTATTTAGTTATCACCGATAATTAGGAATCTATGAACGCCAAGGAAAAGTCTACTTTTACTATAATAATGTCCCCGAAAATATTTTCGTGTGCAGTGACACCCTCGTTTCGTTTCGAGTACATACATTATATAAGAAGAGAACGTAAAAAACTTACGCTCCACGCCATTGGTTCGCGAGGCAACACGATTTTAACCGTGCTAGTTTCATTATTATTGACACTGCTAACAATTTTCTACTATGTCTCGCGACGTAAATACGGATACTGGAAGAACAAGAATGTGCCGTATCTGGAACCCACAACGTTCCTTGGCAATTATGCAGAATACATTCTCATGCAGAAGTATTTTGGTAAAGTGACTCACAAAATACTCCAAAAGTATCCGAACGAACCCTACGTAGGTGCATACTTCGGAACAGAGCCAGTCCTCATCCTCCAGGACCCGGAGATCATCAAACTGGTCACAACGAAGGACTTCTACTACTTCCACGGAAGGGAGATCTCCAAGTACACCGACCGAGAGGTGACCACGAGGAACCTTTTCTTCGAAGCGGGAGACAAGTTGAAGGTGACTCGGCAAAATTTGACCCCCATCTTTTCGTCGGCCAAAATGAAGCAGATGTTCCCGCTGATCGAGAACTGTTCCATTGAATTCGAGAAGATCATTAACGACGAATTCGCCAAGTCGAGCCAGATCGAGATACAGAAGCTGTGCAGTCGCTTCACAATGGCTTGCATCTGCTCCTGTGCGTTCGGCGTTGACGTAGACACTCTAGGCACAGACGTTCAGAAGAAACCTTTCCTGCGCAAGGGTAATGAAATATTCGAAAGGTCATACAAACGAGCAGTTATTGCCGTGGTATGATCCATTTGGCCAGCCGTCTTCTACGGATTAGGTTTGACAAGACTCCCCAATAAAGTTGTCGATTTCTTCGACAGTTTTCTCATGAAAGTTTTCGAAGGGCGCCAATACAAGCCGACTCCGAGAAACGACTTCATCGACATGATGCTGCAATTGAAGGAAAACAAATACATATCGGGCGACAGTATACTTGCAATGAAAAGGGGCGAGAGTGGCCATAGCCGAATTCAGGTTCCGGTAACTGATAAGTTTCTCATAGCACAATGCATGGTGTTTTTCGGTGCTGGATTTGAGACTACAGCCACCACACTTCAGTATACGATGTTCGAATTGGCGAAACACCCTGAAGCGCAGAAGAAGGCGCAAGAGGAAGTGGACCGATTCCTCGAGAAGCACAACAACAAGATGGTGTACGAGTGCGTCACGGATTTGCCTTACGTTGATATGTGCATCGACGAGACTCTTCGCTTGTATCCGGTTCTTGGGGTGTTTTCTCGGGAGGTAATGGAGGACTATACGTTCCCAAATGGCTTGAAGCTTGACAAGAGAGTACGTGTTCACCTGCCCGTCTATCACCTACACAGAAACCCCAAGTTCTTTCCAGAACCTGATGTGTTCCGGCCAGAACGGTTCTCGCCTGGGGAGAGGCAGAATATTATACCACATAGCTACATCCCCTTTGGAGACGGTGCCAGGCTATGCATTGGTAAGTTATTGTGATACATTCAGAATTTAGAAAAGAACATTTAGAATAAGAACCCAATAGCGCAGAGGCTTAGCGCGCTCGGCCTGCAATTGCGTAAACAAAGCAATGTTTTAGTTCGGTCATTGCATGGATGACCAAAAATTTATTACCTCGAGTTCCTCTGTCATCACACCCAAAGCATATGCTACTTACTTAGGGCTAAACGCTAGGTGTCAGTTTAAGAAATATTTATTTTATCCAAGTAATTAATTTAACCCTGATTTCATCTTAACAGGCACGAGGTTCTCCAAGATGCATAATTCTTTATTGACAAGACTTATTATTATCATTTTAGGAGGATTATCTTAGGACAAGTTTTTTAGCACTAGAGCGCGGCTGAGTCACTAGTGCAAATAATAAGAAATCACAATAGATGCACAATTTTGTGTTTAATAAATATAAAAAAACGGCCAAGTGCGAGTCGGACTCGCGTATGATTAATTCCATTATGCGCACAGAAGGATTCCGTACCATTATATTATAAAAAACATGCAAAAAAATCGCGTTTGTTTTAGGGGAGCCCCGTTAAATATTTACTTTATTCTGTTTATTAGCATTTATTGTTGTTATAGCGGCATCAGAAATACATCATCCGTGAAAATTTCAACGGTCTATCACGGTTCATGAGATACAAGCCTGGTGACAGACTGACGGACGAACAGTGGAGTCTTAGTAGGGTAGTGGTAGTAGGGTCCCGTTTTTCCTTCTGGGTGCGGGACCTTAAAAATTACTACCGATAAAAATAGCAAGTTTACTAAACCTCAGTAAATACTTAAGTAAGTCACCAAATCGAGATAACTTTATATTATAGGTACCGTGGAATTTGTTACCAAGGTGATAATGATAATATCATTGATGTCAACCGTGAAGTTGATGAGGAAGATAACAGTGATGATTGTGGGTAAACAAATAATAAAGTAATACATTTGGTTAATTTTACGGCTTTTTATTTTAATTATATGGAAACAATCGTGACTAGTCTACATATTATATTTGGAAAAATTGCCTATATTCAAAAAAATTGCCTATGTTAGTTAATTTTTAGAGTTTTAAAGACCTAATATAATCCAGTCAGCTCTACGACTGCGCCCTTGAGTATTTAGAAATTCCCATCTGTTTCTTTGAATATGTGAAAACAGTTTTATACACTAGTGGCTACCTTTCTACATATTTTTCATCGACTCCATTTTTACATCATGTGGGTACAGTAAAAAGCGACTAAGATCTTTCGGAATGTGTACCCACCAACTGTGAAGTAAAGTGCCGTAAAGACTCGTGCCCCAGCAGTGGGGACATTTAAAGGGCTGGTGATGATGATGATGACATCAGAAATCACGCCTATTTATCCCCGAACAGTTAGGCAGAGGTCTTCTATGCTGGCCTGGGAGCGAACAAATTACGTAGAATAGGCCAGCCCCGACTCATACCATAGGTGTCGTAAAAGTCGACTAAGGGTGTAGACCAATAAGCACCTTGGGGCACCCGAATGGTGGAGGGAAAACCACCAATAACAGCATACCCAAAGAGGGTTAGTGTCAGGCAGGCGGCCGGCTGTAAAACCTAAGCCAAAACTTTGAGCAGTATGGATTGGAATGTTGTCATTCCAATCACTCTGTCCGTTCATCGGTCTCTCGACATGGCCCGTTTTGTGTCTTTTCTATACATTCATTCATCACTAGCACCTTTACGGTGATGGATGATATGGATCAAAAGGGAGTGAATGGCTTGATGACGTCCGACCGATATGAATGGAAGAGCAAACATACTGCGCCGACCCCAGATAGACTGGGTACAGGGCAGGGAGAAGAAGTTAGGCAGAGGTGAATTAACACCCACTTTCTTCAATTATGTTAGGTTCCATGTAATGGGCTCTTACCCCTATACCCTTAGCTGCCTTGTACGACACCCTCGGGACAGATAGCTAGTGTTGACCATTATATTTTTCTCGGCCGTCACAACACGTCATTCCGTAAACAGGTTTATCTAGTAAATGCAATAATAACTTTACATAACATGTTCAGGTCACATGTCCCCTGTCTGAACCTTATAAATAAACGAACTTTAATAGCCACTCTGAACTTAATTAGCGGGTGTCGTTAATAAGCACCACAGTGATCCGATAAATACATATTTTTAAGCAATGATTGTTTAATAGGTCCCGGAATACGCGGAGTCACTGCATGTAATGCCGCAATCTTGCGTTAAAGTAGGATTTCCATTATTAAGGATTCCAGTAGATTTGTTATAGTCGATAAACAATTTGAATAACAATATTTTTGGAAATAGTTAATTTTCTATGTTTATCTAATCGTAGAGTAAATCGTTAAAATTGTTTGCGGTGTCAGAGCAGAATATAATTGTCACCACTCCCATCTCGGGTGTCGTACAAGGCGGCTAAAAGTAAAGATTGTAATAGGCAGCAGCGTTCCTCTTGCACCACCTAGCAACAGATTTCCGTGCCTGATATATGGCAATAGGCTCGTTCCCTATTACATTTGGACTTAACATTATTGGAAAACCGTGGGGGTAAATGCCTAGCCCTTCGGGAAGAAATAGGCGTGATTACGTATGTATATTAAAATATTTCTTCAATCTATGATAAACTTTAGTTATCTATAATATATTCTACATCTACATTTTAGTCTCATGTACAGTGACACTAAACGTAGTGTATTATATACTCTTTGAGTGACACTGACACCAACTAATCTGGTAAGGCGGCGAAAATTAGAATTACAATTTACACATAAATTTAGAAATTATACATGCCACTCATTTTTTAACATTAGCGACACCACCAACAGACCCAATAAGTTGGTACATTGCTATCAACAGATTTTTCTATTTTTATTTTTTTTTACTTTCCACGAGACTATTTCCACTTACAAAAAAAATATCCACGAATTTAAAAAAATATGGTTTTCCTACAGAAAACATTCAACGGCGTCGTCTAACGTACAAATACAAGATGGAGTGGAAAATTGTTGCTAGTAAGGTGTTTTTAAGATGTTCATACATCTACTATTCGCAGCTTCCTCATGCATAGTTTGCTTCGTTCTTTATCTAATTAAGTCAAAGAGAAACTACTGGAAAAAGAAGAGCGTGGTTTACACAGAATCTTCATCTATTTTTGGCAATTTCAGTGAATACATTTTGCTGAAAAAATATCTCGGGAAAGTAGAACAAGAAATATGCCGGAAATATCCGAGCGAACCCTACATTGGCACATTTTATGGAACGGAACCAGCCCTGATCGTGCAAGATCCGAAGCTTATCAAGCTAATAATGACAAAAGATTTTTACTACTTCAGCAGCAGGGACGTATCTAAGTACACACACAAAGAGGTCACCACACAAAATCTGTTTTTCACTTACGGCGACCGATGGAAGGTCATGAGGCAAAATCTGACTCCGTTATTTACGTCCACCAAAATGAAAAACATGTTTCACTTAATAGAGAAATGTTGTTACGAATTTGAAAAGCTGCTCGACAGTGAAGTCGCTAACGCAGAAGTAGAAGCTAGAACTCTAGCTGCAAGGTATACAATGGACTGTATTGGTTCCTGTGCATTTGGAGTCAACACCAACACAATGGGCAGAGATTCTACCACAAACCCCTTCACTGTGATCGGTAACAAAATCCTAGAATCTTCTACGAGCAGAGCAATAAAATGGATATCGCGGTCTATGTGGCCATCAATTTTCTACGGGCTAAGATTCAAGAATTTTCCTCAAGAAATCGATTACTTTTTCAACGACCTCCTGAAGAACGTGTTCCAAGGGAGAGAGTACAAACCATCGAACAGGAACGACTTTATTGATTTAATGTTGTATCTGAAGACTAATAAAGTTATAACTGGGGACAGTTTGAGTAATGCGAAGACGGGAGAGAACAGAAAAGTAGAATTAGAGGCTAACGATGAACTGCTTGTGTCCAACTGCGTCTCATTTTTCGCTGCAGGCTACGAGACATCAGCTACAACTGTGTCATTTATGCTATACGAATTAGCCAAGGATAAAAATATACAGGCGCAGGTTCAGAAGGAAATAGATGAATACTTAAAAGCTCGTAACAATAAAATAAACTATGATTGCATTACAGAATTAGAATTCACTGAAGCTTGCATAAACGAAGTACTTAGACTGTACCCAGTGTTGGGAGTGATTACTAGGGAAGTTGTTGACGAATACACCCTGCCTGATGGCTTGCGTCTGAGTAAGGATATGCGAGTGCACATACCTGTGTACCATCTGCATCATAACCCCGAATACTTCCCTGAGCCCAAAGTGTTTCGTCCGGAACGTTTTTATGCCAAAGAGAAAAATAAGATTCAACCTTATACGTACATGCCTTTTGGTGAAGGACCGAGAATATGTATTGGTATGTTCAATAACAAATCATATTTAAACTCTGATTTCATTGTGAGCAAGCATAATCTGGCAACGTGTAGGTTTTAGTTGCTTAACCTTTCGTTGTTATGCGTCTTTTGGGATGTGGAAAGCACACCGAATCTTCAACGAAAAGGATGTTTCCCCTAGATCTGTTCGGCAATCGTTGTCCAACTATCCTTATTTCATTCGTCTAGTATTCATGACACTATCACACTTATGCTACTTACTTTAGACTAGTGTGAGTGTAAAAAAAACAATATAAATAAGTTGTAAAAATAATTAAGACTCTGATTTTGCTGGCATATATGCCATCTATCGGGCACGTAAACCGCAGTATATTGCTAGGTGGTATAAAAGGAACGCTGCTGCCCATTACTTATCACTGTCTTAACCCTTAGTGGCCTTGTATGACACCCGCGGGAGCGCGTGACACTTGTTTTCCATTCTTCCTTCATTCAAAATTCCTTCTTTGCCCGCAGGTATGAGGTTTGCAAAGATGCAGATGATCCCTGGTCTCATAACTGTGTTGAAGAAGTATTCTGTGGAATTGGCAGAGGGCATGCCCACTGAGCTAGAGTTCGAACCTCGGGCCATCATCACGCAGTCTCGCGTTGGAATTAGACTCAAATTCACTCCACGCGACGGTTGGGAACGGAGAGCTTATGCTAAATAAGCCGGAAGACTTTTTACCTTACAATAATATTAATATCTTCTCATACAGTTTTATAAACTAATAAAGGATTCTTTCGTATTTTATGTACCTACCTACGGCCTACCTATGTAGTCTGGAGTGCTGTTGCACTTTAGACTACCCAAAACGGTTAATCTTTAATCGATTGTTAACTTCAACTTGTTTGTAGAAAAGCACAAAGTGGACTGATAAAAATTTAGGTATATTGTATTGGTGTTCTTCTGAAACGCTTACAACTACACCTACTACAAAACTTATATAGAATTATATAGAGCTTTGGTAAGTTCGAACACTGGAACGTGTGTCTAAGCTGGCTCTTATAGAATCTTACCAAACATGGCTGGACAGTAAGAGAAATCGGGCTGGCAAAGGTGAGTGTTGGCATGTTGTGAATGCCCTGTCACAATCACAGGACCCAGACACTGCTCCTGGCTTTCCTCTCTGCTACACCATGGAGCTGGCACCGTGCGATGAATCCATGGAATGCTGAAAGTTTTCATCTCTTATCCCCGTGTTCACCACACAAACCCCTTTGCCCCCCTAACCATTTTACATCATCATTTTATATTATTATACTCTTTATTGCAATTAAAAATACATCAAATGCACACACAATAAATACTAGTTTGCAAGGGCGAACTTATCTCTAAAAGAGATCTCTTCCAGTCAACCCTCGAAAGCTAGTATAAATTTAAACTGTGGTGGAGGTGACTAAAAATGCGAATAAAGTATAAAATCAAATAATTTTATACAGTCACTAGATATTTTAGAACATGGATAATAATGATTATGACAGACTGTTCACTGTAATGTGTCGTTGACGGTACTCAGACGCTGCCACCCCTACTAAAGTCGGACTGCGCATGCGTTAGAATGTATCTCTCATCCCATCTCTTCCACCCCATTTTGCTGGGGTAACCAAAATTCCGAATTTTCTGAATACAAACCAGAGTTTTATTGATAGATTACCTTTTTTAATTTTCACCCACTTTGAAAGTTTTGCCTTCATTTTGGGTCATAATAATCGCACATTGAAGAGCTCGATAACGGCGTGATTAATGCGATGAGCCTGCGTTGTTGCCTAAAGTAATCAATGTTCAAAAAGATCATCCCACTTAGACAAGTGGCCAATATATTGAACGCATAGAATATAAAATGTATAAACGTATTGTTTTCTCTGTCAAACGTCAGTTTCATACTTTTGTTTTTATACGTTTGAATAGATAAGCAACTTGGCTAGGCCTTCGTTGTTTGATTGAGCCCGTGGTGGTTTAGGGGTCGTTTGCCTTGTCTTCTTCGATTTATAGGGAACGCCTGTGCCCAACATATATACATAAATTACGCCTATATCAGCAAGGGGTAAGCAGAGGTGAATTACATCCACTTTTCGCCAATTAAGGTCTCATATGATAGGTGGCTAGTCTATTGCCATCTATTGGGCACATAAAATCGCAGTTTTTTGCTGTGTGGTATAAGAGGAATGCTGCTGCCCATTATCGCTGTCTTTAACCTTAGGCACCTTGTACGACACCCGCGGAAGAAATTTTGTCATTATCACTTAAAGTATACTAATATTATAAAGCTAAAGAGTTTGTTTGTTTGGTTGGATGGTTGGTTAAACGCGCTAATCTCAGAAACTACTGTTTCTAATTAAAAAAAAAAATTTGGATAGGCTTTATGACAACAGACATTATCGCGAGCGAAGCCACGGGCGACCACTTGTATTTGTATTTCCATAAATATCCTGATAGGACTGAAAACATGGCCACCCTAGCATACACACCTCATCTTTACTCCCAGTGCTGTGGCGCCTCTTCAGGCGTCCGCGTCCCTCTGTTCCGTGAGCAAACAACAACAAAAAAACACAACACAAACCGCCAACACAACACCCCAACAACATATCCGCCATCTGTAATAGTTCCAAAAACATATCATGTCGATTTAACTTAAAAATAATAGTGACAAAGTGCTGTGAAAAAGAGAGCTTATAGTGTGGTCGTGGACAAATCGGAATGACAAGTTTTTTTCGGATTGAAGGTAACAGTTGATTTTGTGACTAGTTTTTATGATGACACGGTGTACTTTTGCGTGTCAGCTCTCTGGGGGAGCTACGGAGCGGATCCTTGATTAGCCAATACATTAATTGTCTAGGCACAATAAATTCGATACAGAGCAAGTGTCATTGAACATTCAACAGATTATTGATTTTGATGGAAAACAATTCTGATCTCACTTCTGTTCTAACAGATTGTTTTAATTAATCTGATGGTTTAAATTTCCAATAGATTTGAAGAATCGATAGAATATAACCCACCAAGCTGGCCCAGTGCAGATTGGTGGGTAAGACAGACAGCAGCTAAAGGCTTAACGTGCCTTCCGAAGCACGAAAGGAACTAGAGATGTTTAAATAAATTGTTAGTTACCCATCTAAAGCCTTAGCGACAATTAGTTATTATTTTTGAGTTTTTTTATAACATTAAGTAAACGTTAATAGGTTATAAGTTCATAAAAAAAAGAAAATGTAAGAAAAAGTATTATGCTTCGAGATAAATAGGTTAGAAAGAAGGATGCGGTTACGATTCCCGCATCTGGACTACAATTTTTCGAATTTTTCTTCCTCACATTACTTAGTTTACACATTGTAGTCCGTGACGATTATTATAGCCCAAATGCCCAAAAGTCGTCAGCACGTCAATTATCCCAATAAACATTGTTCATGACACCGGAAAGGTGCTAGTTATGAATAAAACTGTATAGTGTTTTAAACTTGTGTTTAAAATTGTATATCTAGTGTTTTAAGCGTGTGCTTAAACGTCCAATTCATACAGCTGAAGGTTTTGGCAAAGGTAGGTTTTGCAGCCGACTGCCTGACACCAACTCTCTTTGCGTACCTATAAAATAATTAAATTACTGTTTTAGTTTTGTGCAATTCTTAGTGTTTCTGCAATTAGAGAAATGTGCAATGAGTAATCCGTTGAAAAACAATAATACACATTCAGCATGTCGTGACAGCAATTTTAAAAACGAAATTCTAAAGTGATGGTTCTCTTACTCAGATTTTTTTTTAATTTAAAATTAAGTCTAATTTGTTTGACTTTTCCTACGATTTTCCGAAACTTATAACAATTTGAGGGCTCTAAAGGTTACACCTGAATCCTCGAAGAGACAGGCGGACTTAAAAATGGATACTCTTTCTTCTAACTAAGGTCCTCGTAAAACTAAAATCGGGTTGTAGGCTGTCAGGAATAATGAGCGAGTTAAGTTTATCGAAGCAAGTTTTCCGAGCCTTGAACTAATTTAATGTTGCTGCCAGCGTGAGCACCCGATCATGTATCGATTTGACTCGTACCGATAGATGTACGAAGGATTATCTTAAGTGCAAATAATATTAAAGCAATCTACATACATACATAAAACACGCCTATATCCCCGAAGGTGTAGGCAGAGGTGAACTAGCACCCACATTTCGCCAATCATGTTAGGTCCCATGTAATAATATGGTGTAACATGATCACTTCAGACAATGATATTGCAAGTACATTTGAGGCTTTTTTTTCAAATATGCCAAAGACGCTTACCAGTGGCCTAAACTCTAACAGTCAGCTAGCACTTGAACTATTGCAAAGCAATGTTGAAGAGTGCAGCTCCTCTTTTGAATTCCGTGACATTAATAGTCATACGGTTATACAAGCATTTAAATCTTTAAATATGAAAAAAACAGAAGACTTATGGGGTATTTCTGTTAGCATAATAAAGAATATAATCTATATTATTGCCCCTCAACTAAGCCTTACTTTTAATAATTGCACCAGAGATGGCATTTTTCCTAATCTTATGAAATTTAGTAAAATTATCCCTTTATTTAAGGCTGGTGACAAAAGTGACCCCTCAAATTATAGACCCATCTCTATTCTACCAGCACTAAGCAAAATTTTTGAAAAAAATATTTTAAATCAATTAATTTCTTATTTTAATAGAAATAACTTGCTCCATGACAAACAATTTGGTTTCCGTAAAGGGAAAAATACCACAGATGCGGGAGTTGCACTCTTAAAACATATTTATGAGGCCTGGGAAGATAAACATGATGCTCTTGGTATCTTCTGCGATCTGTCCAAAGTGTTCGATTGTGTAAGTCATGAAATTTTAATAGGCAAACTGAAACATTATGGTGTAACATTTAACTCTTTACGACTCATACAGTCATATTTGAGCGGGAGAACGCAGAAAGTTGTAATAAATAGGGCGGAGTCTTCGGGAGTACAATTATGTATGGGAGTGCCACAGGGGTCGATTTTAGGACCTTTGTTTTTTCTTATTTACATAAATGATCTGCCTTACTATACAACCAATCTTTATGAAACGGTTTTGTTTGCTGATGATACCTCTTTAATTTTTAAAGTAAAGAGAGGACTCTGTGACTTTGACGATGTAAATAACGCCGTTTCGAAGGTATTACATTGGTTCACAACTAATAACCTATTACTAAATACCAATAAGACGAAGTGTGTCAAATTCACACTTCCAAACGTAAGGCAGGTTAGCACCAATTTAAAAATTAATAATGAAATAATTCAGTGTACAGATGCTACTGTTTTCTTGGGAATCACCCTCGATTCCAAACTGCAGTGGTACCCACATATTTCAGCGCTCTCAGAGAGGCTTAGCTCAGCAGCATACGCTGTTAAAAAAATAAGACTATTGACAAATGTCGAGACGGCAAGGCTAGTGTACTTTAGTTATTTCCATAGTGTTATGTCATATGGCATGTTGTTATGGGGCTCAGCGTCCGATATTAATGATATATTTGTAATACAGAAAAGGGCAATACGTGCCATATACACACTTAAACAAAGGGACTCGTTAAGAGAATTATTTAAGGAAATAAATATTTTAACTGTAGCTGGTCAGTATATTTATGATAATATTCTATATGTTTATAAAAATTCTAATCAATTTGTTAAAGTTGGTGATACCCATAAATATAGTACCAGGCATAAAAGTAGACTAGCCTTTCCTCAATCCGGCTGCATAAAACTGGTCGTTCTTTCTTGGGGAAATGTATACAAATATACAACAAAATCCCACGATCTTTAACGGAACTCCCTTATCTTAAATTTGAAAGCCAAATTAAACAAAGACTAGTGAAAAAGAAATATTATACGGTTATAGACTACATAAACGATAAAGATGCGTGGATATAGATTTTGTATGGTAATGAGACCAAATGACATGTATATTTCTGTACTAGTTTTAATTATTTTTAAACAAGTAAATTAAGCTATGCTAACTACCAGTAATAATTATATATATTTTTTTTATACTCAATGAAAGATGTCCATAAACATTCAAATTAAATATATTTTATAAATATGACAACTAATATGATAAGATAGAATATAATAGGATATCTAATATATTAAAACATTTTATGACATCTTTCATTAACTCATAACTTCGTGTAAAGGGAGGAACAAACTTGCTGAGTTTCTTGCCCGTTCTTCTCAGAACAAGGCCTCCTGGTAGTTTACGAACGGATGTAGTGGTGTAGCTTATAACGTTAAATATTGGAAACTGTTTTTCTTTTCGTTTCCAGTGTTTAACGTTATTTCTTTGACGATTCATGAGTGTATGTAATCATACCTTATATGAATAAACCATATTTTAATTTTCATTTTCATTTCATAGGTGGCGAGCCAATGCCATATATCGGGCACAAAAGTGTAGCAGTCCATTGCTAGGTGGTATAAGAGGAACGCTGCTGCCCATTCCTCATCACTGATTTATCCTTAGTCGCCTTGTACGACACCCACGGGAGAGATTTGGGGTGGTGACAATTATATTCTACTCTGCCCCCACCACACGGCCAATCTATTGATTGGCCGTGATTTATTATTACTATAATTATATACATACATAAATCACGCCTATATCCCCGAAGGGGTAGGCAGAGGTGAACTAGCATATACATACATACACTACATTATATACCAAGGGCGATAAAACAATCTGAGGCCTTCGTTTTTATCGCCCGAGGTAAGATCATAGTTTTATGTATGTCACCCCTGACCATGAAGTGAGTTTTTCCGTACGCGTAGCGGGCGGAGAAGTCCACTTTATGCTCAGGTGTGACATAAATGTCATTTAATAAAATTAATAATTAATAAAACGATCAGCACTAATAAATGCAAACATCCACCTCCCTTTTGATACACACCATCCTTCACATCAGAAATGTGTTAATATGATGAAGATTTTGGTGGTTAGATAGAGTTCGAAAGATTATTCGAAAATTGTTCGATTAATTATTGTAATTTGTCTAACATTTATATGATATTGAAATTAATATCGAATAGTGTTAGTGATGATTGAATGATGACTGCTCAAATTTTAGCTCAGCTAGCCAGCCGCCTGCCCGACACCATCCATCTTCTGGGTATTCCATGACGCATACACATCGTCCATGCTGGCCTGGGAGCGAAAAATTAACGAAGAATAGGCCAGCCCCGACTTATCCCATGGGTTTCGTAAAAGTCGAGTAAGGGGGATTGCCCGGTGTAGACCAATTATCACCTTGGGGCACCCGAATGGTGGAGGGCAAACCACCAACAACAGCATACCCAAAGAGGGTTGGCGTCAGGCAGGCGGCCGGCTGAAAAACCTAAGCCAAAACCTTGAGCCGTATGGATTGGAATGTTGCCATTCCAATCACTCTCTGCGTTCATCGGTCTCTCGACTTGCTCCGTTCCGTCTCTTTTCTATACATTCATTCATCACTAGCACCTTTCCGGTGTGATGGATGATATGAATCAAATGGGTGTGGATGGCTTGATGACGTCGGACTGATATGAATGGAAGAGAAAACATACTGCGCCGACCCCAGATAGACTGGGAACAGTAGGGCAGGGAGTTGATGACGCATACCTTAGAGTTACTCCGTACTTAGGGCAGTCATAATAAGTGGAGCCGTGTGGTGACGGATACAATTGTCACCACCCCTAATCTCTCCCGCGTGGGTTTCGTACAAGGCGACTAAGGATAAATCAGTGATGAGGAATGGGCAACAGCTTTCCTCTTATACTACCTAGCAATGTACCTACTGCCCTGTGCCCGATAAATGGCAATAGGCTCGCCACCTATTACATGGGACCTAACATAATTGGCGAAACTTGGGTGCTAGTTCACCTCTGCTTACTCCTTCGGGGATATAGGCGTGATTTATGTATGTATAATAAGTCGTTAGACTCCTCTGCACTTAGAGCACCAAACCGCACTGGGCCAGTTTGGTATATTACGGGTCATTGCCCCAGCATTGGGGTCATTAAAGGTATAGCGATGATTAACATACATAGGAGTGTACAAATAACACCAGCGCTTAAGAGGATTGTGAAGCTGTAAATTATATGACAAAAAACGATAACATTGTTCACTACGAAAAGGTAGTCCAATTTTAAAATTTTTGGCATCTAGGTTCGTAAGTTTTTATTTTTACGAAATATTGCTTGCGATAAAAGTTGTTTCGAAATATATTTATTTTTGTCATAAATACTTCTTTAATTTAACTATACTGAATTATTTAAAAAGAAAAACGAACACACATACTGCCGCACTCGGAGACGTCAATTAACTTTAATGAGTATTTAATGTCAAACATTTTCATTCAAATCTAGACCATAGACCCGGCAAGAATAGCGACTAGTTTTGAATAGTCATTTTTTGACGTTAAGTACTCATTAACTTTATTTGACGTCTCTGAGTGCGGCAGTAAGAGACGTCAATTAACTTTAATGAGTATTTAATGTCAAAAATTTTCATTCAAATCTAGAACATAGACCTGGCAAGAATAGCGACTAGTTTTGAATTGTCATTTTTTGACGTTAAGTACTCATTAATGTTATTTGACGTCTCTGAGTGCGGGCGGCAGTCAGATTAGGATACATGTACTGAATCTAAAAAGATCAATATTTTCTCATTTTGCAAAGTTTTAGGGGAGTGAAAACGTTATCGCTCGAGACATATATTCAAAAAGGCGAATGTAGCATTACTCGCGCTTCGTATCCGGCACTTCACAATCCTCTTAATCCTCCTTTATATCGTGTACTTCCCATCAGCCCGGCTAGCATGACCACCTAAACACGATAATAATAATTAATTAAGCCATTTATTGCTTTAAACTGTCCCATAATTTTTAACAGTTCTAAGTGATAAATGGGTGTATTCCCAGTTTCCCCCAAACGCTCTGCTCCGAGCTAGAAAAGCGATTTAATATCAAATTACAAAATTTCCTTCACCTGTAACTAGAACTTTACTACAGCTTGTTTACGAAAATCCCCTTGCTTACCTATGTGTTTATTCAGATGGCAGCATCGTTTCACGAAACTTTATAACTAGTTTCCCGTAAGCTGTCCCTGAAGGCAACTTCGTGAAAATTGGTTAACACTATGTTGGACAGAGCTCTCTCGCTCTGGCATACGAAGAGATAGTTTAATTTAAGCTTCCAACTTTGAGGATAACGTGTTGTACATACCTACTTAATTATATTATTCAATTAGCATGCTGATTTTCACGACGTAGCATGCTACGCGTGCAATTGGATTGATTTTCGTTGGTTTTCCAAAAAATAGTATCAGCAGATTTAGCGAACAAAATACGTGAAAATGCATTCTGTTAGCCAACATGGATTATTCCCTTTTTGGCTGTGACAATGACCTATCACATAACAGTATGTCCTATTCCCAGAGTTGGTTCAACTATATAAAATAAATAAAATCTTATTTCGCCGTTCATCGGTCTCTGGACAAGGTCCTTTCCGTCTTTTTTCTATACGTTCATTCATCACTAGCATGTGTGAATTAAAAGGGAGTGATGATTAGAAGAGGAATTAAGATGATATGCTGTCGGCGCAGTCTGTTACCTTTTCCATTCACAATAATAACAGTAATATCACGAAAGCCTTTTGATGAATGAATAAGAATAGAACTGTAGAAAAATTTGGTGACCCCTACTCTACATACTATGATTTAAGAATATCAATTACATACATACATAAATAACGCCTATATCACCGAAGGGGTAGGCAGAGGTGACCTAGCACCCACGTTTCGCCAATTATGTTAGGTCCCATGTATAATAGGTGGCGAGCCTATTGCCATTTCTCAGGTATGTAAAATAAAAAAATAAATTAGACTTTAAATAAAAGTCGCAGTACTATTGCTAGGTGGTATAAGAGGAACGCTGCTGCCCATTCCTCATCGCAGATTTATCCTTAGTCGCCTTGTACGACACCCACGGGAGAGACTTGGGTTGGTGACAATTGTATTCTACTCTGCCGTCACCACACGGCTAATCAATTAACTTCGTGGTTATTACAGGTATGCAGAGGGGCAACAACGCGTAGGCGGTAGTGCGAGGTCTCTCGCATGGGCAGTCTACCGGACCTGACGGAGCGCTCGCGTCCGGCCCCCGGCCGAGCCGCCGCACGGACCGTGTCCGACCCGCACCGTCACCGCACCACGGTAATGCTGTCTATGCAATATTTAACTTCTTTAAAAATAAAAATAAATCCACCTCACTTATTGTTAACCCCTTTTGTTTTACGACAGTAAACATTTTTCATTTTCATTTTTTCGAAAATGAATTGCTGTGGGGGTGTCTCGCTAAAACTCGAGAACGACTGGGCCGATTTAGGTGATTTTGGTTTTGAAATGATTGTCTTGGGCCAGGCAGGGCAGGAAAGGTGAGAAAGTATGGAAAAACTGCGAGGAAAGTAGTAAAAACAACAATTTCATTTTCTCATATAAACTGCTTTTCTGTCAAACATTTGACGTAACCATGGCAACCAAATCGTAACCTTGGCTACGGGATAATGTAATTAACTTAACTTTACTACATTTTGTTTGTTTCTCGAATTGCAGCTACCCGTCAGCACAATATACAAAAAAGAATGGCCCTGGAAGAAACAAAAGACGCCGCTGCGGGCTGCCGGGGTTGCGCCCGCGCCCCGCCGTCGGGACTCCGCCGCGTCCTCCGTCGGAGCCGCCTCGGTCCGCCGACTGCTCACCCGACAACCTCCGAAAGTGCCCGAGCCCGTGGTCAGGCGATTCACGCTCCTCTGCCTCTCCAGCGGCCTCTGTGCCACTGCCCTTCTCCCCTTCACTGCCTTCGCAGGCGCCGAAGCAGGCGCCATGCCCCTCGCGCTAATGCACGCGGTCGCGGCCATCGTAGCTCCTTTTTCTCCCTTTATCCTCCAAAAAACTGGAGTAAGGATAGCGATTGCTCTAGCTCATTTCTTAGTCTCGCTTCTTTTGTCTGCGCACACGGTGGCAACGCCTCTCTCGATCTTACTGCCGCTGTACGGCATTTGTGGCATGACTCTCTCCCCGATGTCTCTGGCTTTGTCTGTGTCTGCGACGTCACTCGCGCAGGCTGCTGGCGATGAGAGTAGGAGAAAGATAGCGTTAAGGAGAGCTTTGAGGGCGCTCAGAGCAGCGCAGGACTTAGGACTGGTCGTGGGATCTCTGATGTTAGGAGGAGCGCTTATGATCTGGCCAGAAGAGATGACGCCGCTCGCGGAGCTGACGCCGGCGCCGACCAACGCGTCAGTGGCGAGATGGCCAGCGTCCGAGGAGTACTTCTTTGAAGACGACTACGAGGTACTTTACAGATCTAATCGTACTTAACCTTTCAATTTGTTAGCCTGTTAGTGAATTCTCCAAGTTGCCGTGCCCAGTGATTTGGATACGCAACAATAATTCTGGTAATTTATGACTCATAACTTCATGTAAAGCAAGGAACAAAACTTGCTGAGTTTCTTACCCATTCTTCTCAGGACAAGGCCTCTCCCACCTCTCCCCCCGCTAACCAAGTGGACAATCAATCGAACGCATAGAATACAAAATTTATGAAACTGGCGTATTACAGAGAAAACAATAGGTACGGTAAAACAATAGGTAAAAAAAAAAACGCGGGTGAGAATTCACCTCTGCCTACCCCTTCGGGGATATGGGCGTGATTTATGTATGTATGTATGTGTATGTACAATAGGTACGTCAGTTTCATACTTTGGTTTTCTACGCGTTCAAATAGGTAAGGCTAGGCCTTCGGGTATAACATAGTTTACGTACGGATGGCCTCACACGTTTCCAATGCTTAACGTTATTTGTTTGACGATTCATGAGTCTATGTAATGATACCTTAAAAGTACTTTGATTGAACAAACCAAATGACACAAAAAGGCTCCATAGTTTGTATACTGTTGGAGTGGGAGCAAGCGGTATACCAGCTAAATCCCTTTAATCAACGAACTAAATGACTTAACGTCTTATTATTTCCAGGAAAGGACGTGTGGCGCAGCGGGCTGCCCTAACACCCAGTCCGGATCAGGCACCTCTCTTAGTTCTGAAGGCCGCCGTTACCTGGTGGCTGTATGGGCAGCTCTCTCGCTGGTAGCAGTGGCCGTGGGTGTCTACGGGGCTACCCCGGCGCCAGCCCCACCCCCCGACACCCGGTCCACTGCGAGGGACCCGAGGGCGCTTCTTGGCGCGCCCATGGGCCTGTTCATAGGGCTCCAACAGGGATTTATTTATACTTCGTATATTAAGGTGTGCATGCCTTCTTTTTCCGATACCATACTGTCGCGCATATGGAAACGCACTGTCTACCTTTTTACAACTTCTGAGAAAAGCGCGTTTAAAGTTTTTCTTTTTCTTTTACTTGTTTATCCGGAACTAATCATAATTCCGGAGATTCAATTAACAGAGCTATTGAGTATTTTGAAATGGTCTCTATGGTACAGTGATAGAACACGTTTCCCAATTTCAAACATGTAAATAACTCAATGCTGCAAAAAAAAACGTACTGCGTTTTTCGTAAGCGCAGCAGCATACAATTTGTACAGTTTATCAGTCTGGAACCTTTGGGAAAGCAGCTACCTATTCTTTTGACATTGAACAGATTTTTGTAAAATAAAGGATGATTCATATGACAGCTGTCACACTCATACACTTTTTTATCTATCCTTTTCGCACTTACAGCAGTTTTATATTTGTTGCTTGCTGTCATTCTGAGCATGTTACGTTTTAAGGACTGTAACTTTTTAGACGACTCAATGCCTCCATTTCGCAGTGGTACGGGGTCTGCGTCGGCGGCTGGTGGTGCGCTTGGCGAGCGTTGGTCGGCGCTGGCGCCCTTCAAGCGCTTGCAGCGGCTACCCTTAGCATGGCAGCTGCTAGAGGCAGGCGGGGAGGCCTGGCAGCGGGCGGCGCTGCAGCCCACGCGTCGCTAATGCTGGCGTTGCTGAGGTGGCGAGCTGCCAGGACTGATCTAGCGCTTCCAGCGGTCGCTGCCGCTGCTTGGGGCGCTTGTGCCGCTCTTTGGGATGTGCTCCAGGTAGGGACTGCATGCGTATCATCATGAGCTAAGCGTTAGGCAGAAGTATACCCTAAATGCTGTCGCAGTCTCGACCACGTGAAGATATTTCAATGGCTGTTCTACGAGATAATATTAACTCGACATATATGCCCAAACAATTTTTTTTGTGAAGAGTTTTTCTATTGTATTATTCCATTTAGAAAGCTTGATTAGAAAGTGAACTGAAAGTAAAAATCCTTCAAAATTTTAGAGAAAAAAAAATATTTTGGATGTTTTTATGGAAAAGCTATAAAAACATACGGTACGAATTGAGTTGATAACCTCCTCCGTTTTTCGTCGGTTAAAAAAGGAAAACATAGAAGCATAGAATAAGCAAATATTTATTTCATGCGTGAAAATCATGTCTCTAGTGTTAAAATCAAGAGGAATCAGTCGTGAACGTTAGTTTGGAAAAAACAGTGCCCGCGTCCGTCTTAGTACGTTGCATTGCAGGCAGGAGTCTGCGTGGGGGCTCAGGCTGGCGCGGGGCATGGGCATGGCTGCTGGGCGCGCGGCATGCGGCCTGGCGCTCGGCGCGGCGGCGCGCGCCCGCTCTGCGTGCGCGCGCAACTCGCCGCGCTCGCCGTGGCGCTGCCTGCCGCGTTAGCTGCGCATGCGGCGCTCGAGCTGCGTTTGAGGAGAGGTCAGTCAACTTACACTCCATTAGACAAGCCAATCGAAGTGCCGAGCACACTACACGCACTAGATACAACACTTTGCCATTACACCGCATGAGCTGCGTTTGAGGAGAGGTCAGTAGGTCCGTCACACAGGCCAATCAAAGTGCCGAACACACTACGGTATCAGAGGCGGTGGCGTGGACGTGGCGCTCAGGATGTTGGCGGGGTGGGTGATGCGGCGAGGAGGTAAAACTCGCTCCTCTCCGCCTCCCCCGCCCCGCTAGCATCTCTGTGCCTCGTCCCCGCCACCGTCTGATACCGCTGGAAGGTCGCGCACGAAGTTGTCGGACTAGATACAATACTTTGCCATTACACCGCACCCGTCGAATAAGAGTGCGAAGACCGGTCTACACACACGGCGCTATACCAGGTACACTCGTGTCCCTGGGTGCTTCTCGCCCCCTCCCCCACTAAACGGCACGCCTGAGCCGAGGTCCGCGCCTTTAGAGGCACCCTCAGGGCTGCCGCTCCAAGCTCCGCCTCGGGAGCGCCGTGTGAGCCTCTCCACTCTCCACTGCAGTATGTCTCCCCCGGGAGACCTCCTCCGCCGTCCACCCATGGGAGATATGCCTGCTGTGGAGGTCTCACTCAGGGAGTGCCCGCCTGCAAGGTCTTCACCTTCCCCAAAAAACGGGCGGGGATTTGTATTCGCTTTATCGCGCCATTAGAATAAAAGAGACCTATCTCAAAAAAAAAGGTTTCGTGGGATTTTATTTACACGCACATATAATTTATTTAAAAGACTAATATACTGTTTTTTTATATATATCGAAATTGTATTAATTAAAAATCTGGTAGAATCTAGAGGGGGTAGGATTGATTAAATAATGTTTTTTTTTTATAAAGTGTTCTCATAATTTTGGTGTAAAAAAAAAATTTTCTAACGTCATTCTTAGTTTCAACGATACGATGTATCTAACTCAGAAGTAATTCAAACCTAAACCAAAGTAAATACTATCTAATAATATCTATATCTATATAGTACATGGTCTTTGGCAGTTATGTTAAATTTTAAATATTGCCATGAGCCACATGTGGGTACATGTGGCTCATGGCAATATTTAAAATTTCAGGTGAGGCAGCCCGCCACAGATCCTAGCGAAGACCAACGGCGACGCAACTCACCGTGCTAGCGCCGCCGGAGGACCCCACGGAAGTAGCTTGCCCCGTCATCAGTTAACGATGATGAAATATTTTGGCAGCTAATCTAACACGCTTATAACAAACCGAGTTAGTCGTTTTAAGTTTGCTATGAGGCACCCTTCCAAAAAAACTAAAGTTTCTAAAAAACTAAACCTTCCAGATCGGTGTAATTAAACATAGTGACAATAGTCAGAAATTGTACACACTCGCAATCTTTTACACTTTTACTTGTGAATTTTCTGTAGTGCTTCTGTGCACTTGGAGAGCCAATATGCTATTGGGACTTGGGATTTTAGAACATTATTGAATGTTATATTGCAAAGCGAACCCGAATACGGAACTATGGTATGATTTTTTATTAGACTTTCGACTGACGTGTCATAACTCTCCCATCCTCCTCAGAATTATATGTTCCTAATATTTCTTCTACGCCATGTCATGTGAATATTTGTTTTTTTTTGTATGCGAAATCAGAAAATAGTTTGGACACGGTTTTAGCTTAAATCGTAACTAAAGTGGTGGCCTAACTTCCCATACTCTTATCACAAGTTATTAATTATTTGTTGGGCTCATTTTTATTATTAGTTCCAACTCAATATAAGCCCAAAATGTTCTCAAGGACGGCCATTAATGTCTAATTATTGTGATAGGTGACTTTAGTGGCGTGTAATGTTAAGCAAATTGTTTTAACTGCCGTTGGGCCTTTAATTATTATTTACCATTTCATTAAATATCATCGAAACCGCATTTCTAAAGTTATCTGTCATCAAAGTACAAATACCCTAACTAAGGTATATAATCAATAATATGTAATAGATAATAATAATATGTAAAAAAACCCTTAAACTAATTAAATTCTATATATATATATATTATATCGAATTTACCGAAACATACATATTAATAGCATATGAATAACGGACTTGATATTGTAATGACATTTTTTCTATAAAACTAATACTCTTGCTCAAATTCTCTCTTTCTCTCTCTAGCACATATTTGACATACTGCAATTACCTTAATTTAACCTAAAAATATCTTCACAGCCTAAAATATCAAAGTATCTTAAACTCTAGTGTGTATCGTTGACCTATTCCAAATTAGCGTTTATTTTTACACTACATGATGTACTGATTTGATACCACCATTGTATAGTGTTATGCATAGGTAATATTGGGTAATGGTTGATGAATATTATATAAAAGGTGTATGGGCGAGTTTAATATTAAATACTCAGTATTATAATCTGTTCGACGCATGACTGTATAACACGTGTCACTTGATGTATTATTATAAATGACCCAAAAGTTAAGCGTCTATGCTACCTTAAAAACTGTGAACGATCTTATACTTTAATCGTTCTCAACTATTGTGAACCTATCGTATCTTCTTCTGTGTAAACTGTAAGCACTATTTTTCTAATAGGAATAAAAGATTGTTGGAATTGAATGTGCTAGATAAACATTGTATTCGAAATAATTTATATAATAAACTCCTTGTTGACTGATCGTGTTGTTTGTTTTATCGAATCCCGTCGGTATTTATCATGACCCAAATGTGGGTCATTGTAATGTAATTTTTTAATTATGTTTGTATTTTAATTGAATGCTAAGCTTTCGTGTCTGATACTTCATATGATTAATTAAGAAAAAAAAAACAACAAAACATAAAAAATCGAATAATTATTAATAAAAATGTACATAAAAATATTTCATTATTTCATTTTCAGACGCAAAACAGTAATAGTAAATAATCGTAATTCGTAATATAAAATATACCTACTTAATGGTCAGAAGTGAGTGGTGTAGAGTAGATAGTAGATTATATACCAAGGGCGATAAAACAAAGAATGTCTGGCGATCTGAGGCTTTTTTTTATCGCCCGAGATAAGATCTTAATTTTTTGAATTCGACTCCTTTTTCATCGTTATGATCTGGATTCTCTAGGTTTATTCTTCATCTCAAATTTGAATCAAATTGATATGAAATTTTAATCATCATTATTCGAATCTGAATTGTCATCTTCAGAAACATCATCATCATCTCCCGAATCGTGAGCTCCAGAATCATCTTCATCGTCTCCGGAATCCGAATCATTATCATCATCTCCAGATTCATTGTCATCATCATCGTCTTCAGAACCTGAATCATCGTCGTCGTCTCCGGTGCCTGAATTGTCGTCATCGTTATCCCCGGAACCTGAATCGTCGTCATCATCGTCTCCAGAACCTGAATCGTCGTCGTCGTCGTCTCCAGAACCTGAATCGTCGTCGTCGTCTCCGGAACCTGAATCGTCGTCGTCGTCGTCTCCAGAACCTGAATCGTCGTCGTCGTCGTCTCCAGAACCTGAATCGTCGTCGTCGTCTCCGGAACCTGAATCGTCGTCGTCGTCGTCGTCGTCTCCGGAACCTGAATCGTCGTCGTCGTCGTCGTCGTCGTCGTCGTCGTCTCCAGAACCGGAATCGTCGTCGTCGTTGTCGTCGTCGTCTCCAGAACCTGAATCGTCGTCGTTGTCGTCTCCGGAACCTAAATCGTCGTCGTCGTCGTCGTCTCCAGAACCTGAATCGTCGTCGTCGTCGTCTCCAGAACCTGAATCGTCTTCGTCGTCGTTTCCGGAACCTGAATCGTCGTCGTCGTCGTCGTCGTCGTATCCAGAACCGGAATCGTCGTCGTCGTCATCGTCGTCGTCGTCTCCAGAACCTGAATCGTCGTCGTCGTCGTCTCCAGAACCTGAATCGTCGTCGTCGTCGTCGTCGTCGTCGTCGTCGTCTCCAGAACCTGAATCGTCGTCGTCGTCGTCGTCGTCGTCGTCGTCGTCGTCTCCAGAACCTGAATCGTCTTCGTCGTCGTCTCCGGAACATGAATCGTCGTCGTCGTCGTCGTCGTCGTCTCCAGAACCGGAATCGTCGTCGTCGTTGTCGTCGTCGTCTCCAGAACCTGAATCGTCGTCGTCGTCGTCGTCGTCGTCGTCGTCGTCATCGTCGTCGTCTCCAGAACCTGAATCTTCGTCATCGTCATCCCCGGAACCTGAATCGTCGTCGTCGTCGTTTCCAGAACTTGAATTGGCATCATCTTCAGAACCATCATCAGCGTCATCTCCAGAACCATCATCAGCGTCATATCCAGAACCATCATCAGCGTCATCTCCAGAACCATCATTATCGTCATCTCCAGAACCATTATTAGCGTCATCGCCTGAACCTGAATCGTCGTCATCATCGTTCTGGATGCGATGATCGTCATCTACAGAATCATCATCGTTATTTTCGGAGTCATCGGCATTGTTGACGGAACCTGTATCATCGTTGTCTGAACCGTCAATCCTGTTGTCGTATAGAAACCAGTATGCATTATCAATAGCGTCTTTCTTAGCTGAGGGACTATCATCTTTATTGAATGGTACAGCATTGTTAGTATCAAGGAATTCAGGTTTGCCTTCTAGATCCACAAGAAGATACTGAAATAAAACTGGTATGTTTCTATGTTTTTCACTGTATTGATTATTGGCATGGGAACTGGTGGTACTTTCAATTTCGTTTGAACCTTTAACAAAACATGATCCAAATCAATAACGTTCAATCGACACAAGTTTCATCACCATCACCAGCTCTAATATGTCCCCGGTGTATAATTAGGTATAATAAGATGTATAATCTACTGCAAGATTGTAAGCATTTGCTGACTGCGAAAGTATGTGTCCTTCATACCCCACTCTCACTTCTCCAAAATGTCTATTTAGGTCTCCTCCTACATACCTACTCGTATGTAGGAGGAGATAGCTATCAATAGCTATCACCACTGCCGTCTATCTATGCTTCTAAACTTATAATGAAAACTGTAAAAGTATTAGGGACTGTGGAACAAACTGACGACTTACCTTCTCCAAACACAGAAAACGAATTTAAGCAACACAAAGTGAAAAAAACTAACAAATTCAAACACCCCATTTTAGTAAAAAAAATACTACAAGACAACTGTATTCCAAACGACGATGTGCAGTCGGAACTTATTAGGGTTTCAAACTTCTTAATATTCCACGCGATTAGATATCAATCCCAAATGGTTACGAAATAATTAGCCACGAAAACAAATGTGCAATTGCACAAATTGGCCATTAAATAAATAATGTGCTTACAAATTAAAGTAGGTACATACTTATCTAAAGTTGACAAGAACTGCTAATACCTACCGGCAGTTGATTGACCTACTGCCGCGCACTCAGAGACGTCAAATAACGCTAATGAGTACTTAACGGCAAAAAATGACAATTCAAAACTAGTCGCTATTCTTGCCGGATCTGTGGTCTAGATTTGAATGAAATATTTTGACATTAAATACTCATTAAAGTTATTTGACGTCTCTGAGTGCGGCAGTTTATAGCATTTATGTGCAGTTGGTAATCATCGCATTCTCGCTCTCCGTTCATATGTCTCTTGACATGATCCTTTCCAAGTTTTCGTTAATTTTCGATACATTAATTAATTACCAATCCATAAAATATAATATATAGATGATATGAATCAAAAGGGAGTGAATGACTTTGGTAATGGCGACTGACCGATATGAGAATGGATGAGAAACATACTGCACCGATCCCAGCACGATAAACTGGGAACAGAGTAGGAAGAATTTTGATTCAGGACAGTCATCACACCACAAATGTGCTAGGGATTAATGAATTACCAGAAAAGTGACGGAAAGGACGAAATCATTTCCTCTTTGGGTATGCTGTTGTTGGTGATTGCCCTACAGCCTACACCATTCGGGTGTCCCAATGTGCTTATACACTTCCACTGTATTCAGAAATTGCTATGGTAATGTACATACATACATACATAAATCACGCCTATATCCCCGAAGGCGTAGGCAGAGGTAAACTAGCACGCACGTTTCGCCAGTTATGTTAGGTCCCATGTATATATATATATATATTAAAATAGGTGGCGAGCCTATTGCCATTTATCGGGCACAAAAGTCGCAGTAGGTACATAGCTAGATGGTATAAGAGGAACGCTGCTGCCCATTCCTCATCACTGATTTATCCTTAGTCGTCTTGTACGACACCCACGGGAGAGATTTGGGGTGGTGACAATTATATTCTACTCTGCCGTCACCACACGGTAATGTGCACGGTGCATATCGGGTGTTTACACGTGGAGTCGCGTCGTGTTTCAATAATGTGTTTTAACGAATGAAGAATTTTTTGTTTTACGTCACCCTTGGAGCACAGGAGTGAGTTTTAGTGATTTGCATCAATAAATAACTATTCTGTGCCGCGTGGTGACGGCAGAGCACAATACAATTGTCACCTCCCCATCTCTCCCGTCCCCATCGTCCCGTCCTCTGTCGTACAAGTCGACTAAGGGTAAACACAGTAATGAGTAATGGGCAGCAGCATTCCTCTTGTATCACCTAGCAATATACTGCGATTTACGTGCCCGATAGATGTGAATAGGCTCACCACCTATTACATGGGACCTAACTTAACTGACGAAAAGTGGGTGTTTCATTCACCTCTGCCTACGCCTTAGGGGATATAGGCGTGATTTATGTATGTATGTATGTAATAAATAACTATTCTTAAAGCGGGAATCGAACCCAAGTCCTACTGAACTATTTTTCTTTGTACCTAATATGTTTTCCTTCGTGTTAAAACTATAGTAAGGATAAATCAATTATGAGGAATGGGCAGCAGCGTTCCTACTAGCCTATCTATATCACCTAGCAATAGCAATGTACTGCGACTTTTGTGCCCGATAAATGGCAAAATGCTCGTCACCTATTACATGGGACCTAACATAATTGGCGAAACGTGGGTGCTAGTTCACCTCTGCCTACCCCTTCGGGGATATAGGCGTGACTTATACAAATACAAATATCTTTAATTGCTAAATATGGGTTAATATTATAAACAGATGCAGCGTTTAACTATAACAAGCTTCTCCATATTTTACCTCAGTGGTGTGCAAATATGTTTTCTAAACATTTTCATTTTTAGAAAACATATTTGCACTTTCATATAAGAAACTATTTCAATTGCCCTTTAAATTTGTCAATTTTTTTAGTAATTTTTATACAATTTGGTAATTTATTATAAATTTTAATGCCCATAAAGAATACACTGTTACCATTGTACTATTGTTTACTTTATAACTCAATGACTGTTACTGAATATTTTCGTTTTACACTGTGGTAACTTTAATTTATTACTATGTCTCTTACTCAGTAGGGTATCATATTGGCAAAGATTTACTATATACATATATTATATACATACATACATACATATATTATGTATGTATGTAAAACTATAGTACCTATCTTACATAGGAACACCGTGAAATGAAACACAATGATCAACATTAACGTTTATTTCCATAAGTAATACTACAGAGCCCGATCATTGTTAACAACGTTCTTGCTTGCTAATAATTAAAACTAGGACAGGAACAGAAGGCTATTCGCTAACTTTTTGACAGTGGAAAGTGATGATCACCCAACTATTTACTTATCCATTACAGTTTTCACAGGACAAGTGTCGCAGTAGCGTTCTAGTAAAGTAGTAATGGATCAGTAGATAGTTCAGTGATTATCACTCTCAAGTGTCAAAAAAAGTTAGCGAATGGGCCTACAGAAATGGTAGGACAAATGAAAACGTATAATTATTATTATGGTACTCTAATTTCAAAGAAAACTCATGCTGTATTCATTTTATTAATTAGATATTTGCTAATGCCGGCTTTTGTTCTATATATCAATTTGATACAAACTATAAAAACTCTATTCTAATTTTTATACCTTGAATTGTTAAATCGGTAGGTATGTTTAGGGTAGGTATTCCAAGATGGTGGAATAGGTCCAAAAGCTTGTCTTCAATTCAAAAGTATTTTAATTTGTTTTATCGTGGTGACAATTCATGGGTGCTAATTCATCTCTGCCTACCCCTTCGAGGATGTAGGCGTGATTTATGTTCATGCTGCACATATGGTTAATGACATTACAGTCCGTGGTGTGAACCTTATATAAAAAAGTTATAATTATGTATTTATCTGTTCTAGCGTGGTAAGCAGGTCTTACTGATATAGGGCGTAAGTAGTTTAGTGAAAATACGCCTAAAAGGGTTATATATAAATAAATTCATAACACACAACGAGCACTATTATTGTCAGATATAATTGTTAAGATTAATATAATAATGTCTTACTCTCGAGTTTCATGCGGGCATATTTCATTTGCAATATTTCGTTACAAAGGCCTCGTTCACACAGTAGTGTAGCGTCACGAAAAAAAAGTACTTAATACTTAAATTAACATAATGCCGCATAATATAATGATTGTCTAGACTTGTTTGAAACTTAAAAATATTATTATTCTATATTCTAAGATACTATGTAAAATTTCTATTGGCGAGGCGGTGAAAAGGTTAAGTAAAACAATAAAACAGTAGGTATGCAAGTTTTAAATGCAAGCAAGAAGTCCGCATAAAATTGTTAAAGTATCTACAACAATGGCAATCACACAACACATCTCGAATTCTGGTTATAAAAAAATAAATAAGAGCACAAAATAAAAGGAACATAAATAAAAGAAAAATTCTCAAAACGAACCTTGTCTTTATTAAAAGTCTATTCGTAAAATAATCTAAAAATAGCATCACATGATAATTAGCGAATACGATAAAATTATAAATCGCATAAAAATTAAAACCAATTAATATCATCGTATGTGGCTAAACAATAAATCGGATCAGGGGGCCTACCGCCTAACTCGATTGCTAAAGCAAAAGCTATAGTTTATGACGTCATGCTGTCTTTTCGCACCAAATTTACCTAAACTATTAGTGATAGCTTTGAACGAATGATCACCGAATTATTTTGTATGAATTTGGCACAAAATCCGTACTGCCTATAAATTCAGGATGTCTGCTATAGCCGTTAGCATTGCATTGCTTTAAAGCTATCATCAGCAATAGAGTTAGGCGGTAGGCCCCCTGTTGTCATAATTTTCATAAATAATATATTTAATTCCAGTTTATAAGCAATTAGATATTTAATCTCTTTCGTTATTTTGGCGGGAAGCGCCATTTTATTTTCAAATAAGTACGTTTATCAAAACGTGCTAATTAGATAAAACCAAGGTGTTAATTAACGGAATTCAATTACACCCCAATATAAAAAGGTGTTTTTAACTGAACCAAGCCACCTAATTAATTATTTTGATTCGACTCTGAAACTCTAATCTGAAATTTCGAAGGCATTCTTGTAATTCCTGTAGGCCAGAGCTAATGTTGTTATTTTTCTTAAATTCAACAAACTGACAACATTCCAAGGAACGGATCCATTATTTTAGTCCGAGTTTTTTTTTTATAATATAATAAAACAACTTCGACTAAAATATATCTCACCCGTTCTGTTCTCTACGAAATGCAAACTTAGTAAAAAAGCATAACAACAGCAAATAATAAGTGGCAAATCATCTCAGTGTACATAATTAAAACCTACATAATTATAAATATTAGTGTAGTAGGAACTGACCATAGACTCGATCACGACCGTTGGTACGCCAAAGGCACTTCTTCAGGCTACCCAAAACTGTCAAATTTCTTCAATCCATTGTCAACCTTAGCTTGTTTGTAGGAAAGAACAAAGTCTATTGAGAAAATTTACTTTTTGGGGAAGCCTGTTGTGCTGTTGACTGTACGTTATGTTGAATTTATACTAAACTCCACCAACAACAACAAAAAACGACTCCGCGAGCGATTTCTGAATTTAATCACATCATTTTTAATTTTTTTGTACAATTATAGTTGAAACGGCAAAAATGTTGCTTCCAATCAGTGAATTTGATAGAAATGTGACAATTCGGAAATCACTTGCGAGGTAGGTAAACCAAACGTAGATCGTAAATTACGATTTTACAAGATCCAGTGGGAACAAAAGTTTGGACGCAAAGACACGGCAGAGAGCATAATATAGGCCAAGTCGCGGTTGTTACAATAGACACAATAATTAAATCATTTAAATGTTACGCCGCGTGATGCAGTTACAACTCTCGACTAGATGAGATTATATTTCGAGATTCATACTAAAATTACGACATTAAATATTAAACAAGGAACTAAGGTAACGTTGACCATTGAATTTTGACACAATATTGGAGCTCGTTTCAATTGATTTAACTTTATTGAAAACGCTTTTTATATCGCTGCCAGTACAGCTAAAAGTTTAATATCAATACCGTCTAAAATTTTGTCAAAATTACTATTGTCTAAAATACCTAAAATACATAACTGCTTAGTCAAAAGACAGACATTGAACAACAAAAACGATAACTACTAACAAACAATTACAGCATCAGATTTGATTAAGAAATGCATTCAAACACTATCTGATTCATAAATGGTAAATAATACAAAAGATTTTTTTTTTAATTTCATTATTATATATTTCTATAGGCTGTAGATCGTGATAAAATTCATTAATTGTAAAAAAAATGCCACATTTCATAAATTCCATAAATAATTACATCATACAAACAGTTATTGTCTTAAAACAATGATTTCTCCCAACGACAGCAAGGTAGTGCTCGGGCCAAGTTCAAAATACTAACGAAAACAAACACGATATTTTTTTACACAATTACATTCATTTGCAATTCTGAATTCATTTAACAAATATGCAATATCAAATTGAGTTGTACAATAAAAAATTCGTTAGACACATTGCAATATCAACCGCTGGTGTTAGACAGTAGAGAACCCTGTTCTAGATTTTTGTTTTTCTCCCGAATGATTAGGTACCATGTAGGTAAGTAGATGGTCAAAAACCAACAAACAACTATTACATTACATTACAAAATTTAACAGCTACAAGTTGTAAACGGCGATCTAAATTTCAAACACTACAAAAAGAAGCGTTGATTAAATCATAAAATTACATCATAAACAATACTGAAGCGTTTCACGCTGTTTCTCATCATCATCATCATGTGATGACGATGCTGTTTCTCATACAAAGCAACCGATCTCACGTCCCATGCGTTCATTGTCCCATTCTATATGACGTCTCTTGCTGATATTTTCCAAAAACCTTACCTCTGCCTCGAATATACTGGGAAATACTAAATATAAACTGTTTAAATGCATCCCTTTCTTTTGTGACCAATCCGATAAGGAAACAGAACCCCGCACAGACACTCTCATAACATTTTTGTAAATTAACAACTTCCCTGTCGGCATACAACGCATTTTGTAAGTACTGTTTTTTTGTTTTGAGTAGCAAACATTTTTACGAAAGAACCGAAAATTTTATTTTTCTTAACATGTTAGGTATCATTTAAAAAAAATATTCCTTCACGTTTTAAACACAAAATGAGTCGAAATATCGGCTTGAGAAAGTGACCCACATGTGACTCCAGGGGCCTTACCACCAACTCTAAACGCGACTCAATTCCCATCGTTAAAGTGAGACAACGCTGTAAGCAGAGTAGAGCGACGTCCCGTTTTGTCACCCGCGTTTGGATCGCATTAATACTTCATGGTACGGCCAGCGGACAGCGACGTAGTGTTTTGTCGTCGAGGTGTTTGACGTATTTTTGATTCTTTACTTCCTAGACACAGAATATGTATCGCCACGAAATATCGCCTTGAGAAAATGACCCACATGTGACTCCTGAGATTTTTTAATGCGCTCTCGTGAGCCATATACGACTCATTGGACAGAAGTTGTTAAAGAAAATGTCGGAGATATCTAAAGAGATAAGTGAATACATAGAGTCTTTTTACACGTATGCCCTTTCAACCAATACTGAAAGAGAGAGATGAATAACAGCAGCTACATTTAGTATTAGACAGTAACCCAGAATTGTTCCCATCAGTACATAATTCCATAAACCTACTGAAAGAAGAGTGGATTTATGAAACAATAAACAGGTAACGTTTTATACTTACAAGTATAATAATTGCACTCGACATTACCCTACAATTCCATATCACGCATCGCCTTAACATTATTGTCTCAAACAAAGGTACAGTGGGTCTAAAAAGGCAACATCAGCAATTTCTTTCATGATCCCATTATGAATTACATTGCAAATCATACAATAGCCACTGTAGGTGAACAATTTCTTACCAGTTCTGTGTAATGGCTCTCATCTTCATCACAGCAGTAGGGACTTAATGTCCCCACTGCTGGGGCGCAGGCCTTCCGTGTGGACCGACCATGATGGCCCGATGCACATTGATAGGTCTTAACGACTGCAGATGAAACCGGGAGCAACAGCTTAACGTGCCTTCCGAAGCACGGAGGAGCTCGAGATAATACATTTTTGGTCACTCGTGATAATACAGTTTACGCAATCGTAAGCCGAGCGCAACAAGGCATTACACTACCAAGCTCCTCCTCGATTCATTGTACCTACATAAGCAAAAAAATCTATGCACTCAGAAAGATGAACTGCTCAGGCGATATTGCTCAGTTTGGCCTTTTTAGACACGCCCAGCGGATCACGCTAATCGACAACAGAGACGCCAACCCAAGTGTCCACAACTCCCAAAAACGAGGCAACGCAAATTAGACTATAACACGTAGGCAGCACAGTTCAGGTTTACACGGGCGTGTAGTTGCCCTTCGGCTTGTAGAACAGTTGCCCGGAGAAGAGGCGGCGCGCTATCTCTTTTAGCAGGAGCCCCTTCTCCTTCTTTATCTTGACGAGGAAACCTCGGTTCTCGTTCGCGCGCCGCGAGAGGTAGGGCAAAACTTCCACCACGGGGCCGTAGGGCACGTACTTGTACGCCGAGTAGCCCGCTTGGCCTGTAACGTGGTAAATACATAAATAAATAAATAGCACATAAGAAAAAGAGGTGACTAAAATTTCTGAGTGAAAATTAATTTTGACTTTGACTTCAAAAAAAAATATTCAATTCTGACGATTTTCTCGCTGACTGTACATTTTATCAAAAATCTGTGAATGTCGATTGTCATCACTCAAAAAGTTGGGAAAGGTCTTCTAAGATCATTTTCGCGTGGCAGTAAGGGATCTGGTAGCTGCCCCTAACGCCCCATCTCAACTTTCCACCGTGTATATCAGGGTTTGAACAGCAATAAGCAATGGGCAGCAGCATTCCTTTTACACCGCCTAGCAATATACTGCAATTTCTTTGCCCGATATAATTATGGCAATAGGCTCGCCACCTATTATATTACATGGGACCTGACTTCATTGGCGAAACGTTGGTGTCAATTCACATCTGCCTACCCCTTCGAGGATATAGGCGTGATTTATGTATATGTTATTCATTCACATCTTTATTTATCAGTTGGAGAGGTGCTCATGGTAATTCGTTCAAAGAATGTATCCTTACCCAGTGGGAAGGTGATACCCAGTGGGAAGATGACCAGCACCTCTCCAACGGATGTCATGGTGATTGTGTGAAAAGAACACTTACCCAGTGGGAAAGTGATGTGATCGCACATGCCCAGCAGCTGCCCGAAGCAGACCACCTTGTCCTCGGGGCGGATGTTGTGCTCCTTCATCAGCTGGATCGCGTACCGGACCGTGTCCTCGTTGTGAGAGGCCACCATGATGCCCAGGCCCGTCTTCTCAGTCTGAAAATAGAAATGAAAAGATGAAAGATGAAGACGGATGAAGCCTCAGAGAAAAGTGTACCTATGCCCGAAGAAAAACAAAACTTTTTTGCCCATTCTTCTCAAACAAGGCCTCCAGCCCGACTCTAGCATGACCACCGAAACATGATTTGAAAAAGCCATTTATTGCTTTGAACTGTCAAAAATCTATGGAGTTTTGACAGTTCAAAGCGATAAATGGCTATATCATATCGTGTTTCGGTGGTCAAGCTAGCCGGGGTGGTAGTTTACGTACGGACGGCGTAGCTTATAGCGTTAATTATTGGAAACCTTTTGATTTTGACACACACGTTTCAAATGTGCAACGTATTTATTTGATGATTCATTGATTGATATCTTTTATCTTATTATGAATAAACCATATAGGCTAGTGTCATAATGAATAAAAAAAATGATTACAATGTGTTTATAATTACTCTTCTTTCAGCACTGAACTGAACTTACTAAATCATTGTTACTTTAAGTTTATGTTTTATTCGTTCTTTGGGAAACATACAATACGGACATACTTATCATATAAAATAAAATTGAGATTAAGGGCCTGTTTCACAATCGACAAGTAAGTTCGAAGTAGCTTACTTTGCTGTTCAATTGACATATATTTCATATTACAACTGTCAAATGATCTGCCAAGTAAGCTACTTCGAACTTACTTGTTGATTGTGAAACAGGCACTAAATTTAGTTATCAAATACCTATGGGACGCTAAATCAACAATAGTGTACATTATATACCAAGGGCGATAAAAACAAAGAATGTCTCAGATTGCAAGTATTTGACGATAAATAAGCGATCTGAGGCATCTTTTTTATCGCCCGAGGTGAAATCATAGTTTTATATCACCCCATGACCAGGAAGTGGGATATTGCGGGCGAAAAAGTCCACTTTATGGTCAGGTGTGACATAAAACAATTCTGGCACCAACCTTGACTCTGCTGAGGATCTCCTTGAGACACTTGTGGAAGGAGGTGGTAGTGGCAGCCACGTTCTCACAGGTGGGGTCTTCGTAGCCCATCGCGGCGGCTCGGGCGCGTTCCTACACACACATGACCACCATTAGAAGACATACACTTCCTTTTCTGCTGTTACACATCTTACTCCGTCTAAGATTACGCGCAAAAAGATTACTGCGGCAAGAAAAATAAATAATTTAAGGCGAGATTCCACCAGTGTGCTGAACTGTGCGGCACAGCGAAAGGCCATACAAATACGCTGTGCCGCACAATTCACTGGTGGAATCCCGCCTTTAGAAGACAAACAAAAGATAGAAGACGGAGTAAGATGTTACAGGCAGAAAGTTCTTTTTCTGCATGTAACATCTTACTCCGTCTAAGATTACGTGCGATAAGATTACGACAAAAAAAACTAATTTGCACGAAAAATGGTGCAAATAGGACTGCCAAAAATCTCCTTCTTCTTCTTCTCATATTTATCTGTATTCTGTCTAGAGGGACTGGGCAGGAAGAATAACTGTATAGCTACATACATACATAAATCACGCCTATATCGATAGGCACAGGGGAATTTTATTAAACACCCACTTTTCGCCAATTAAGTCTAGCATATTGCCATCAATCGGGTACATAAATTGCAGTACATATATTGCTAGGTAGTATAAGAGGAATAGTGTTATGGTGCTGCCCATTACTCATCGGCGTCTTCACCCTTAGTCGCCTTGTACGACACCCAAGGGAGAGATGGGGGTGGTGACAATTGTATTCTGCTCTGCCGTCACCACACGGCTCAAATAAGACTGTAAAGAATATCCTTCTTCTTCTGCTTTATATCTGTCTAGATGGGGAGGGCAGGAAGAAACTGTCCATTTGGGACCCTTTAAGTCAATTCAATATAAATGCCATATACACTGTACCTAATACAACATTAGCGCAAGTAGAAGAAGATTGGAAAAGATCTTTAAAGAAAAGAATGAAAGAAGAACTGTAATCTATACTATACTATTATACAGCTGAAGAGCTTGTTAATTTGTTTGGGTGGTTGGTTAAACGCGCTAATCTACTGGTTCAAATTGAAAAATTATTTTTGTGTTGGATAGTCCATTTATTGAGGAAGGCTGTAGGCTAATTAAACCAACCGACATCAACGCGTGCGAAGCAGCGGGTGACCACTATAGTAGATATGGATTAGAATAGTTCACCTGCTCAATATACGCGCCGCGCACTAGCTTGGCACCCCAGTAGAAGTTCTGTCGGTTCGCCTGCTCCAAGTCCGTGATGATTTCATTATATGTGTTCTTCAAGTAGGTCTGGTACGTGTTGAACACCAGGAACTTCTCCTGGAAAGAGAATGGGAGTGTTCGGAATGAATGTTTTATCTACTTAAACCTCATTCACTAGGGCTTAAGACAAAATGTACACAATCTAGATATGCCTCTTTATCTACGTAGTGCTGTTAAAAACAAACGTGTATAAAGAAACGTGTATTCTAAAATACATCATCAATTATGGTATTATATGTATATTGTCATCATTTATATACATAATTATATTAAAAATATGTCCGTCATCTAGTATCCATAACACAAGTGCTTATGTTTTATGTTATGTTTTAGTTATATTATGTTTCAGTTTTAAGACTGGATGCTTTTATCGTCAACAACCTACCAAAAAGTTTAGTATCATAAGATTATCATCATCTTAAAATATTAATACTTATTAATCTTCTTCGAATAATATTAATATGTTAGGATGATTAAGATCACCAAATTACATAACCAAATAAATGACGTCATCTCTTACTTTATTGTAGCGCTTCTGCATTTCAAGACATATACGGGAAATGGCCGGCTGGAAATACGTCTGCTCCGCATCAATCATGATCCTCACATCAGCTTCATTGGCAATCTGTAAATAATTCAACGTCATATTATTATGTTTCTCTTACGAGCGGGTCCCAATATTCTATCAACAGTTGAAGATAGACGTACTAAAGCTAGTTGCTTAGCTTTATCGTAATATAACGAAAAATGCCAAGTACCTAAACTTAGTTAAGCTTACTTACTTTTAACTGTAGATAGAACATTGATACCCGTTAGACATTATGTTAAATTTCACATTATTCTAAAGCTACAATGTCTCCTTCAAATAAACCTGCAGAGACGACCATCATTTTGGTTCAACTTACGTTCCGAGAACTATTAGTGTAGTGTAACGGAGCCTGTTGCTGACTGATACTTTTGTATCAATCCTTTTTGAAATTTTTTCTGTTAACTTTTTAATATTTTTTGATTTGTTCCAAAACAAGTCAGTTGTATTCTGTTACTTTTCAGGATAATACAGTCCTCTGTCACAAAAGTGGGTGTTTGCTTGTAGCCTTTTGCCACCACCCCGTCTACATCGTTCACAAAGCCATAACAATTGTTTACCTGGATGATATGATTGAGACGCCTCAGCATGTTGCGGAACATCTCCTCTTCCTTGGGTGACATCTGCGATATCAGCCGCCGCATCTGGCCCGTCTTCGGGTCGGGAACTCGGAACGAGTCCGACAGACCCATGTCCTTGTCCAGAATGTTCGACCACGGGAACAAGTGGACAATTCTGGAACAATCGAGAAAAGTGTGCTGTCACGCTTAATTTTATACCCAATACACTCATGCACTATTCAATCATACAACATAAAACTAAGATTATAGAGCTTAAGAGTTTGTTTGTTTGTTTGGTTGGTTAAACGCGCTAATATCAGAAACTACGGTCCAAATTGAAAAAATATTTTTGTGTTGGATAGTCCATTTATTGAGGAAGGTTATATAGGCTATACAACAACCGACAACAACGCGAGCGAAGCCGCGGGCGACTACTAGTACAGAATAGAAACACAGAGGCTGCGTACGGTCTACATCACTATAGAACCTTTTTTTTAATGGCAACTAGTTGAGGTAATAGCACCATAAGTAGCATTAGCTCAGGTCACCGGAAATACACTATCCACCCCTAGACGAGACAAAAGCTCTTAGCATTCAATGGATTCAGCTTGCGGGTGCCGGGTCCATAGTGTGGCAGAGGAGGAAGTCAGTAACAGCGCCTGGAACTTGCAACCCAAGTGTAGGTTTACGGGGCCCCTTCATAACTAGTCATCATCATCATCATCATTCGGGTCATCCGCTAATGGCGGGCTGCGGGCATCGAGCGGTAGCTCATGGCCCGGGCATGAACTCAAGGGACATCAGTCCCCCGGTGGTCTGGGCCGCCGTCTAAAACGGCGGGGCTCCCCTTCGCCCCCTTGTGCTCGACCCCGGTCTGGTGGCGAGACCCTCGGCGCGGTCTAACTAGTCATCACCCATCTCTACAACATACAAACCAGTGTGGCTATTTTTGTCAGTCGGTTTGTTATAACAAAGTAATTATTGGAGAGTACTTTTATAAATGTCAAAGTTTCTCAATCGACAGTATTCTTTACTTTATTCCAAACTACCTACTTTCAAGGAGTGTGTGTATTCCTATATGAGGTAATATCTTGTACACGATTATGTATGTACAATGTTATCTTTGGCTTGACTTGATGGGATGACTCATCGCACCTAACACATAATTTTGACGAGATAGCTATCGCCAGACGTGTTATGTCACGGCGCGCTGGACGTGTGCCATATTTAACCTATTGTCAACTCTTGGGACGCTTCCGATCTCGGATAATGTACGTAAGGAAATTTCTCATCCTACTAGAGTAGTATATTTTTAGTAGAGTTTTAATCTATTTTTATACAATATATTATTGTGGAGAGTTTTTTACTAATAGTTCGTTTTGTAGAAATTTAATCACAGAATGCTATTGATTGCTTCTGCTGCATTTATTAAGGTAGTAGATTAACAAGTAAAAGTTCTGAATTTCTTTAATATAATGAGGAGTAATAAGGCGAGACATTAATTTTGGGCCTATAGAAGATCCACCTGGGTATACTTGTTTACCCAGAACTAAACAAGATATTTATGTAAAAATTGAGTTTTGGTCGTCTCAATATCAAGACTCTAAGTTCTCACCCCTCCTTGTCTGAGGTGATCTTCTTCATGAACTCCTGCACCTCCGGCTTGGAGCTGTTGTCGCCGAAGTACCGCTGCAGGTCCTCGATGGTCTTGTGGTGGGTGAGCACGTTACCGGTGCCGCCCGCGATCTGCTGCATGTAGTTGCGCGCGCGCATTATCACCTCAGACAGCTGGAGCTGTAACATAACAAAGTGGTGGCCCATTAATAATAAGTTTTTTTTACTTCTCATCACAATCTACTGTAAGGTTTGAGATGAGAAATAAAAAAAAAACTTTAATTATAGTTTTTAAAATATAGTTAGATTGATATGACAGCTGTCATGCTCATACACATTTCTGTCTATCCTTTTCGCACATATAGCAGTTTGATAAGTGTTGCTTGCTGTCACAGCGATCAAGCTAAATTTTACGAAATTTAGCTTGATTTGGGGGTTCGACTAAAATCACGATATATCACAAGGGGTATGGGGGTGCAGTAAGATATCACGTGTATTTATTTATTCGTCAAACGCGCGATTTAGAGGTGAGTAGTGTGTGTGGGGCCTTTAACCGCCGTTGCCGGGCAACGAACGAAATGATCCAATTAATTGAAATGAAATGGTTTGACCATTTGGGCACCCCCGCAAAGGTTGTCTCACTCGTACCCCAGCATCGAAGATAATGGCAAAAGCAACAGCTTCATCAATTTCCATCGAGAATATTAAGCGCAGTAACTGAGTACGTAATTACGTACGCAAAGACCTGCAGGGTACTAAGATATAATTTTCGCAAACTAACCAGCAACTGGGGCCTTCCCAGCGCGGTCAACTTGATAGCCATGAGGCCGGTACTCTTCGTAATACCTGAAAAGTCAGAACAAAACTGTTAATAAACAATTGAAACACTTCAGTGAACTGCATCTCTTAATTTACTAATTAAGGTCGGGGTAGTGGAAGAAGAAGACATGTTGTGCCGACCCCGCCTAGAACAGAAGAGATACCGCCTAGAGAGAGATAAGGGTAGAAAGAAGAAGAATTAACTAATTAGGGTCCGTGACGGTCACATTATCAAGAGGCGTCAGTGACTTTTTAGGACTAGTGGGTGGCGCAGTTCAGATGAAACTAAGTGAAAATATTAGGGTATTTAGTATTATCATACATGATCACGGCCCTTCTTTAATAGACTTTCAACTTGATTATGAGAGATCCACCTGGCCTTCCCCGTCCCAATTCACTTCCGCCATATAAATCCTTTTTGTCATTCTCCTTTCATCCATTCTTTCGACGTGACCAAACCATGCGAGCATCCATTTTAGTCAAGTAATTACTTGACTATAAGATACGAGTGTAAGGGCCTGTTTCACAATCGACAAGTAAGTCCTGAGCAGGTTACTTGGCTGTTCAATTGCCATATATTTCATATTTCAACTGTCAAATGATCTGCCGGATCTGCAGGAAGGCCCCCCATAAGGTGGACCGACGATCTGGTGAAGGTCGCGGGAAGCCGCTGGATGCGGGCAGCGCAGCACCGACCTATGCCCAACAGCCCACTGTTGGCCCAATGTCTCTCGGCTGAATGAGGAATGATCTGCCCAGTAAGCTACGCAGGACTTACTTGTCGATTGTGAAACAGGCCAGGCCCTAAGAGAACCTACTACACTCACCGGCCACAGCGTCGATGCTCTTCAGGAACGCCTCCATGTTCTTTTCGCAGGAAGCCTCGTTCAGGTAGAAGTAGGTACGAGCGCTGGTCACCTTGTACCGGCGGTCCGCGAACCGCTGCTCCACGTGGTACTGCTTCAGCTGGCCCTCCTCTTGAGCGTCGCCGCACGCCGAGATCGACGCGCTGCACCAACGAATATATCATTTATTATAGATACATTTTTATTTCATTTGGAAACCATACAGTGAAAGTAACAAATAATAAATCACTACTTACTGCCGTACTCAGAGATGTCAATTGATATAATACAAAAAAAAAATTACAATTCAAAACCAGTCGCTATTCTTGCCGGGTCTATGGTCTAGATTTAAATGAAACATTAAAGTTTATTGACGTCTCTGAGTGCAGGAGTTTTCCATTTACACGTTTTCGCATGTGAATAACAAAAAAACATAATATGCTTTTTCCTTAGCACTTTAGGAATAGTTACATAAAAACAAATTAATTATGTTACTGGGTTACGGCGGGCCCAATATTGTATATTATCTACAGCTTACTAAGGTTTAGTTGCTTGGCATTTTTCGTAATACCTATTACGATAAATAACAGAAGTTGCTGAAGCAACTAAGGTGTAACATTCTATCAACAGTTGAAGCGACAACTACCTTATATTACATACATTATATATTGGGACCCGCCGTTAGAGAACCGTCAAACCAACTCTCAGCTACTATTTCATTAGAGTGTTGTGTTGCATACATACATAAATCACGCCTATATCCCCGAAGGGGTTGGCAAAAGTCAATTCACACCTACGTTTCGACAGTTATGTTAGGTCCCATATAATATAGCGAGCCTATTGTCGTCTATCTAATGGATACATAAATCGCAATATATTGGTAGGTGGCAGTATATTGGATAAGAGGAACGCTGCTCCCCATAACTCATGCCATTCGCCTTGTACTTGTACGACATCCGCGGTAAGTGGTGAATTGTCACCATATACAATCCCTCAACAATTGTACATACATACATAAATCACGCCTATATCCCAGAAGGGGTCGGCAGAGGTGAACTAGCACCCACGTTTCGTCAATTATGTTAGGTCCCATGTAATGGGTGGCGAACCTATTGCCATTTATCGGGCACAAAAGTCGCAGTACATTGCTAGGTGGTATAAGAAGAACGTTGCTACCCCTTCCTCATCACTGATTTAAGGCACCCACGGGAGAGATTTGGGGTGGTGACAATTGTATTCTACTCTGCCGTCACCACACGGCCAAAATTATAAAAATATTCAATTAATTTTTGTCTTTAATAAGCTCAATATCAAAAGTTATAAGAAATAATTCAATCAGAAAAGGCCTGAATGTTTAGAAAATCCTAATCGCTTGGGTTTGAATATATTTTACTAACTTTTTTCAGTTGAAGACCGCCAGGCAACAATGCCTCACGTAAATGTGATTTGTATATAATAGTAGACCTTCGTCATATATAATTATAATATGAGTAACCTCGATTACCTAGTCAACAAGATTGCTGTGTTATGGAGATTATTTTATAGCAGTCTGAAGTCATGGTAAGATCACTATTATCTTGGCTCCTGCAGAAAATATTTTACATTTTATCGAATGGTAGATGAGTTGCCAGAAAAACCGATATTGTACTGAAGACTTGAAATTAGTTTCATTGAAAATCATTAACTTTGAGTAATGCATAAAAAACATTTAAGAGATTTGGGATTTCTTTGGTTATTCTAATAAACTCTTGTATGCGAACAAGAAAATTGACCATCTATGAATACGTGTTGAGTTTTAGCTAATTATTAAATGGTAACAATTGTTTTTGTAACAGCTCATCTTAATAATAGAACTTTCAATATTGTTTCAGTCATAGCTGATATCTTTTTGGCTAGGAACCGCTGGCAATGGTATCTAATGTATGACATTTTACACAAGCGTTTAATAAGACGTTAAATATTTAACTGAACTTTATTATAATCCTAAATGCTATTTGAATTATAGTGAGTAATGAGTATAGTCTATGACGTGCCACGCATGCCCAGTGGGAAATAATGAAGGCAGATGCATGCAGCCGTAACCAACAACGACTTATAGTGCCTTCCGAAGCACAAAGGAACATCATATTTTCCATTAACCATCCAATACCAAGAGGAGCTCGCTAGCGCAGTAGCATAGCGCGCTTGGCCTGCGACTTTGTAAACTATAACAGAATTGAACATATACAGGCTACAATATAAGCAGTGATCACTAAGGCCGGACATTGGATGGGTGACCAAAAATTTACTATCTCGAGTTCATCCGCGCTTCGGAAGGCACGTAAAGCAGCTGGTACCGGCTACATCTGCTGTCGTTTACACCAACCAGCCCACACTGGGCCAGCATGGTGGGTTATGCCCATTCTTCCTATAATCTATCATGTATAGGGAGACCTGTGCCCCAGCAGTGGGGACATAAAGGGTTGGTGATGATGATCAACAGCCGTGCTTTGCGAATCCGAAAAGAAGGCAAAGAGAATCTGCAGTCTGTACTACTCTGTACACTAACAATGCAGAAAAATAACTAGAGCAAGCAGCCGCATGATCTATTGACCACTTTCACCACGACAATATTGATTCTGCTTCGGGGCGCATATAAAAAAACCTATTTCGGATCGCTTGCTTACCTACTTTCGACATTATCGCCGGTACTCATAGAGTCCGAATTGCAAGCTCATAGGTCGTTACACGTTATTGGTGGTTCTCGGAACTTGGTACTGACGAATCCAGGTCACCTGGATCCGTTTTAGGGTTTTGGCAGCGCAGATACTTTCTCTATAGATCTAGATGAGGTACACGGAGCGTTACAATGTAAATCTGAAATCTAGATTTAGAATATCAAGACGAAGTCCCCCCCAAATACCCTTAATCCTAACCATTATTTATGATCGAAGGTCCTAACACTTATTTTACAGAAAAAGCAAGCAATAAACGTCTCCCATATTCAATTTCTCGAAAAACTGGATGGTCCCACATGTGGATCAAGATCGCTAAGCTTGCCATTGCGTAAGCTAAGCAATGCTCTCAAAGAACAACCATTGGATTGATTACCAAATGTATCTTAAGCTACATGTGAAACCCATCTTATTGTATTGTTGTTTGTGGTGAGATGAATAAATAAATAAATTACGTCGAGTTGTTCCGTGCTTCAGAAGGCACGTTAAGTAATTGGTCTCGTCTCCATTAGCAGTCGTTGACCATTCAACATGAGCATTTCGTGGTGGGTTATGGTCACTTTTTCCTATATGAGTGAAAGTATGAAAGATCATACATGTGGAAGAACTGTTAAGTATATAGATGCTATCCCATTTCTGTTCATCAACCGTGGCCACCATATAGGTCAGACTTCATTGAACCACGCACTCTTTTTAATTCACATTACCCATCACAAGGAAATGTGCTAAATATGCAAAAATGTGTAGAATACTGATGGCAAGGACCATGTGGAAATGTCGACGATGGGATTGGTTCCAATCCATCATACTGCTCAAGGTTTTGGCTCAGGCCATACAACCGGCCGCCTTCCTGACACAGACCTGGGGGCCTACCGCCTAACTCGATTGCTGATGATAGCTATATTGCAATGCACTGCTTACGGCTATAGCAGCCATCCTGAATTTTTAGGCGGTACGGATTTTATGCCAAATTCATACAAAATCATTCGGTGATCATTCGTTCAAAGCTGTCGCTAATAGTTTAGGTACATTTAGTGCGAAATGAGAGCATGACGTCATAAACTATAGCTTTTGCTTTAGCAATCGAGTTAGGCGGTAGGCCCCCGGATTGGGTTTACCCCAACCATTGAGTGCCTCACTAAGGTGCTTATTGGTCTACACTTCCTTAGTCGACTACGACACCCTGGCCAATCTATTCGATCGCATATAATACAAATGTAATTTTTTGACAACCAAACATATTTGACACGACGCGACGGCCGCCATGTTGTGTTCTATGTAATACGTCAGTTTCATACGTTTGTATTCTATTTGTTCTACTTCTCTAGAGGGGCTGGGGTGAGTCAGTTTTTAGCCGACTTTTCATAAAGGTTCTCTCCGTTTGTATTTTTTTGATCATACCCAAATTTTCCGTCATTTTTACGATCCCAGTCCAGAATGACAGACCAATGCATCAGATGGCAATCATAAACAACAACTTCGGTCACGAGAAACATTTCAAACATACATTATAATATATATACGCTATTCAGTATTCATACGGCTTCGCGTGAAATGTTCATGGAACGTGAATTTTGAAACGTATGCCTTGCCAATAAGATCCAATTTTAAAGCGACATGTCACTCGGACACGCAAAGAGTAACATGTCAATTGACGCCAGTCGGCTTGCAGAGTAATTACCAAAATGACGATACTGGTGACGGTAATTGAAAAAAGGTTATTGGCAACGTACTCTAAGATAATTGACTCCGAAGTAGTATTGTCTATTTGTAACAAATAAGTTCATATACTCCATGTAATTTCGTGTATTCTGAAGCATGTTTCAAAGGTTTTTTTTATACAAGACATAGCTCTTGGCCTTCATCTCACCTGATGGTAAGAGACGATAAGAGTCGAAGATGGAATCGAGCTTCACCTGCAACCCTCAACCACAGAGGGGCATCTATCATATCACAAATTGTTGGTACACAATACATAATGCGTTATTATGGCGACAGATTTAGAATTTCAAATTCAAATTCAAATTGTTTTATTCTTCTTCAAAACATTTTTACAATTTTTTAACACAAGGTTGATATGAATACCTAATAAACTCTCAAAAAATATATTGTTCCGAATAAAGGGATTATCAGACAAAAATCAATAAATTATGGTTTTGCTTCATCGATTCCTTAGAAAAATTTGGAATGAATAATCCACTTAATTTCGATAATAATACAATGTGTATAAATTTAGATAAGGAAACATCTTTTGAAATCGCCTTAGATTTGGGGGGTCACCTCATATCGCTGTCGACAAAACTCATATCTTTCCTGTTGGAAGTAAAACTATTACCTAAATATAATTAACTGAACAAGGAAAAACGAATATCGGGTCAATTATATTTGAAAAGCACCGAAACACTGCCAAAATAGAAGTGACTATTACGGACATTTAAATTTGACTGAAACAACGGCTTACTCTCATTTACACCGACTGTTTCGCCCATTGTTCGATTTTCGCGATTAAAAATAATAGCTTATGATAATTGTTTGTTATTTGACAAATTACAATTGTTAAAAAAATATATTACAAAGAAAACTATAATAGATATAATTAATCTTTGTAATCACTAGTGGTCAAAAGTTATACAATTCTGTCGTCCTAACAAAAATTGGACTAACTGAAGATAATGCATTTTTCTTTGATGTGATTTTTTTTTATTTAGGAATTTGTAGATAAAATGTCTACTAAAAGTGGTTTTATTGCTGTTTATAGCACAATTGACTAGAGACGTTTCCACTAGTTTTCTAAATTCGATTGTAGTAGGGTACTCTGCTGATTGTTAGAAGTTTAAAAACTGAGATTAACATGTACGGTAGGTGGCAACAGGCTCGCCCCATTACATGGGTGAAAATCAACAAAGAAATGTGGGTACCTGATTAAATAAGCATTATTTGGATGTGATTTAATTCTACTACAGTTCACTAACAACGCTCTAGTAGCCAATAACAATCATAAAAAAACTATTAAACGTATTTTTTCTATTCTCTTGCTTAAATTACTGAGGCACGTCAACACAAAAAAGAAAGTAAAAAAGAAAAATATAGCCATCATTTACAATAGACCAACACATAGAAATAATATTACAAGCTGTTAAAAATATCTAAATGACAAAAAAAATCTAAACAGACTGTAATTGATGAATAACGTAGTGAGAATGACCTTCTACATTTACATCTTCTTCCAATTTTTCAAGTGTTCCTATACTAGCTTCCGAGGTATTTACGTGACATGAATAAATCAAAGCTAAACACTTCTTGACTACTATTAAATGCCTTCTGTGCCGTTGTTACCCGTAAAAATGTATAAGTGAAGATAATTCGTTATTTCATTGGTTTTAATCTAAATTATTGACATTTTATATAGTTCTGACAGATTTCAAAAAGAAAACCTACACTGTAACTAACATTATCATGGGAAGAAAACGTATCTGAAAAAATCGTTTGAAATAACTATGTAAAAAAATCCTATCCATGCTGGCCTGGGAGCGAAAAGATAACGCAAAATGTTACGTACTCCTACTTGGAGTAACGTAAAATTCGACCAAGGGAGATTGCCCAGTTTATACCAACAAGCATTTTAGATACCCAATTGGTGGAGGGTAAACCACTAACAAGAGCATAGCCAATAAGACTGATTGTAAATCTAAGCCAAAACCTTTAGCAGTATTGATTGGAATACTGTCATTCCAATCCCTCTCTCTGTTCATTCGACATGTTACTTTCCATCACTTTTCTACACAGATATTCATTTATCACCAGCACCTATAGATGATATGAGTCAAAAGGGACTGATGACGTCTGAACGATATGAATTAAAGAGGAAACACATTGCGCTGACCCCAGATAAACTAGGAACAAAGCAGGAAAATAATATCCATTTTCATTAACAAAATCCTTAGAATAAATAAATGGGTATTGTAAGTATTCTTTTGTCAGATTCCACCACACCAAATGTATAAAGTGAGGTTGGGTTAGTATACCAATAAATTCCTTATCTTCCCTTTCAATACAAAGGATATATTAACGTTAAAAACGACACACCGAAGTAACAACCGGACAAAGAACATCAACGCTAAAAATCGTTACAACTCGCCAAACAACGTCACAGAATGTATACGGTCACAACACTATCTACGCGGTGCTCAAAAATGAAAAAATAATGATTAAAAAATAAAACTCAAAATAAAAATAAACATAAACCCAACGACAGCTACGTCTTTCAAATTTCTTGGTCCGTTCGCTAGCAACCGCTTTAGTGTCTCACTTGGCAGACTCCCTCTGAAATAATCCGAAAAGTGAATCAGAATAGGTATTGATAACAACAATATTTCACAGATACATTCACTACATTTTTGAAATATCCCAATTATATCTCGTGACGACGAAAAGATGGATAGTGTTAATCATGACGCTCCAAAAGATATGCGTACATTATACGATGATGAGATGTATGGATCGGTATGTTGGGCTGTGAAAAAGACGGATGAAAGAAAATTGCATGCGGCAGAGATGAGAATGTTGAGATGGATGTGCGGAGTGACAAAAGTGGACAAAAAACGGAATGAGTACGTAAGAGGTAGTCTGAAAGTGGCGCCAGTAACAGAGAAGATGAAAGGGTGCCGTTTAGCTTGGTATGGACATGTTATGAGACGTGATGCCATGAATGTGAGTAAGAAAGTTATGGACATGAATGTTGATGGATGTCGAAGTAGAGGAAGACCACTGAAAAGATGGATGGATTGTGTGAGGTGTGATATGAAGGTGATGGATGTGAATGAGGAGATGACGAGTAACAGAAGAGAATGGAAAAAGAGGACATACTGCGCCGACCCCAAATAGGATGGGATAAGGGCAGGGCGATGATGATGATACGATGATGAGAAATACATAAGACTAGCATTGTAAAAAGTACTTTTTGTGCCTGTCCTATCAGTAAGAACAGAGTAGCAGGCCAATTCACGGCGTATACGACCACCTTCAAGAACAGAAAAGAAAAGAAGAGGAACACTAATATAGAGATTTAAGAAACAAATCACGAACAATCAAAACATGTCGCATTACACAGTTTACGTCAGCATTTGTTAAAAATAAAAGTAATAAATCAAATAGTACAATCATAAACAGACGGGCAGTGGACAAAGCCTCACCGGTGGCGAGAGAGGACAAATATTTAGTGTCTTTCCCTTTAAGAATAACATACATATTGCCACGCCATTCTCCCACAGGGGTAGGCAGAAATTACTTCTTTCCATTTGATAAGATCCTTATATACTTATTTCGCTTCATCCAATCTCACAACTGTCTTCATGAATGACCGTCGGTTCCGCGTACTCTTGACCTGGCCCTTTTTTAAAATGCTTGCAATTTGATTAAGATCCGTGGATGGTGATGATGAATGAAGAAAACAGCAAGGGATTGCTGTTTTCTCCATTCACTTCCGACACGTAAATAATTTTTGTCATTCTCCTGTCATTCATGCTTTCCACGTGACCAAACCATGCAGGGAAACCTGTCTCAACTCTTGTCTTTACATCTTCGTTTAAACCACACCACAGATAGTTTAAGAATATACACGAGCAAAACCTAGTAAAAGCCTAGTTAAAGCCACATCAACAGTAGAAAACAATTAATTAGTTACAATTACGACGTCATAGCATTGGAATCATTCAACTCCTGCCAGTTTGTAACGGTAAATGTTTTCATACTCTCAACGCGGCCAAGATCACCATTTCAGACAAAACAGAAGCTTCACTTCGGTTTTGTCTGAAATTCACTATTCGTGTCCAATTTCTAGACACTGTTACTGACAGTTTTATCTTCGTCACGAGTCCCTGCTAAGTGGAACGCAGAACAAAGAGGCGCCTTCTTGCCGAGCAATAATACCTAAGGATCATCTCTTCTTCTTCTTCTTCGCCCTGCCCTGTTCCCAGTCTGTCTGGGGTCGGCGCAGTATGTTTCCTCTTCCATTCATATGTCAGACGTCATCAAGCCATCCACCCCCTTTTGATTCATATCATCCATCCCACCGTAAAGGTGTTAGTGATGAATGAATGTATAGAAAAGAGACGGAACGGACCATGTCGAGAGACCTATGAACGGAGAGAGTGATTAGAATGACAACATTCCAATCCATACTGCTCAACCTCCACCATTCGGGTGCCCCAAGGTGCTTATTGGTCTGCACCGGGCAATCTCCCTTAGTCGACTTTTACGACACCCATGGGATGAGTTGGGGCTGGCCTATTCTACGTTATTTGTTCGCTCCCAGGCCAGCATAGAAGGCTAAGGATCATCTCTCTCTCGCATATTTGTAATTTTGCAGACAGGGCAAAAAAATCCAAATCCGTTTCATTTTGAGAAACATTTGTTTTATTATGTAGGCCTAGCCAAGTGGCATACTATTCGAACGCATTGAAAACAAAAGTATGAAACTAACGTACCTATTGCTTTCTCTGTAATACGTCAGTTACTCATTATTTTGTATTCTATGTGGTTCATAGATTGGCCACTTGGCTAGGGGGGCTGATCATCGCTTGTCACCAACGTATACACGTAGGCATCTTGCTCGATTGAGGGCGTATCGTAACCCCTTAAGAGATATCCACGGAAATGTGTGTTAACATAGTACTATATTATGGTCTGCTACTATCCTGTGCCTTCTTTGAGGTCAGCGGCTTATAATAGCTCTCCATCATTAATAATTTGGATTTGAGGAGCCTACATGACTGTATTATTATATCAGAATGATGTCATGCTGTCCACCCCATCATGGAAGATGATATAACAAAATGTCTGGTGGATTTTTTTGCAGATATTTCGAGTCGTAGATCCAAAGATCGCATTCAACGAGCGTATCTGGAGCATGACGACCCTCGTCGTGCTAAGAGACACTAGTTCTGTCTAAGCGACGTGTATACACGCTATCAATTAATGTATTTGGCTTGAAAAATTTATTTGCCAATTTCTTTAAATTTTATTATGTGTTTTTAGGGGTTAATTTTTTTTTAATTTAGAGATTAAATTTAGTATGAAAAAAAAATTAATAGAATAAACATCCTTTCTTAAGTTTTCAGCATTCACAAAGGAGATGTTCCAAAATAGCCCATGTATCTGTAGACTATCTAAAAAAAATTAGAAACAATAAATGATTCTGAGAAAATTGCAAATAAATATAAATAATGTATAGTATTTTGGCTTAAAAACCTTTTTAAACCATTAAAATCACATGTATCTAAGTAGGGCCCCATAAAATGTCAAATAAAATACGGACGTCAATGTTATAAAGCGACATCTTCCTTCCGCCGCCTAGGCTGTTGTGTTGCATTATAAGCCTAAACAAAGGTACAAGTACAACAATCCAAACAACAGAGCTTAAAATAGGAATTTAACACTTAAGAACTGTTAAACTGTAAATTATTGCCTACGTTTGGAATAACTGTACAAATATATGGGCCAGACTCCGTACATTTCGGAACATCTCCTTTACGTATTGACCATTTAATTCCAAAACTTTTGAGTGGAAAGCAGTACATTAGCTTCCTGTATTATTAGTGTCCTTTATTTTTGTATACAATACAGTGTATTCTATTAGCTACCTTCCGAAAGTAATCGCGCCCATCGCGAACACGGCTTTATGACTCTTACTTTGAATTTAAGACGAAATTCGCAAGCCAGCTTCGTGCCACTCAAAGTGACCTAAGCAACACTCAAGTTAGGAACCACCGACGCTGGATTCGTTGAGGATGACACGAATGAAAATTGAATGAACCGTGAACGATGTTCCAAATATTGTTAACTCATATTATTATATGTATATTCACCTGACTTCTCTCTTCTCTGCCTCCTCCTGGGAGATATCCTCTTCGACCGAGTAGTCCAGAATAGACTTTACTCCGAACGATCGCAATCTGTAATCGATAAAAGACATGATCATATTTAAAAGGAAAAAACTTGCTGAAAATACGTATAGCTAAAAAATAAGTAAAAAAGTAAATTGTGGCTTCCATACTTTAAGAAATATTAGAAATCGGTTGAAAACGGAAAGATAAATAATATTCGTAGAACCACAAGTAAATTATGATAAAAATGGATGATCAATACGGTTTATATTATTACTATATTATTGTCGTTTTATATTAAGATAAAAAACTTGTAACAAATAAATTTAGATTCTATTTAACTAAGGTCAGTACCAATCTTGGAACTATTCAAATCGTTATACATTTCATAATATTTGCTGCATATGTTGATGTAATATACAACTAGGTTCGCACGTTTTTATTTTTACGAAATGCGATTAAAGTTGTTAGGATCGAAATATCTTTATTTTTGATATAAAAACATCCTTGAGCGTTATGTATTTTTTTTTAATTTAACTAAACTAAATTAATCAAAAAGCAAACCCACAGACTTAGATTAGGATATACTGAATCTAAAAAGACTAAAATTTTCACATTTTGTAAAGTTTTAGTTTAGTTTAGTTTTGAGTGACATTATCGCTCGACACAAGTATTCAAAAAGAATGTAGACATTATTCGGCACTTCACAATCCTCTTAAAATAAGTATTGATTGAAACATACATACATTAATACATAAATCACGCCTATATTCCCGAAGAGGTAGGCAGAGGTGAACTAGCACCCACGTTTCGCTAGTTAAGTTAGGTCCCATGTGAAAGGTGGTCCCTATTGCCATTAATCGGGCACAAAAGTCGCAGTAGGTACACATAGCTAGATGGTATAAGAGGAACGCTGCTGCCTATTCCTCATCACTGATTTATCCTTAGTCGCCTTGTAGGACACCCACAGGAGAGATTTGGGGTGGTTACAATTGTATTCTACTATGCCGTCACCACACGGCTGGGATTGAAACATAATCTATACTAATATTATAAAGCTGCAGGGTTTGTTTGTTTGGTTGGTTAAACGCGATAATTTCTGGAACTATTGACTCAAATTGAAAAATAATTTTTGTGTTGGATAGTCCATTTATCGAGAAAGGCAACAATCGACAGTATAAAATATAATAACCGACAATAACGCGAGCGAAGCCGCGGGCGACCACTAGTATTAAATATAAGCACATTCACCACCCACCTATCGATCGTCGGTCTGATTTTGTTCTGGTCCTCTCCAGCAACGAACTGGCCATAGAAGGTGGCCTTCATCATGATCTCGAACATCCTCTTGCCCACCACCTGTTGCAGCCTCTTCATCAACTGAGGACAACAAATCAGAATTTTATTGCTTTCATTGTCAGTTTCATCTTAACTACACGGACATGGCTGAAAAAGTTATTATACAACATGTAACAGAAATAACGCACACCCTGAACTAACACTACTTTAAATATAAAAATGAATTGATGCGCGTTTGTCTCGCTAAACAGCTGGGCCAATTTAGCTGATGTTGGTTTTTAAATAATTGTCTTGGTCTTGGGCCAGGTAAGGCAGGAAAGGTGAGAAAATTGCGAGGAGAATAGTAAAAACAAAAATTTCATTTGGCCAGCGTGGTGGGATATGGCCCAATCTATATTCTTCCAGTTATCGGGAAGGCCCGTGCCACAGCAGTGGAAACATTAAAGTTCTGGTGATGTAATGTGTGTGGGGTGTGCGGTAGGTATTTATGCTAGGTACATGTTGCATAAGTAAGAAGGTTTATATTTGCGATTCTTACTCGTGTTTTGTTAACACACATTGTAACTCAGAATTCTCGGTTCTCGTGTTACAAATTGCAGACGCATTACGCGAACTGTCACCAGAACAGTTCGAGCTACTCAAGCCGACTTTAGCATTGCAAATTGCACTTTAAGACTAAAATGTAAAGGTCTAACGGTAAAATGTAAAACTCTTGTGCGGAAACTTAACAGTTTTCTGTAACTATTCGTGACGTTTCGGAAGCGAGACAATGCTGCCATTATATTAACTCACGATTGTTAAATGTCACAGACAGATAATCGAATTCGGCATTACATGATAATGGCTGGTCATATCGGAAACTAACTGCCGCACTCAGAGACGTCAATTAACTTTAATGAGTATTTAATGTCAAAAAATGTCATTCAAATCTAGACCATAGACCCGGCAAAAATAGCGACTAGTTTTGAATTGTCATTTTTTGACGTTAAGTACTCATTATCGTTATTTGACGTCTCTGAGTGCGGCAGTTAGGCACTAAACTAAATGGCTAATCAATCGGTAGGTAGGTTGGTATTGTGTAACCATCGTCAGAAGAAAATAAAATAAATAAAAATATTATTTATTCATTAATGGTCAAAGTCTAAGAAATACGTTAAATATCGGAAACGTGCGTGTCACAATCAATAAAGGTTCCTAATATTTAACGCGATAAGCTACTAAAAGCTACGCTAAGCTACGTTACTGAAACATGTAGTAACTAGGTACAGTCAACTTCAGACCACCCAAAACTGTCAAATTTCTTCAATCGATTGTCAACCTTAACTTGGTAATATAGAGCACAAAATCGATTGAAAAATTTTGCCATTTTGTGGTAGTCTGACGTGCTGCTGACTATACTAATGGTATATTCATTAAAAAAAACGGCTCTTTGATGTCTAAAATTGATAACGTTTTACCATATATTTTAGGACATTTTAAGAAAAGCCGAATGCGGCGTTTAAATTGCGACAATTATATGCCATGCTATCTTCGGACAGTATTTTTTACGATTTTGAACTTGAAGCAAAACATCCTCCTCAAGAATTTTTTATTCAATTTTCCGATTGAATAAAACAATCAATCAGCACCATTAAGGGTCTGTATCACAATCGACGGGAAGTTCTGAGTAGCTTACTTGGCAGTTCAATTGACATTCATAATTTCATATTACAACTGTCAAATGATCTGCCAACTTGACTTGCTTGTCGATTGTGAAAGAGGCCCATAGTGTATAGAACATCGACGATGGATGTATAGAAGCATCCCTTCTTCAATAGTAGGTTAGGTACCTATCTAATTATTTCATTCACCAATTTCCTTGATCATCGGAAATTCCTTACAACAGTCCCATCGCAATTAAACGCCATAAATAATTAGCACCTCCTTTAACACTATAGTTAGTAGGTTTGAAAATCATGCATCATCCTAATTAACCAAATGATAAAATCACTTTAGTTACTTCCATGCTGACTTGGAAGCGAAAATATTAGCCATGACTCACCCCAAGGATGACCAAATGGTCTTTGGATGACCCCAGGGGGGGCCTTGGGTCATCCAAAGAGGGTTACTAGGTATTAGGCACGCAGCCGGCTGTAAAACCTAACGTAAATCCTTGAGCAGTATGGATTGGAATGTCATCATCCCAATCACTCTCTCCGTTCAACGGTCGACATGGTCCTTTCTATCATTACTTTTCATTCATCACTAGTGCGTTATCGGTGTAATGGATGATATGAATCAAAACGGAGTGAATGGCTTGATGACGTCTGACCGACACTAATAGAAGAGGAAACTCACTTCGGAAACCAGATAAACTGGAAATAGGCCAGAAAGACAATGGTGACGAAACAATATCGATAGAGTAAATGTCTTACCGCGCCGTGTGGTGACGCCAGAGTAGAATACAATTGTCACCACCCCAAATCTCTCCCGTGGGTGTCGCACAAGGCGACTAAGGATAAAACAGTGATGGATGAGGAATGGGCAGCAGCGTTCCTCTTGTGCCACCTAGCAATGTACTGCGACTTTTGTGCCCGATATATGGCAATACGCTCGCCACCTAGTACATGTGTCCTAACATAATTGGCGAAACGTGGGTGCTAGTTCACCTCTGCATACCCCTTCGGGGCTATGGACGTGATTTATGTATGTAAATTGTCTTACTACTAAAATTTCTAAGGAACAGCTGATTTTATAGCGATTACTATGTTGGTCCCATAGTCAATTAATGGGTCATGGTCAAATCAAAACCCAGCCCCATAGTCGAAGTTGTACCCATCAAAAGGAATATTGATGGGTACTTTAATCCCTTTAAGTTTAAAAAGCCACAAAATTTCACCGCGCATGGAATATCTCGAGAGCGTACACTTGATCTATCACACACAGAGGTCACCACTTAACATGTCCGCGTGGCAACACCCAATAATTTCGGTTAAGGACGCTTGAAGGAGAACCGGCCGCCGTTACATCACACGCCTAGTATCAGGTCTGGACTAAATCTAATTATACTATGTAGGTAGTACGATTTCCGAGGCGAATCCAATAAAAGTCGACTTGGACAACTCGCACGTCTAACCCCCGAATAAAGAAACGCTACTCGAAGTTCGAGTTTGCTTAACATTTAAGTATTGTCAAAACTGACGTATTTTAATACACATTCTGAAAGCTAATGTCCACTTAACTTTTAAGCAGTGCTCAAAATTTGAGTAGCTATCCTGTATTCGGGGTAAAAATCATAAATGACAATACCTTATCCAAAATTGAGGTCACAATGCCGAAACTTTTCAGAAAAATCTTTAAAGCGCTTTAAGTGTAAAATGCAAACAGCTCTGAAAGTTTTTCTTTAATATTTTAGATCAATACTCTCAAAATTCCAAATTTAGTGATTGGACAACTGGTGAAGTTGTCAGAAATTCTTCGTCAGAAGTTTTCGTGAATGGCGCTAGATGCGATTACGTGCGGTTCTGCGGTACGTTGCCCTTCTTTGCACAATCGACATAGTTCTATTCTGCAAGAAAGTCCAAAACCAACTAGCGTCTTACCCCCGAATTCAGAAACGCAAAGTTTGAGTCCCGCTTAACATTTAAGTGTTGTTAAAATTGACGTTTATCCATACAAATTCTGACAGATATTGTCCACTTAACTTTATAAGCAGTGCTCAAAATTTGAGAAGCGTTTCTGTATTCGGGGGTTAGACTAGCCAGCGTAATCTATGCGCGGCTTACAAGGAACCTTATATCACGCTGATTCAGGCACTTACTTACCCTGCTTTTTTTGAGTGACCTATGTTAGCCGAGAGGCCTCTACAGGATCTACCGGGTTTTTTGGGGAAGGCGAAGACTTTGAATAGTCCTCGAGCCTTGCAATCAAGCACTCCATGAGGGGGTTTTCTCTACGGCAGGCATCTCATGCAGCCCTAGCATGACCACTGAAACACGATATGATAAAGCCATTTATCGTTTTGAACGGTCAAAAATCATTGGATTTTTGTGAGTTCAAAACGTTAAATGGCTATATTATATGCTATAGCCTTAAAGGCTTTATGATATAGCCATGCCATTTATCGCCTTAAACTGTCAAAAATGCAATGATTTTTAAAAGTTCAAAGCGATAAATAAACGGCTATATCATATCGTATTTTGGTGGTCATGCTAGCCGGGCTGGAGGAGTCTCACTGCCGTGGAGAGTTTACTGCTACGAATCGGCGCAAGCGCTACGAATCGGGGCATTGCGCTACGAATCAGGGCGACTGCTACGAAGCGGGGCTAGCGCTACGAATCGGGACGAAAGCTACGCCGCGTGGCGCAGTGTGTGAGAATCACCTTACGACTGCTCTCTGATGTTAACCCTTCTTATATGTTGCGCGACAAATATTTTTAAAAATTCTTTGCAGGGCTCTGTCTTGGCAATCCCATCCATACTGTCCACGATTTTCTAAAAATTATGTACCTATAGTTTTTATACATTTCACGAAATTGAAGGGCTGAGTGGACAGAGGTATTAACTAACAAGAAGTTCAAAATGAGTTATTATGACTATGAGTGTTTCGAAATTCCTAAAATGTGCATACATTTTAGAAATTTCAAACACAAACATGCATATTTTTGTCAGTTAACACCTTAGTTAGGGTCTGTATTTTTGATACGAATAAAAATTTGGGCGTTTTGAGCTCATAAGTCGATTTTCCGTCACACAAAACATATGTTCATTCAAAAAAAGTCGGTTTATCTGGTTTTTTTAGAAACGCCTATTGTCCATTCACCCCTTCAATTGTGATTTTGGAGTTGGTCCCACGGTGAAAATTGAGTTTAACGAGAAGAAAATGATGGTTTAAGGAAACCGTGTGTGGAGTTACACAGCAGAAACCACATGAGTAGATAGTTTCAGGAAATGTTTTTACTTTATGACTCAGTCCATTGTTATGGGTGTTCCTTTAGCTGTACTAGGGTATGCTCATGGGTCTATACCCAACAGGATTAAACACATTTTTACATCTTTATGATATAATATGTATCAATTAGATACGATTGAAATCGTGTTCAATCTGAACAAACATAGATGGGTATCTTTGTTTACAACAATTTTTTGGCTATCTTCCAAGAGTCAGTGACTCTCACTATCAAAATTGTTGAGTATGGTCTGCAGCGATTTAACGTAACTGTAATAATAATAATCCTCAATCCAAAAAATCACTACTCACTACACAATTACTTGGGTTATTCCCGTAAGTGTAGTTTAAAACCAACATCGAAAAATAAAATAATAACAACATCTTTATTGACAAAACTTAGGGCTAGAGTAGTTACAAACAGTTAAAGATGTAATGTGATGCCTCATGCATAAAATTACAGCGGGACCGTATTTCTATCTACAATATAAGAGTATCCTTACTAAAGTTTAGTTGCCTGGCATATTTTGTTATATTACGCAGAAGTTGCTTAGCAACTAAGCTGTAATACTTCTATCTTCAACTGTTGATAGAATATGTCTGTTACATTTGATAATGTGATTTAATTCACGTGTACGATAATAAATCAATGACAAGAAAGTACCGGAAAATAATTCACCCTGTCTGTCTGAATTCATGTTCACGTACATGAATATGATTTGCGTTCTTTTCACACAACAGAAACTACGTCACGTTGTGTGCCGGCTTCAAGGTCGGAGAGGCAGCGGCGAATTTGGCACCTCAATCATTATACAATAGGTAGTTGACTCATGTTCCCAACCGACGAAACACACATAGGAATCATGTGCGCACACGCAATCACCGTTAGCCGAGCCGGCTATGTGCTATTTCAAACTTGAAGAATAATAAAAAAATTATAATAATAAATATTTGTTGCACATAAACCAATCATCTAGCCCAAAGTAAGTTGCACAAGCACTTGTGTTATTGGTACTTAATGAATTATATGTATATGAGCGGATCGTGAGCCTACGGCCCAGCCCGGCTAGCATGACCACCCAAACACGATATGGTATAGCCGTTTATCGCGTTAAACTTACAAAAATCATTGGATTTTCGACAGTTCGAAGCGATAAATGGCTATATTTTTATTATATAGCCTTAGGCTTATTAAATTATTCAATTCAGGCTGAATACGCCTGAATGTCCAATTATTGTTCATTAGTGTTCAAATCCAATTATTTTTTACTGATCAACGCGATAAATTGCTATATCATATCGTGTTTGGGTAGTCATGCTAGCCGGGCTGGGCTAAATAAGACCATGTCCATTACTTTACAAATTTGCCATTTGCTTAAAAAAAAATTTTTTTGCTATAGTAATGTAGGTAGGCATTACGCCAGTTTCCTAGTATGTAATAGGGAGCGAGTCTATTGCCATTCTCCGAGAATTTGAATCGCAATCATTTGCTATATTATATGTGGTCCAGAAGCCCACTGCTCGTTATATCATAACTCTTAGTCGTCTTGTACTTGTTGTTGTTGCCTTCGTCGCCACAGCTCCCACAAAATTCAGAAAATTCACATTCCACAGGCTACCCTCGCCAGTGAACCCGTCATCATACACACATCATCACAATCCGTCGCGAAAACAACAATAAAACACGAACAAAAACAAATCCTACGTAAAGTCAATGTCCTTGACTAATCCAAGCTGCATTCTCGCAAACACCCAAACTATTACACACCCACATTACAAAACAAACACACACACAGCTCTATTTATATAATAATAATAAATTATAAATATTTTTACACTCACACCTATCATCTAGCCCAAAGTAAGTAGCCTAAGCACTTGTGTTATGGATACTAGATGACGGACATATTTTTAATATAATTACATACATACAATGTCAAAGTCAAAGTCAAAGTCAAAATTCATTTATTCATATCTGGTATGATTACAATACACTTATGAATCGTCAAGACGCTAGATACCGAAAACCCGTGTGTCCAAGAAAAAAAAAATAGTAGAAAAAAAAACAGTGGAGTGCGCAGCATGCCTCAGTCTGTAATGATAGGTCTCCCAAACCCGCCCACGCCCCGGTCCGCAACGAAGCGCCGACCCTGCCGCGTTCAATACCAAGATGGTACTAAACGCATCAGGGCCCAACGCTCCGCTAGCAGAACGGCACGCAAGTAGGCTGTAGAGAAACCCACCATTGTCAACGAGTTATGACATTGCAGGTACATTGTAAATTATGCACCAAATACAATCCCACAACTCGCCAATCACATAAACCGAAACATGCCGCGCACTACCAATCAACCCCCCATCCCCCACCCTACCTATACGGACACACAAGTTTTCAATATCTAGCGAAAAATCTACGCCATCCGTTCGTAAGCTACCGGGAGGCCCTGTTCTGAGAAGAACGGGCAAGAAACTCAGTCGGGTATTTTCCTCCCTTAGTTACATATATAATATATAATCTAAATTTAATGAAAGATGTCAATAGTTTTAACGTCAAGTAATAATAATTAGAGTCACAATTTCTGAAGCTATCAACATCCCTCATTACAGACAGAACAGCATATTAATCATCGATTATATAAAAATAAAAGTTATTTATTCCAAACATCCTTGTCATCTAGATAATCCTGAATTTTATAGTATCCTTTTGCCATTAGTACTTTTTTTACATAAGGCTTAAATTTGTGTTGAGGCAGTTCAGTCAAAGATCCTGGTATCTTATTATAGAAGAGTATACATTTCCCCATAAAAGAATTAGCAACCTTGTGCAATCTGAATCTAGTAAAGGCAAGTTTATTTTTATTTCTAGTGTTGTGTTTATAAATATCACTAATTTTAGCAAATGTATTTAAGTATTTATAAACATATAGAATGCAATCGTATATGTATTGTGAAGCAAGAGTGAGGATATTAATATCTTTAAACAGACTTTTAAGTGAATCGCGAGGCTTTAATAGGTAAATAGCACGTATAGCTCTTTTTTGTAAAATAAATATATCCTGAATATCTGCAGCTGTACCCCAAAGAAGTAAGCTATACGACATTACACTATGAAAGTAACTAAAATAAACAAGCCGGGCTGTTTCAACATCAGTTAATAGCCTTATTTTTTTTACCGCATATGCTGCTGAACTTAGTCTCTCGGATAAAGTTGAAATATGAGGATTCCATTGCAATTTGGAGTCCAACTTTATTCCTAAGAATACTGTAGAATTGACACATTCTATCGTTTCATTATTAATTGTAATCGGACTACTAACTTGCCTAACATTTGGTAATGAAAATTTAATACATTTGGTCTTCTTAGAATTGAGTAACAAGTTGTTATTTGTAAACCAATCAAGAACTTTGGAAATAGCTATATTGATGTCATCATAATTATCTTTACCTCTGTCTACTTTGAAAATTAATGAGGTGTCATCTGCGAATAGTACCGTATCACATAGAGATTCTGTGTAGAAGGGAAGGTCATTTATATATATTATGAATAGTAATGGTCCCAGTATTGATCCTTGAGGAACACCCATTTGCATTGGTGAACCCGAAGATTCGGCTTTATTAATTACTACTTTTTGAATCCTATCACTCAGGTATGACTTTATCAGTTTCATTGAGGCAGCAGATACACCGTAATGCTTTAATTTTGCTAATAACGTTTGATGTGAAACACAATCAAATGCCTTAGAAAGATCACAAAAGATACCCAAAGCATCCTGCCGATTTTCCCAAGCATCAAATATGTGCTTAATGAGGGTTATTCCAGCGTCAGTGGTGGATTTTCCCCTCGTGAACCCAAACTGTTTAGCATGTAACAGTTTGTTAGCAGTGAAGTGAGAAAGCAACTGGTTCAACATAATTTTTTCAAAGATTTTACTAAGGGACGGTAATATAGAAATGGGACGAAAATTATTGGGTTCACATTTGTCTCCAGATTTAAACAAAGGTATTAGTTTACTATGCTTCATTAAGTTTGGAAAACAGCCGTTATCTATACATTTATTAAAGATTGATGTCAGCTGAGGAGCGATGACATTAATGATGGGATTCAAAATGCTAACTGATAGACCCCACAAATCTTCAGTTTTCTTCATATTTAATGTCTTGTACGTTTTGATAATAGTGTCCATATTAATTTTGTGAAAATCAAAAGGTATATTACATTCGACTGTACTTAATTGTAGTAGAGACAGAGCTCTTTTTGTGCAAGAGTTGAGCTTGCTGGTTACTCGAGCAGGGATGTCGGTGAAAAAAGTTTCAAAGGCATCTGCAACCTCACCATCGGACTCCATAACCTTATTATCCATTTTAATTTTAAACGATCTTTCGCTGTTCCTAAGTTTTCCGGTTTCTGAATTGATAATTCTCCAAGTTGTTTTTATTTTATTATCAGAATTTTTTATTTTATTGCCAATTGAGATCGATTTGGCAGTGTTGCAGACTTTTTTGAATATTTTGGAATAGTTCCTGACGTAGTCTATGAAGGTGGAATCAACAGACGTGTATTTTTGGCTATATAAGTCATAAAGTTTCCTTCTACTTATATAAATTCCTGGGGTAGCCCAGTCACTGAATTTCTTTTTAGGGTGTATTGTTTTGAATTTTTGTTTAAAAATCTTATGAAATTCGTCTTTAATAGGATTAAACATATTATTGTACATTACATCAGGACAGTCATTGTTATCATTTATAAGGTAATTAAGTCTATTTGTAACATTATTTCCAAATAACTGCAACTGCTTTTGTGTTATTGGCCGAAATATTATCTTTATTGGTTTATGAACATTTTGATATTCAACAGTAATTTTTTGGCCAGTATGATCTGAATTAATACAATTTATAATTGATTTATCTAATATATTACAATTACAAAACGCGTTATCTAAGCAAGTGCCTGATGTTGGAGTAATTCTTGTTGGTTCATAAAATGTATAGAAAAGGTTATAGGATCCGAATAAGTTGATAAATCTGTCTGAGTGAGAACAGGTGACTAATATATCTACATTAAAGTCACCAAGGACGGCTAGTTTTTTGTTTTTATTACAAAGTTTATTTAGTATACCTTCCATTGAAGTCTCAAAAAGTTCATAGTTTCCCGTAGGGGGCCTGTATATACAAACAACAATTAGCTCCTCAAGTTCTACACAAGATACTTCAATTATTTGTTCAATAGAATATTGTACAATATCTTTTCGTTCTTTGTATTTCAGTCCTTCTTGCAATGCTATTAAAGAACCGCCTCTAATAGCCGTTTTCCGGCTAAAGGCGCTACCGATGTTGTAATTTTCATAATTCGAAAGTATTTCAGTACTTTTTAACCAATGTTCAGTTAAACATAAGACGTGAGCCTGTATACTATTTAGGTATAACAATAATTCCAGATCCTTACCCGAAAAGCCTTGGATGTTTTGGTGAACTATTTTCAATGCACTAGACTTAGGCAATTCGCTAGAGACTTTCTCTATTGTCTTACGTACTAATTTAAATTACTTGGAATATATTCCACTGTACAATTTTGTACGTCAGAACATGTTTGCTCAATAAAAGCATTGTCAGAACACGATCGCTCAATAGAAGCATTGTCGGAAGATGATCGCTCAATAGAAGCGTTGTCATAACGTGATTGCTCAATAAAAGCATTGTCATAATGTGATCGCTCAATAAAAGCATTGTCAATATATTTTCTATTACTAATGATATATTGATTAGCCAAATTATTGGCTAACGTTTTTAAAGTATAGCATAGCGACATGGCTATTTGTCGTCACTCACGTCTATATCCCCGAAAGGGTAGGCAGAGGTGAACTAGCACCCACGATTCGCCAATTATGTTACGTCCCATGTAATAGGTGGCGAGCCTATTGCCATTTATCGGGCACAAAAGTCGCAGTACATTGCTAGGTGGTATAAGAGAAACGCTGCTGCCCATTCCTCATCACTAATTTGTCCTTAGTCGCCTTGTACGACACCCACGGGAGAGATTTGGGGTGGTGACAATTGTATTCTACTCTGCCGTCACCACACGGCCTTTAATATAATTATGTATATAAATGTTGAAAATATACTACTTAAACATATACACAACCATAACTCAGAAACAAAAATTTGTGGTCATCACAAATTTTGCCCCTACCAGGATTCGAACCCGGGACCTCTTGGCCAATACCCAGCAATCTGAGCATTCGACCAAGGCGGCCGTCAATGAATCTCGCCAGCTTAGTTGTAAACGTCAATTTGTATTTTTTGCACAATTCACAATTCTATTTCTTTCCTTCTAATTTTCAGCAATTTTTACCGGCTCAATACTCAATATCTTTATTGCAAACCATAACAATATGAGGTGGTACATACATACATACATAAATCACGCCTATATCCCCGAAGGGGTAGGCAGACGTGAACTAGCACCCACGTTTCGACAAATATGTTAGGTCCCATGTAATAGGTGGCGAGCCTATTGCCATTTATCGGGCACAAAAGTCGCAGTACATTGCTATTGCTAGGTGGTATAAGAGAAATGCTGCTGCCCATTCCTCATCTTTGATTTATCCTTAGTCGCCTTGTACGACACCCACGGGAGAGATTTGGGGTGGTGACAATTGTATTCTACTCTGCCGTCACCACACGGCACATATGAGGTGGTAAGTATAAAATATCATGCAAGATCACTATGGACCCCGTCGGGCACGCAATTTACTATAGATACGAAGAGCACGCACTTCTTGATAATACCAGTGTTTATAATAACAGCTTAAAATGTTTCTCTACATATTATATAATTATGCTTCTCAACGATTGGCATGCCGTATGGTGATGACAGAGCAGAATTCAATTGTCACCACCCCCATCTCTCCCACGGGTGTCGCACAAGGCGACTAAGGCTAGGCTAGCGGTAGTAATATACTGCAATAAATGTGCCTATTATATGGCAATAGGTTCGCTACCTATGACATGGGACGTAACATGTTTGCCGAAACGCGAGTGTTAAATCATCTCTTACCCTTCCTGGGATATATAGGCGTGATTTTAATGTACCTATGTATGTCATTTGTATTTTTTGGCACAACGATTCCTCAATTCTATTTCCTTCCTTCTAATTTACAGGATTTTTTACCGGCTTCTACACGAGGAAGTTTCTATCGAGAATCAAACGGAAGACCATCTCGCTAAAAAACCCAATGAATACGCTATGATTCCATAAACGAATCAACCAAAAACTGGATACAATAGGTATTATGTAAGTTTCTGCCATTTGCATAGTGTACGCCACATACATCGGTTATTGAGACGTGTAAGCCACACACATCTCAATAGCCGTTGTTGAAGACCTAGATAAAACTTCCATGAGTTTTGCAGTAGAACCTAGAACAAAAAGCAGTTCTCGTGGGATCTTATAAATTGTGGTTAGGTATGGAGAGGAGTTTAGAGGAGTCCGTTGCACCGTTGCTGGACCAAAGGACTCAGTGTACTGAAATCTATGGAATGTTTGTTGTGGCAAAGACCAATTTATCTGTGAAATTAATCCATTAAAGTAGATTTACCGTGCCAGTGACAATTAGAGCTAGATTTACAACTGGATTAGGTACGAATACAGACAATTCTGATTAGCCGTTTGGCAAAGTGACTTTTGGACGCTTGATTCCTATTTATTGGAGGAGACTAACACTTAACAATATCTCATCCATAAGCCAATGCAAAAATACGGGAGCACTAACACTTTTACCTAAATTGCCAATAAGCTACACGCACTGGACATAAAGAGTGAAGACATGGATTTTGGGTGACGATTTAAAGAGCTTAGTATCAAACTTAAACTTACTGCCGCACTCAGAGACGTCAACTAACGATAATGAGTACGGAATGTCAAAAAATTACAATTCAAAACTAGTCTCTATTCTTGTCAGGTCTTTGGTCTAAATCTAAATGAAATTTTTTGACATTAAGTACTCATTATAGTTATTTGACGTCTCTGAGTGCGGCAGTAAGTTGCATAAATATAAAGCGGTATTTACAAAGACCAGTATTCAAATAGGTGACTAAATGTAGTTCCAGCTCCTGCGTGCTTCAGGAGACACGCTAAACCATTCTCCACGGCATCTTTAGTAGGTAGTTGAGACCCATCGTCTACCTACACCGTAGCACTACACAAACCAAGTATCGAGTAACCGAATAATGAAAGGATGTCGATCAGTAAAAACTCAGTTTTAACCGCCTCCGGTCTAGTGGTTCGCCCACCGGAATGAAGATCCAGAGGTTCCGGGTTCGATCCCCTGCGGGTACAACTTTGTGCTCGGTTTGGTTGGTGGTAGGACTTCTTTGGAGTCCGCCTAGCTAGCTACCACCATCTTATCAAAATCTGTCGCCATAATAGTAATGCTAACAGCATTATTGTGGTGCCGTGTGGTGACGGCAGAGTAGAATACAATTGTCACCACCTCAAATCTCACCCGTGGGTGTCGTACAAGGCGACTAAGGATAAATCAGTGATGAGGAATGGGCAGCAGCGTTCCTCTTATACCACCTAGCATTGTACTGCGACTTTTGTGCCCGATAAATGGAAATAGGCTCGCCACCTATGACATAGGACTTAACATAATTGGCGAAACGTGGGTGCTTGTTCACCTCTGCCTACCCTTCGGGGATATAGGCGTGATTTATGTATTGTATGTGGATAGTTTGTTTCGGATAACCTGCCCTCCTGGTGATGACTGTATGACGGCAACACACGAATGACATAACAATTTGGCAGCGTGCAATACTCGATGAATTATAGGTATGCGCGCGAAAATGACCGCCTATAAATAACTGAGGCATTCGCCATTGTAAAAGGGGTACACAGGGAGCGTGAAGTATTTCAAATTCCCTTGGGTATGTGAAAAATTACGACCAACCAATATGTGAGTGATGAGTATCAATGATGTTATTACAAGATGAAGAGGAGCCCGATAGCGCAGTGGCATAACGTGACCTGCGATTGCGTAAACTAAGCAATTTCGCTAAGGGCGGTCATTGGATGGAGGACAAAAATGTATTATCTCGAGTTCCTCCGTGCTTCGGAAGGTACGTTAAGCCGTTGTTCCCGGCAGCATCTGTAGTCGTTAATACCGCACTGGGCCAGCGTGATGGGTTATGGCCCTTCTCCCTATATTCTTCCATCCATAGGGAAGGCCTGTGCCCCAGCAGTAAGACCATTAAAGGGATGGTGGTGATGATGATGGTTGTGAATGAACCTAGCATGAGAGGAATACCCAAGAAGCGATGGATGGGTTGTGTGAAGGGTGATACGAGGAAGAGTCCCAGATCAAGCTGAGCTCACGAGACATATTTTGCCGACTCCACTTAGAGTGGAATAAGGGTCAACAGAAGAAAATTTTAGCTTGAATCAGCTCAATTAAAATGTTACTACTAATCAGTTATATAAATTAATCTTAAAGAAGGCGAAGGACAATAAGGTCCTCAAGCCTTGCGGCGCATTTGAGCATTCCCTAGAGGGTTTCTGGCATCTGCCTGCCTTTGAGAAACACCTTCGGGAGATCCTGAAGGTGTCTCGCTGCTAAGCTTTAGGGTATGAGCAGCTGTCCTGATCTTGAGCCTCAATATGAATGAAATACGCCTATTTAAAGCATCCACATTTCGCCAATTATGTTAGATCCTTGTAAGCTAGTCTATTGCTATCTATAGGGTAAATCGCAGTACCAATGTACTGGGTGCTAGGTAGGTACTAGGTGGTATAAAAGGAACGCTAGAGCGCATTACCCATCGCTGTCTTTACCCTTAGTCGCGTTGTACGTCTGTACGTCCTTCGATGCTCACAATTAAAATCTTCGAGACATAAGTAGCGAGATTGCAATGGGACCCCATACCTCAACTGCACACCATCAGTGTAGTATACGTCGATCACCGCTGCTTAAGTGACAGATATCCTGCCAATGACCCCACATTCATCAAAAGAACAGCAGCGGAACTGGTTTTGCCAAAGACCGGAATTCGCAATATTGAACCTTATCAGCAGCCGTTTAAACTCCAAAACCTGACAAGCCAAATTTTTTCGAGGGGTGGCCACGCAATGGTCCGAAAACAATGGCAAGCGGAAACGATTCACAGTGGCCTTGAGTTAAGGCTCATAATAATATAGCTTGTCCAAAGTCGTCAGGTGGGTACAACCACGTACAACTGAACCAAAATTTAGTATTTAGAAGTAAACAAAATTTGTCTTTTCAAAGAATTTACATAATGCAATAAGTCAACTATGACTGGTAATACATACTAAAGACGGAATTGTTAACATTTACATTTCACCAGTTAGTTAAATAATTGGAAATACTAATCTCGAGGACGAGGCACCTTGGTCGAATGCTCAGATTGCTGGGTATTGGCCCAGAGGTCCCGGGTTCGAATCCTGATAGGGGCAAACTTTGTGATGACCACAAATGTTTGTTTCCGAGTCATAGTTGTGTATATGTTTATGTAGTATATTTTCAACAATTATATACATAATTATATTAAAAATATGTCCGTCGTCATCTAGTATTCATAACACATGTGCTTAGGCTACTTACATTGGGCTAGATGATAGGTGTGAGTGTAAAAATATTTATTATTATTATTATTCTATAACTTAGTCAAAACCTTGTGCTGTATAAGATTGGAGTGTTGTCATCCCGATCACTCTCTCCGTTCATCGATCTCTCGACATGGTCCTTTCCGTCTCTTTTTTATATACCTAATTGCATTCATCACTAGCACCTTTCCGGTGTGATGGATGATAATATCAATTATAAAAGAGAGTGGATGGCTCGTTGACGTCTGACCGCTATGAATGGAAAAGAATACAATACTGCGCCGACTCCAGATAGACTGGAAACAGGGCAAGGAGAAGAAGAAGACTCTAACTGCCGCACTCAGAGACTTAACGTCAAAAAATGACAATTCACAACTAATCGGTATTCTTGCCGGGTCTATGGTCTAGATTTGAATGAAAATTTTTGACATTAAATACTCATTAAAGTTAATTGACGTCTCTGAGTGCGGCAGTAAAATGTTATAGTTGTAGGGAATCTTAGGTAGAATAATTAGAAATTATCTATTTATTTATTTATTGATCACCAACATAATCAACATTAACAATTGCAAATGTGATTTCAGAAAGGGTTACTAAGGCTTAATGTTATTACAATTACAGGTGAAGACGACAATGATGAAGTGAGGAAGCAATATTAATACATACATACATACATAATTCACGCCAATATCCCCGAAGGGGTAGGCAGAGGTGAACTAGCACCCACGCTTCGCCAATTAGGCTAGGTCCCATGTAATAGGTGGCGAGCCTATTGCCATTTATCGGGCACAAAAGTCGCAGTACTTTGCTATTTGGTAGGTATAAGAGGAATGCTGCTGCCCATTCCTCTTCACTGATTTATCCTTAGTCGCCTTCTACGACACCCACGGGAGAGGTTTGGGGTGGTGACAATTGTATTCTACTCTGCCGTCACCACACGGCCAATTAACCAACGGCAATATTAATATCTATAGTATAATACTTTTCTAGGCAGGATTATTGTCAACTAAGGTAATATGAAAACCAAATTGGCATTAAGTTCTAAGATACCAAGACCATTTTCAGGAGGAGGAGGTGTAAGAACTTTGCCGAATAGCTGTTCTCTGTCATGAGGCTAAACCCAAATAATTGGTTGACCTTCAGAAAAGTCAATCTGCAATAAAAAATAAAGGACCCATATTGTCACAAGCTTCGTTTCGAAGACGTCGACTAATGACGCAAACATCTTAGTCGAAATTCGTGGAACGACTTGCGGCCTGGGTGGCGAGGCAACAATCTTTCTCGCCCGATAGAACATACGCATAAATCGTATAATATTACATACGTTGGTGGTAGGATTTCTTTCAAGTCAGCCTGGTTAGCTTCCACCATTCTTATCAAAATCTGTCGCCATAATAATAATGTTAAAAGCATTATTGTCGTCCGACAATTGTGATAAGACAGCCAGCCCCTCTGTGGTTGAGGGTTCCAGGTACAGCTCGATTCCATCTAAGGCCCTTATCGTCACTTACCAACTTATCATCAGGTGAAATGAATGGTAAAAAATTATACAATTTGCAAATGAAAAGTAGGGGATTTTTCTAGTGATTAATAGTTTATCGTCGTTGTAGTTTCAGTGTTACCGATTGACACTTCATATGCGATAAATTGTCAGTTTCAAGTATTCAGTCATGCCGACTCAGCACTTTATTTACCTAGGAACACAAGTTGAGTCAGAATTTTTGAATACCTGTAACTATCATCTCCCTGCCAATTTATGATGAACGGAAAGTGACTGGGGATCATTGAACTACTATTACTGTTTACCATATAACTCAATGCTGGGAATGACAACATTCCAATCCATAGTCCTCAACGAATCTTATTAGGTTGCAAAGCGGACACCGTTTATGTAAGCCAATTTCAGTTGCTTTGTTACCTGTCACTCTCACACTTTGCTATTATTCTCGTTGAATGAGAGATACGGGTAGACCAAAGCAACTGAAATCATAACATAATACAGGACGCTTGGCCGACCAAAGATTTGATTAGGTTATAACCGACCTATGAACTTAAATAATAGAAGTTCTGACGTATTATATTGACATCATATTAAATGAATATTCCCCGAAATAATTTGGGTGTATGCCGTTGAAAGAAGAACGCAAATCATCTGTCATTTGAGTTTACCTCGCGTTGTAACGATGTTTGTTGTATGTACAATGCAATTATAATAAACATAAGTCTTTTTTTAAACCAGATGTTGTTCTTGCACAAAGGCAGGGTTTGTTTGGTCCCAAATTCTTGAAATACTTAATGAAAAAGGGTTTAGGAAAAACTTGCCAGCCAAAGAAAGAGGCCACTGATGGTTTTAATTTTCTGGACGTGTATATTATTCTATACGAGTAATTTTCTATTATTATCGAGTCAAAGTACAGACAGAAACAACGAAGACAGAAAAACAGCACTCAACAGCGTTTAGTCCTTTAGTAGGGTTCACAACACCGATAATAATCTTTTTAGCACTATGTCACAGCACAGTTAGACCTTGCAAGCCATTCCTGGGAGCGAAAAATAACTTGGAATGTGGAACTCATCTACTAGAGTCGTCTCATCTGTAGTACATCAATATACGAACACTGTAGTTCATCTATTGAAGATGCTGACAATACTATGTGGAAAATATTATGTACACCGTCTGTTTACAAGTCTACCTAACGCGGTATGAGTTGCATTGTCGTGAACACAAAGAGCTTCCGTTACTACTGCCGTCGGTAAACAATAAGCAATGAAGAATGAAGAATACATTTTTATCTGGTGGAACAGACTTAACCTTAATAGCGGTAAAATAGATGGCAGGATCTAAAGCTCGATAACGCAGTGGCATAGCGCGCTTGTCCTGCGATTGCGTAAACTAAGCAAGTCGCTAAAGCCGGTCATTGGATGAGTGAAAATCAACCAAAAAATTAATTTATAATCTCGAACTCTTCCGTGCTTCGCAAGGCATGTTAAGCCGTTGGTCCCGGATGCATATGCAGTCGTCAATACCCCCCAACCCGCACTGGGCCAGCGAGGTGGATTATGGTCCAATCTCCCTATATTCTTCCATCCATAGGGAAGGCCCGTGACTCAGCAGTGGGGACATTAAAAATGGCTGGTGATGATCTAATTAACGATAATTTCGACTCAGAATCAGAGGAAGCCTATAATTTATTGTTTTGTCAAACGTTGCCACAAATCTATCGGCCACTTGTTTAAACAATTTTGCTGACAATTCCGCGTTAAACAGTGCAACGTAAACAAATTCGGTGAGATTGGAATATATTTCAGCAATTTTTAGAAAATAAGTCGTTTTTGTTTACTTAATATTTACTACGTGTTATGAACGAATGCATTAGCAAATTTTTTTTTCTGAAATTGAGAAAGAAAGTGTTGGTTCCAATCTACTGTATAAAATCACCTCTACATCATCATCACAACCACAAGGGGGTGGGATAAATACGTGAAGAAAAAAAACAAACAGATTATCATCAACTTTAGGATAATTGGGCCTCAACAATTTTAGGATAATTTAAGCTAAGGCCATCACTTTTGTAATAATTTTTACACTTGACTATTTAAATTATTTGAAAAATTAGACTGAATTCAATAAATACATAGATGCCGAAATGTTGTTTAATCAAGTCTTTTCTATAAAATTTGAAAGGTATAAACTAATATGAACTTTACGAAGGTAGGTATTTCGTGGAGTTTAGCAGGTAAAACGAAGTGTAATGAACACTTCAGTTATGGACAAACTTGTGCGATAGGAATATTTGTACACCTTATGTGATATTATATCAATGGGCTGAGTTGTTAAATCGACCATCCATACTAGCCTGAAAATGTATCAATGATCTTAGTGATGTGGTAAATCGAGGCTTATAGGGATGCTATTAGCGCAATATAATAACCCAAAAAAAATCGTTTCCCTTTATTTCCCGGAACACTGTAAAGTGGAAGGGCCCGCAGTCATTACCCCCCGCTATTACATAAGACAGGGCTGCCAAATTCAGCGGAACCGGTTGTCGGTTCAAAGACAGGTGTCTGCCTGGTGTCTGGGCGGCCCCACGCCGGCGCATGCGTCAACGCAGACCGAAAAATCTATTGCCATTCATCCATCCGTGATTGGGCGAGCCTAGGCTTCTTCTACATCATCCAAGGGTGCCTAGTACGAAACATCATCATGCGTCGTGCAGAAGAACGTTTCCAAAATTGACTATAGTCACCAAACCACCACAACACCGACAGTATCGTTGTAGTTGTACAAATTACAGAACCGGCCAATTCTCTAAGGTCAATATGGCTCAAGTGTGTGTGCCCAGCAAAAAGTTAACAGGCCGAAATTGTCGAACTTGCCGCCGAGCAAGGCCACACACAACAGCTATTCCGAGCGAGCCGATCGACTGTAAACAATGCGGTTGTTACATAACCATCAGCTGCTTAAGGCTTAGCTTACCATGTCGTTGTTCTCCACGATCCAGTTGATGGAGCATATCTGGTAGACGAGGTAGGCTCGGATGAGTTCGCTGGTCTTCTTGCTTTTGAAAGCGTCTTTGGGGCTGTTGAAGCCGAGGTCTAGCTCGTCGCGGGCCGGGGGTGCGGAGGAGAGCACGCGGATGTGCCGCGGGCCGTGTACGGCTAAACGCCTCAGCAAAGCCATCTTTCACTCCGCGGACGACACGAGTGCCAGCTACCGCTGACAACTGACAACTGACTGGCGGCAGACGTCCGCTCGATACGCGGCCGGCGCGCGCACCGTTCCAAATTTAACGTCCACGGAGGTGTGTCGCGGAGGGGCCACGGCATTGGCCAGACTGCGCGTGGTGATGTTCGCAAAAATGTTACGGCATAGCAAGGTGCAGTGCACACGAGTTCACTGACGTTTTTTGATTGATGCAAGTTTATCTATCGAGTTTGGAGTTGCCGGCCTGCCGATGCCGGCCAAGGTAGACTGTTGGGGAAATAATTTTTTCCGTTATTGCTAATGTTTCGAGAGAAAAAAACAAGAATAATTTCGAAAAACGCCTGTAAATGATAGTCCTATGGGGGGATGGAACATTGTTACTGATGTTACAAAGAAAAAATTCAGAATATTTTTGGAAAATGCTTTATATGATAATGCTAATTGGAGGATGAACATTATAACTAATATTTCGAAGAAAAAATTTAGAATATTTTCAAAAAATGCTTATAAATGAGAGGCATAGATGTTTTCTTTGGATTTTATGCGATCTACTTTTGCTTGTAATAATAAGATAGGAGTACAAAAAAAGACCACTCTACTAAGCCGCTATTGAGTATTTAGGTAAAAAGAGACCTATGCTATTATCCGATGATAATTGCTAACATATGCGGGGTTGAATACTTTCCACTAAATTACGAATAAATAATATGATAAACTTCAAAACTGGATGTAATTTTAACTTCTGAAGCACGGACGAACTCGAAATAATATCTAATGGAATGATCGATTACAATAATTAGATCTTTTAACAAGTCACTTGCAAATGTGAACTTGGATTTTATGACTCAGTTGTGTTACGTAAGGGGTCAAACACCCCCATCATCTACGTTCTCGAAAGCCAACATTTCTGGAGCTGCCAAGTTGCAATTGTTAAAATTTCTACAATCTATTGTCAACCTTAGCTTGTTTGTAGAATGACAGAAAGTCGTTTCAGAAAATTTGACATTTTTTGGCATCCTAACATGCTGTTGACTGTACAATGGTGGGAATTCTTTTGGCACATGTGGGACAGATATTTTGCTGCTACGACTCTCGATATCTCTGTAAGGCTTGGCATAGTGTATTAACACCCACATTTCGTAATTTGTCATTTATTTCATGAGACTGATGACTTTTTAAGAACAAACGAATCTAGCCGTGTGGTGACGGGTAGAGTAGAATACAATTGTCAATTGTCAATTGTGAACCAATTACTCGTTGCTGTCTTTACCCTTAGTCGCCTTGTACGACACCCACGGAAGAGATGGGGGTTGGTAACAATTGTATTCTGCTCTGCCGTCACCACACAGCTATATGATATTAGCATCTTCAAAGGTATTTTTTTTATGCTAGACAGGGAAGCTCTTGCCCTTCATCTCACCTGATGGTAAGTGATGAGAAGGGCCAAAGATGAATCTTCATCTGGAACACTCAACCACAGAGGGCCTGGCTATCTTATCACAATTGTCGGAACGGAACACAATAATGCATTATTATTATGGCGACACATTGATAAGATGGTGGTAGCTAGCCAGGCGGACTTGGAAAGAAGTCCTGCCACCAACCAAAACGAGTACAAATTTGTAACCCCCTGGCGATCGAACCCGGGACCTCTGGATCTTAATTCCGGTAGGCGAACCAATAAACCACGGATGCGGTTAAATTACGTATGTCCACCTCTCTTCTAGTTATTGCTGTGCTCAACCAGTTCAAAATTGAAACCACCATCCCAACATATTAAAACACAAATACTTACATGCAAATTGTGTCAAAATACCAGGCAGCACTACCCAAATCGATCACCACCATAAAAATATTTGCGAGACAAAATATACCTTATTAAACAGGAGATAAGTGTCATGTAATTATCTAATAAATGTCTACGCGAAATTCGTAGCATTTGGCAACGTGCCAAGCCATAAATTTTAACTCGGTTTAAAATATTGAAAAGGTCAATTGCAGGGATAAATTTATTAACTAAATAATTAGTGGTTTGCCGTCCACTATTCGGGTGCCCCAGAGTAATTATTGGTAATACACCGGGAAATGTTTATCAATTTTTACGACACACTATTAGTAATGAGTAGTTGAGCAAGTGCTTGTAGACAAAACTGCGAATTGGCGCGATGCGAATTCGCAACGTAGGAAACTACAACGCAAATTCTTGAGATGTGATATGGTGCAGTAAAGCGGCGAAACAAAGAATGAAATTGAAAGATTGCGCGATCCGCATCCATTCGCAAGTTATTGCGACGCGTCGTGCGAGCTCGTAGTAATACGATGCGACGTCGCATCGTAGTTTTGTGTACACACAAGCCCTATCCAACACCTGGAGCAATATGGATTGGAATATCCGATATAAATATGGTCCTTTGCGTAATTTAAGTGTGTTGATACGAATAGAACGAGTAGAACTGATGATGATACGAATTAAAAGGGAGTAGGTAATGGCTCGATGAAATACATACATAAATCACGCCTATATTCCCGAAGGGGTAGGCAGAGGTGAACTAGCACCCGCGCATGTAATAGGTGGCGAGCCTTTTGCCATTAATCGGGCACAAAAGTCGCAGTAGGTACATTGCAAGGTGGTATAAGATAACCGCTGCTGCCCATTCCTCATCACTGATTTATCCTTAGTCGACTTGTACGACACCCACGGGAGAGATTTGGGATGGTGACAATTGTATTCTACTCTGCCGTCACCACACGGCCTTTAATATAATTATGTATATAAATGTTGAAAATATACTACTTAAACATATACATATACGGCATGATCATCATCTTCCTGCTATATATAATAATAATACATAAAGATGATGAAGAAGCTGCTAACTTTGGACTAGGTGATAAGTGTGCGGTAAGAAATATTTGATCATCACTCTTTTCAACAGCTCCGTTGCGAATTGTGAAAAAAAAACTAACCCAACATATCGTAACTCCCAATACGACCAGATATTGCATGAAACGACTTTGGCGACAGACAGACACACACACACGCACAACACACATACAAAAATGAAATAACAGACTGCCATGTATACATAGATATTTTTATTTGAAAAATACTTCGTGTAGCTAACAAACTAATCACAATATGGCATTCTACATCAGAATAGTTTCTTTACAAAATTTTACTGCAAACAAATACAGCATCATGACTCACCGACGTCCGCTGCCGCACACATACATCTACGCGATTATATATTATAACACATCGCCGCCATTTTAGAATTTAATTTTACATTAAAATGATCACAATTCCAAGTCTTAAATTAAACGACCGCCTATACGCTCGCGCACTTAAACAAGCGAGCCTTCGCTATGTTACTTTATTTAGATTTTAGACCAACGCTTTCTTTGACTCTAGGGGCCCGTTACTGCCAACGCTAGTCAAATCAACAAAGGTTATCTTAACCGTTGCTTAGAAATATCACCAGGTTGCCTAGCCGAGTGGCTAATCGATTGCGTTTAACGAACAGACTATATTGTATATGATACTGGCCTATTACTAAAAAAAACTTTGTTTTTGTGCCAAATGTAAGTTAAGAGTAGTTGTCAAAAATTGACACTCGTTCGATAGAACCATTGCATAAGTGGCAACCACTTGGCTAGGCACCCAGTAAAGATATTTTATTTGTTTACTATTTTAACATTCTCCGGTTTTAGCATCATAAGTAGATTAACACTACAGTCCACTGCCATACTTCCGATAGCTCATAACTCTGGTTTTCAAACATATAGTTTGTTCGTGCTTGGTGTACATTCCGTTCGACCAAGCTAGCTGTCTAATAGATAAAGAAAAAAATATTTTGTTAAACATTTCGCTCCTCAAATACAAAAAAGACAACTCAAAACCGCATCAAATTCTTTTATTGCAAAAGTAATTAGATATTAATGTCATTAATCTAGAACATATGGGTTGTGACGTTTTTGCATTAAATAAGCGATCGGAACTATGTCGAAATACCAATAAAATAAATGGTGGCTAAATATCGAGAGAATTACAACTTTCCAAAACATTTTATTCGGCCATTGGTTTCGTTAGTCAACAAATAGTTAAAAGTACAAATCAAACGGGTATCTGTTACCGATATAAGAAGCCCACTTTTGCTAATGATATCACACCGGTGGTTAAGTTAACTATCGTTGGAGAAACGGGCCCTCATTATACAAAAAAAACCCTATGTTTTATCTATTTTGTTACACTTATACTAAGTATCACCAAATGAAGTACTATTTACTATACAATCAGTTTTTTCGTACATGTCTTATTCCGCACACAATATTGCCAACCACAACCTTTATCGGAACAATTCGAATTAAAAATAAATAATCATGCACTGTAGTGTAATATCAAAGTCGACTCTTGAGTCTTACAATAAAGACTTGAGTTTTCTTTGAAAACTCAGATTTCTTTTATTACTTTTATTCTAAGAATTTTAATAAGATAAGTAGGTATACCAACAACCAATTCAACTAAAGAAATAAAAAACATAAAAAAAAAGTTACTCTCCTGACTCGAGACGTAAAAAATTATTCTCGACTCATGTGAAACCGCTCAAAATGAAGACTGAAAAACCGAAGTCTTTTACAACACTAGTGTATGCACAGTATGTTTTATATGCAGTTTGCGTCATCTAATAGTAGGCCCTCAACCCATGAATAGATCCAAATATTTAAGAACAAAGTGTTCAATAAAATAATATTGACTGATGTTGATATAGCAATCATACTGAATGCAGCACCCAGCCCAACTTCGACGTCATCTAAACAGTCACTTTTGCCAGCTGTTATGACCATGATTTATCTGTCAAAACAATTGAATTTTAATCACCTTTGACGTTTCTACAACTGTACTGTACTGTATTTCTATCAAAAGGCTTCTCAAGTCCATCCACAGAATAAGACATGTAAAAAACGCAGTGTATAGTAAACTACAAATTGTTTTCAATGCCTACATACTTTCCTTGTTCGACCAACAATTACAAACAGATAACATACGATCTATAATAACTCGGTATGGGCAAACATGATATAATGATAACTATTCATTTGTATAACATTAGACATACTGAATGTGTTTAATATAAAAAACAGAAATTTCTATAAATCTAGAGTAGATACTACCCAGCTTTCGAAAATGGAAAAGGGTCGAGAAATCCAAGAACATAAAACAAATTATTTTCTATAATTTTGATATAGGTAACAGTAATACCACAACTTACTGAATAGTAAGTTAATCAGAGTCATATTTTAATACACAAACGGTATATTATGTGGGCCATAGCCGTGACGCAATTTTCTAATAACCCTCTCATTTCCACACAATTTGTAAGCTTTGCTAATTAAGTAGTTCCATTTTTTGTGCGTGGTGCATTATCTCTTTGCAATTGTTGAACGAAGTTGAAGAAGATTGTGTCAAATTTTAATTTTCATTTAGGCTAGCAACAACCAAAAGAACGTAATTTTATGAGTTCAATAAACTACCCTGCGGTCAACGCATTAGGGCATATAATAGTCTACAGTCTAGCTAGAGGCACATATACGCGACAACTCACAAATTATGCTCCTTTGCCTCCGCTAAAAGTTTAAAACTATATTTTTTCCGACAAAGACAATATTCGAATATCACTTGGAAGTTAAATTACACATCTATAGAATGTTCATAAATTATGGGGGTCATGTGAATAAGCCTTTACAATCCGATGGAAACCCGCCATTAAGCCGTGTTCCAGACACAACACAAATTAAAAAAGAATGAGACCAATGACACTTCTAGCGTAACACAATTTCCTACTCGCGATATTTAAAAAAATATATCAAACAACATTTAGACTCCTTTTTGGCCAAAGTCAATGACAATTCAAAAAAAGTCGGATATGTCGGTGAAAAGCATTCTTCTTAAACTAACATTACGATATATAATAATATAGTAATAATAATAATATATGCATGACTATATAATATAACACGATCATTTTAAACAGACATGCGCCGTTTGTACATTGCAAAGCCTATTTAAAAGGTTCGAATATTATTAATATATGGTAAAACAAACACATCTAAACATATCTTACAAATACAAATATCTATTTTATCCTTAAAATGATAATAAAACTTAAAGCTATTGTTAGATCTAATATGTACAATATTTCTTATTGAAATGATATTGTGATTTGAGACTATAATATAATAATATAAAAGAAATATAATCCTACTCTCTTATTACTCCACATTATAGTTCGCGCTAACCGATCGCTCTTGTAACTAAATTCAACAGAAAATAATATATTTTTTAATGCAATCGATAAAGGAGTCCATGTAGGTAGGAATATAAAGTAAAATTTACCATGTGGGTACTAGAAATTATACTATATTGTTACGACCTTGCACATTCCAAATGTTCCACTATTTCATGATAAAACAACATTCGGTGTGTTTGATTCTAAATTACATCCACTGACAGCCATTTTTTAATGCAAAGTTCGAAAAATATTTAATCTCTTTATTACAAGACAGAATAGAGTCATTGGCACTACTCTTTAGGACAATTAATTCAATAAAGTTTCGACCAGCATTTCGGACTATTCAAAACTGTCGAATATCCCCAATCGATTGTCAACTTGAACTAGTTTGGCGCTAAGCACAGAGCAGATTGAGAAAATCTGACATATAGTGGTCACCTGTCATGCCGTTGACTGTACATTGGTGTCATTATAATATCTATGGTTTCGGTCACCTTGTAGTGCTTTTGTTAGCTTTAATTAATCGACAATTTAATCAATTGGGAATTTTGACTTAATATGCGTAAGGTTTATTTTCAACGTTCCTCGCAGTCATTATTCAATGTTCTTACTGCCGCACTCAGAGACGTCAAATAACGTTAATAAATACTTAACGTCAAATATGACAATTCAAAAGTAGTCGCTATTCTTGCCGGGTCTATGGCCTAGATTTGAATGAAAAACTTTGACATTAAATACTCATTAAAGTTAATTGACGTCTCAGAGTGCGGCAGTTAAAGAGCGTTTACAATTAAAGCCTATGTGGTTTATATGTAAAAAATGCAAACAAGAATTGAGATTCACATCACATCATTATCATCATCACATCACTAACGCATCATAACTGAAGAATCACTGATGATGATTATTAGACCATGGCAGAATGCGCTATTCGCATTGTCCCAGCTTGACAAATTTATTGCACAAGTAATTTTATTAGTATCGTAATAGGGGAAAGTGTGGTGAATTGAACCAGCCACGTGCTAAATAGGACCTTATTTTTTTCATCAAAATAATTTTATGATTTTCTTACAATTCTAGAAAAGGGCAGGTACCTGGCAGTAATTTATTAATGCTATAATTGCCTTAATATTATTATTTTTTGAATCAAAGTATATATGATAAAATACAATTACTAACAAGGAACTCAGAAGAAAATTTTTACGAGCCGTTACATGTCGATGAACATTTTTTTGCATTAGAGGCTGTAGTTTAGAATCACCTTTATTATCACATTTTGTGATTCACAGCGGGAAAGAAGGTATACCTATCACACAGGGACTAAATAAACAACATAATCATCAATTATAAAATGCTACCGATTAAATGCTTTGTTAAACTATAGTAAAATAATATATTTTATACTTGCATTTCAGTTGCCTGCCATCAATGGAATATTTAATAGGTAATATTTCTAAAGGTGAAACCGAAAAAATATTCCAATACCCACATATGCCATACATAATAATTGAAATGAAACACAATAAACGCGATCTGACAGGCTATATAAAACAATTATTATAATAACTCTATTTCGTCTATGTCATTGCCTACTTAGTAAAATGTTGATTTTCTACTATGTGTACATATATTCGAATAAATATTTGTTATTTCACACCTTCAGTCTGGCAACACTCACTGCGAACTGACTTCCATTGAGCACAGCAAGTAAAGTAAGTAAGTCAAAAAACCTAATCGGCCCCATATAATTTGCGATCAGTAGGCCTATTCCCTTACTTTTTTTTAACAGTTGAAAGTGATGATCACGGAACTATTTACTTATCCATTATTACTTTACTATAATGCTATTGTGACACTTGTCCTGTGATAACAGCAATGTATTAGTAAATAGTCCGGTGATCATCACCTTCAACTGTCAAAAAAAGTTAGGGAATAGGCCTGCTGGGTAGGAACAAGTAGTGTAATACCATTCCAACACAATCCACTATTGCAGTTTTTATTAACTGTACTGGCTATGAATTATTTTATAACGAATAACGTGATAAAAAACACAAACAATTTTGATGTATTTTATTAACAATAAAACAAAAATAAAAAAGTATGTAATAACAATTTTTTCAAGGTCGCCAAACGTTTTGATTTTCACCAATGGGTAATGTATTTTGAAATATATACTTTCGTCGATAAGAGAGACATTTATAACTTATTTGTAACATAATAACTGTATTTTAAGGTAAATAAATATTTTTGATTTTTTTTATTTTTTTATTTATCAGAATTGTTGACCATTTCTGTATAAACAGTATATAAATTTTAGAAAAAAAAATATTTTTTTCTAAAATTTAATTGACATAGTTATAATGACAAGAGTATATTCGTTTTTAACCAGTGGCAATGGACATTTAGATTACTAATCAATTCGCAGCGAATATTGCGCACACATGTCATGTACCTACACTGAACACTATTCACCTTTACAAGTAGTATCGATCTCAACCAATAACGTTCTTTCGCCTATACCGAGATTCATTTCTCTATTGTAATAAAAATAATATAATATCTATGAAAAATAATGACTTCAGCTCCCAGGCTGCATGCAATATAATATACAGGCTGTATTTTTATTTTTTAATAAAAAAAAGTAATTTAAGTCTGTGTAAATAAAGATTAACACACGATACGAATAAAAAGAATAAGTTAAACAAAAACACAGCCTGTATATCTGTATGAGAATAATAAAAATAAACATCTGTTTTATTTTTGTAAAATAAACGAATCAGTCGTTGCACTGACGACACTGTCCAAATTTCGCGCTCGAAATCGCCATATTGAAACATAATTATTATATCTTATTGGATCGAAAACATTCCAAACGCGTCTTATATACAAAGTGTGACGCATCCAAATTTCATTTGACGCCTGTACAAAAATAATTAGGACACGCAACACATAGCTCCCCCATTCTCTCAATATATACAACCTACAACTAACTATCATTTACTTGTTGGTGTTACCATTTATTGTTAAAATACTATATTAATATTTTTTTCCACAAGGATTATAAAAAATTTACTCCATCCAAAATACAATGTCCTCGGCTATCAAAGCCGTAAATCAAGACCAAAATAAACATGTACATACACACACACGTAGATTATTTTAAAATACATTTAGTATTCAATGTTTAGGCACTAATGAACAATATTGAGTGCCAATATACATTATAAGCTTCTCACTATCACTACTTACGAAGTAGGCGAGGGATTTCAGTCCTACATTCAAACGTTCCAATTACTACCATCGAGATGGGAGAATTTCACTAACCACTGGCAATTTCTACCATTTCATTACGAAGCGAAGCGTCTGACTTATAATAATCGGTGTCATTGTCAACAATAAAAGAAAAACTATTAGAAAACATAGGAATATGCTATTAGGATTCGTTCTAAGCTGCCAAAATATAAATAAAAAGCTTAATTGAGTTTAAAGTAATGTTATGTTCGTTAATAAAGTTGCCAGTGTCCACTTATGTATTACCATGAGTAAAAATAGCATCTGGATTAATAGCAGAGTTTTCTACTATATTAAAAATATAGTATAATTATTATGAAGTAAAAAACAGAATTATTATCAGGTTGTTGTGTTTAGAATTTCAATAGAACTTCCATTTATTTATTATGTGATATGTAGAAACATTTACTCTTACAAGTAAAGCATAGAGGAACTCGATTACGCAGCGGCTAGAGCGTTTGGCCTGCCATTGCATAAATAAACTTAGCAATGTTCGCTAAGGACGGTCATTAGATGGCCGACCAAAAAAATTATTTTCTCGAGTTACTCCGTGCTTCGGAAGGCACGACTAGCCGTCGGTCCCGGCTCTGTCAGCAGTCGTGAATACCCCACCAATATACACTTGGCCACCGTGGTGGGTTATGGACATATCTCCCTATATCCTTCATTTCATAATGAAGACCTGTGGCACAGCAGTGTTTACATTAAATACAGAACCAAATACCTGAAAACATTTCCGAAGAACTCATGGTAAAGTACATACATGACAATGCGACTACTTATCGCCAGGCCTGAAGTCTTACAATATAAAAAACCTTCAGCCAGAGCTCGCATCTAGCTTCCCTTCAAAAACTTTGGCAGTGTTTTAATTTCCAATTGATACATCACATTAAACCGTCGACAAATTGCTCGGGAAATTCATCCCGAGCAAAGTCCTAATGTAAATAGTAATTTTAAAAACTCGTCTAATACTCCACGAGTCCTCTAAAGCGTTAAATGATCTCTATTAAATAATAGTATTGCGTTTCGTTATCATATCTCGATTCACATCTCTAAGCTACGTTCAATCTTTACTAAAATATACAATATAGGAAGTGGTGACTGCACGTCTGTCGTAAACATATCGTCTTCCCTACTCTATTGGCCGTTTCACATCTTAAACAGTGACCTTTAATTAATATTGAAGCACGTTATATTGTCACTGGCGCAAGTCCACGACGCCTAACAATTAAAAAATGTCACAATCCAAAAATTATTACCACCAATTTATTGTGTCGCTAAAATCAAGATAGCACAAGTCACATCTAATGCCTTTTTGGAAAATGATTATTCAATTTTAACGTCAGCATAGATGTAAGGCGTTTTGTTTTAATTTAGTCGATATTTTTCTTTGCCTAAAAAAGAATAGTCTTTATTTTTGGTTATGACATTTTCCACAAATATGGAGCTTTGTTGGGATACCGATTTGAAAATAAGATGAATTTACAATTGGGCAAATTACGAAAGAAAATTGTGTAAATAATACAAAAAAGGTCTATTTAAATTTTTTATATGTGAATGTGAAGGATCTTTAAAGCGATAATAATAAATAAGCAATAAGCCTTTTGGTTTTATATCTTAATTAAAAAACTTTTCATTGATCACTGTTACGTACAAAAATTCCCTTAAACTTATTATGTTTGCTATTTACACAATACATAAATGGTAGAAACAACAACACAAAGAAAGATAGGTAGAAAATGTGTCTTGATACGGAACCTCAACGTTGGACGTCTTGACACTATATTTCTTTGTAAATATACCTTAGAAGTTAGTTACAAGGAAACATTAAAGATCCTGCACAAAATAATGATCATCAAAATAATTCAAAACGATTTCCAACAAAGCATACGGCCGCTGCCTCCTTACGAAGACAAGATCTCCTTCGGATTTACGTTTAAGGTCATCCTAAGTGTAGGGCGTATTGTTTGAAGCAAGTACACTCTGTCGTACACCCACAAAGCTCTGGCATTATGAGAATCAATCGCCATGATTGGCGAGAACAAGAATTTTCTACAACCATACTAACTTAAACATAATATGAAAAACTATGTATCAAAAATTCAAAATTGTAAAATTATTTTTCCATTGTTCCGTATCATTTGCTTTACTGACCAAACATCAATAAAAATTTACAATTTCGATTTTTTAAAACCACAGTCTTTATATGTTTGATAGCATGGGTAGTATTCAGGTAGTGCGTTATTTCTGTTACATGTCGCATACTTCAGATAGATAAACAGATTTCACCACCATACATTTAAAACGACCCTAAGCCGTATCTACCCGTTCCGATCATAGCTCAACAGACTTTTCGCCAACCAATCCTAATGACTACGCAACGTAACGTCCAAATTCCCCTAGCACACTTGGCGTGAAAGCATGCGTCTCGGTTACACAATACACATTAGTACATGTTCCGTTCACAATTTTGACACAAAACCTAATATTAGTAGGAAAGAGCATTTTTACAGTCTACCTCCCTCCACACCGCACCTCCGTCGAAGCACTTTCTAGAGGTCCGGTTGAGTCCGTTCACTGTGGCCCTCCAAGCGGAATTCCAAGGATTCCCTGAAAAATGAATACAACACACTTTTTAGGTTATATACAGTGTGATAAGAGAAAGGTGCGATTGAAAGAAGATGTAATCTTCTTTCAATCGCACCTTTCTCTTGTAATGACAAGAATTGAGAAGAGGACATACGTATGTAATTAAAGTTGATATTAAGGCCATTAAGGGCAGCTAACAGATCCCTTGCTGCCACGCGACAATGGTTTTAGCAGACCTTTCCGTGGTGGTTTTTTAAGCTCAATATTGTTTGGGCTGAAGAGGTTCCCAATTTTTTTTCTCATAGACCACTTTAAAAATTTTGTTGGTGGACACCCGTGGTGGTTGCAAACTAAATTTCTACCATATTTCGAAAAATCGACAAAAAGATCTAACTATGACAATTAGCCAAAGGGGCTATATCTCTATAATATAGGCTTAAAGGCTATAAGATGTAGCCATTTGTCGCTTCAAACTGTCAAAAATCCAATGATTTATGACAGGTCAAAGCGAAAAATGGCTATATCATATCGTGTTTCGGTGGCCA